>JAJEJO010001671.1:47003-97529 GCA_020662805.1 Glaucomys volans
GGGGGTTGTGAAGTTTTAATGAGATGATGGGTTACAGCATTTGCCAGCACAATCAGAAACACAACTGATGGAGGCTGATATGTAAGACATCAATAAATCACAAGTATTGTTCTTATCCCTGTCCCCATTCTGTGGTCGACACCTGTTGCTTCTGCCATAACTCCTTCTTCTGGAACAAGCTCCTTAGTTTTTCTTTTCCTCCATGAGCTATAATCCCTGTGGGACTACCTAGTCCTAAGAATAACAACATGACCTCAGTTAGCTAACTGGACAGATTCAGAATCTCAGTCTTTAGCTCAGCCATCCAAAATTTAAGGGGAAAACTCAGAAATAAACAAGAATAACAAAAATAACTGTAGCTCAGGTGTCCCTGCTGTAGAACTGAGACAAGATTGGCCATTAGTTCCTATCTTTCCCAAGGTCTGGTTCTTTCACTTTTCCAAAGATTCTTTGGCTCTCTCATAGTCTCCAATGAACTTCTTCAATTAGGCAGAGTTGGTTTCTATTGCTGGCAACCAGAGGACTTTATCTGGTGTACTTTTACACAAACACAAGGCACAAAAAACTCTTTAATCTCCTTTCCCTACTCCCCCAGGCAAAGAATAAGGTAGTTATCTATTACTGAGTAATGAAGCAGCCCCAATCCAAGTGGCTTTAAACAATAAATACTATCTCACAATTTGTGCCTATCACTGACCTGCTCTGGCTCTGGGCCTTTCCTGAATGTTGCAGTCTAGATGTTGGCCAGGGCTGCAGTCATCAAATGCTTGGCTGGGCTGGAAGACCAGTTTCCAACATGGCTCACCCACAAGGCTGCTGGCAAGGCCCATCCCGAGTTGCTTGACTGTCTTCATGACCTGGAAGCCAGCTTTCCCACAAGTAAGGGATTCAAGACAAGATGGAAGCCACAATGTACTTGACCCAGCCTCAGAAATCAAGCTGTGTTATTCCTCTACAGCCTACTGGTTATACAGGCCAGCACTACTCAGTATAGAAAGGAACCATACTGAGAGGCAGAGTTCACTGGCTCTGCCTTCGAGGCTGGTGACCCACAGGGGAAGCCTAAAGTCTTAAAGGGGTTTTGTACCCAGGTACCTTCCTCCTTTCATTTTAGCTACTCCTAGTCACCTAAGACCCTAAAAAGAAATCTCATTTTGGAAATCTGCAGACAATGACTTACAAGTAGTGGCGGAAGGGGTGGATGTGAAGAAAAAGACAAAATGGCAAGGTGAAGGTCTCCAGTCTGAGGATGGCATCTGGAGAACTAGAAACATTATCTTCAGAGAAAGGAGTCATAGGCTGTTCCAAGGTTCAAGGACAAAAGTAGCATGAAACACAAGTGTTCACTCTTGGCACATGAGTAACTTCTCCCATTTCAACCCCAAACGATGCCTGACATCCAGCTCAGCCCTGCTTCTATTGTCTATCAATGTTCTAACTCCAAACTGCACCAGAAAATTGAGATCCATGAGTCCAGACTGCTGCCAGGCTTTTAAAAGCTGAATTGTGTCCCCTTCAAATTCATACGATGAAGCTGTAACTCTCAGAATGTGAACTGCTTTTGGACACAGGACCTTTAAGAAGTTAAAGTGAGGCTGTTAGGGTGGGCCCTGATCTGACTGGCATCCCTGTTGGAAGAGATTAGGACACACAGAGAGATACCAGGGTTTTGTGGAAGGACCCTGGGAGGACACAGTAAGGAAACACTGTCTGCAAGCCAAGAAGGCTGGCCTTGAAAGAAACCACTTGATCTTGGACTTCCAGCCTCCAGATCTGTGAAAAAATAAATCTCTGTTGTTTAAGCCACCTAGTTCTGGGGAATTTTGTTGCGGTGTAGCAAACTAACACCTGAGCCCTCTGGAATGTGAATCAACTCCTAACCTCTGTTGTATAAAGTGATCTGAGAAACCAGACAGAAGAACATCCCTCCCAGAGTCAAGGAAGTGGGATGGGTGGGCAACCATGGCCAGCTGCTGAAGACCTGCTATGCAGCAAAAATATACTATATGTATAAATACACTGCATACAGCTGATTATGTTTCCACTTTTGGTTCCTTCTGCAATGTTCCATAGGCCCAGGCCTCCTTTCCTCTCCTCTGAAGGCAGCTTCCAGGCATACAGGTTCCTAGAGCCATCTCCACTGTCCTGCACATCTTCTCCCTAACTGGAGAGCACCTTCTGGATTCGTTCCCGCACTTCTGTTGGTCCCAAGGACACCATCATCTCAGCTACAGGGGGTCCTTGCTAAGAACAAAAGGGAAAACATTGCCTTATTGCCTTAAACTGCCTAAGGAACTGGTACTCAGTCTCAGGTTGCAGAAGACATGCCCAGGCCAGCCCCCACACTGCACCCTACATCCCAGGAGCAGACCTTATATTTTATTAGTCTTGAACTTCCCTGGATGCAGACAGGTCCCACGAGTCTCTTTTTCTGTATTAAGCAAAGTTGTTAGGCCTCTTACCCTTGATAGACTGCAAACTCCATGAAGGCAGGGATCACATGCATATCCACCATACCTGGCATGGTGCTTGCTTATGGTAGCTACTCACTGAATACAGTCCACTGAATGACTGAATGAGAAGAGTGACCATGTTTCACTCATTTTTGTATCCCCCAAACTGAGGTTAGAACCTGCCAGTAAATATTAGTTGAAAGGCTACATGAGGCCCTGGGGAACAGTTCAGCCCAGCTCCCTGCTCACCAACTGTCCACTGAGGGCCACTCGGAGGAGTTTCATCACATTACTGTGCTTCGTGCCTTCCAGACCTTCTGACAGCTTCTTTAGTTCTCCATTCAGCACATCCTGAGTTAAGTTCATACCAGATTTTTCCAAAAGCCTAGAAGAGAGTCGATCTATAAGGAAACCCTGGTAAGTGGATGGGAGGGTGAACTTCACAGAATTATCAGCTCAACCACAATATAAGCCCAACTGTGTGTGGGGGGTGGGGGGGAAGGGAAGGTGGTAGATATCTACCATCCCCCATTTAAGTTGGAAAAACAACAACAATGAAGAGACCACATACACAGATAACCCAAGCAAGAGGTCACCATAATAAGAGCATTTTCTAATTGTTACCTCTGTGCCATGTAATCTCTGTCCCAGTTTTCTCACCTGAGTAAGTGGGGATAATAATAGCATCTATACTGCACAGGACTACGATGGAGAGTTAACACTTGTAAGATGCCAAGTCCAGTGCCTAACCACAGGCAATGCTGAGAACTGTTAGGTTTCAACAGGAAGTTTGAAAAATCAGCTGACATTTATTACATTTAAGAGCTGAGATACATTACAAGAGGACCTAAAAATAAATTTAGGAATGGTTTAGACATAGGATAAAAGAACAGATAATTTCTGGAAATTATCTGAAACGCAGTTTCAAGATTGGCAGGGGAACTTCTTTAGGACCATAGCCCAGAACAGCAGAAGGAACAGCCCTGCAACCAGCTTGCTATAGCCTCTCTTTTCCCACAACTGAAGCACTTAAGGATCTAAATTCCGAGGGACCAGTGAGCATTCCCCATGTTCTAGTGTCCAGCTGAAGCCCTCCCCCAAAGCATGCTTGAGTCTCAAGAGCAAGTTCCATTCAGCCAGCGCTCGGCTTTGTGAACCCTCTGCTCCAGCTCCGTGTGAGTTAGAGCAAGAGGTGGGAGGAGGGGGTTAGGCATACTCCACAGTGAGTTCCCAGCTCCCCTAAGATTTTATCTGAGATTTTAAACTGGAGACACTGAAGAGGGACTGAAGTGGGGTTTCTCACTGTTACAGATGATTCATGATGCCAATTCTGACACCACCTACTCGTAATGGGGTCCACAGAGCTGCATTCCAAGGGTCAGCTCAGTGTGAACTCCTGGATCAGGGAACGGCGCTTGGAAGTGATGTGAAGAAACAGCCTTTGCACACACACAGATTTCCTTACTAACTGTTCAGCAACTGAGCTTCAATTTAAGTGTCCATTCCTATTGCATCATCGCTGTGGTCTGAATGTTTGAATCTTCCTAAATTTGTAGGTTGAAATCCTAACACCCAAGATGATGGCATGAGAAGTGGGGCTTTGGGGAAGGAAGGGAATTGGTACTCATATAAAAGAGACCCCAGAGAGTTCCCTTATCCCTTCTGCCAAGTGAGGGCACAGTGAAAGGACAGAGGAGCAACAGGCCCAGAAAGCATGCCCTTAACTGAATCAGTCAGCATGCTGATCTTGGGCTGCCGGCCTCCAGGCCTTGGAGAAATAAATGTTGTCTAAGCTAATCAGTCTGCGGTATTTTGTTATAGCAGCCCCACTAGACAAATATAATCATTAACTAGGCCACATGATTACTGCTATTTATGAAATTAAGAAGATTAAAAACAAAATATTAAAGGTAATTTGGGGAAAAAACCCAGACACTTCTCCTAATGTCATTACGGACAAGCAAGCTGCCAAGGAACTGATAAAGGGATGACAGGCCCCAGGCGGCCACTAATGGCAGCTCAGGACACGTTAAAACTGGCCCAGAGCTTGGCGTGGACACAAAAGGGATTTCGAGTGATCTGGCAGCTTCTGAACATTTGGGGGTCAAATTTCCTGACTTGAGTGGGAGTCCCAGAGTCTCTGAAATCTAATCCCTTGGCAGGAAGGAGGAGTCTTTGTGAATTAGAACTAATGGCCCCTACTGCAGAATGTCCTAAATTGAGAGCAGCAGCAATAACAACGACTACTGGGAATCTAGTCTGGAAATACACAGACAAAATACTTAATAATGTCCATGTGACATTATTCACTGCAGCCTTATTTGTAACAGCAGAATTTGGAAGCAACCCAAATGTCCAGCAATAGGAGACAAATTCAACAAATCGTATGTAGTAAAGTGGCTTAATGGAATAAATTTAGCTATAGAAAAGAAGGAAAATGCTCTCCAAGTACTGGACACATCTAAAACTACATTGTTGCTGGGCATGGTAGTCCTTGCCTGTAATCTCTGCTACTTGGGAGGCTGAAAAAAGAGGATCACTTGAGCCCAGTTTGGGGCCAGCCTTGGCAACACAGTGAGATTCTTCTTAAAAATAAAGGATATGTTGTTATGTGGGGATAAAGAAGACACCCAAAATACTTTTCAGGTTTTAAAAAACATGGGGAGGGGCAAGCTAGGCATGGTGATGCACACCTGTAATTTCAGCAATCACAGCGGCTCGGGAAGCTGAACCAGGAGAATCACAAGTTCAAGGCCAGCCTCGGCAACTTAGTGAGACACTGTCTCAAAACAAAAAATAGAGGGCTGGGGATATAGCTCACTTGGTAGAGCGTTTGCCTCACAAGCACAAGGCCCTGGGTTCAATCCCTACACCGCAAAAAAAACCAAAAAAACAAAAAAAATGAAAAAACCCCCAAACAAAAGAGCTTTCTGCTGAGTTATGGAATAGAAAGGCAGACTTGTTTTTTGTTTTTTGGTTTTTTTTTGCTATAAATTCTCTTTAACCACTTGAGTTTTTTGCTACATGCATAAGTTCTTTTGTTTTTTGGTACTCGGGATTGAACCCTGGGGCACTTAACATCTGAGCCACATCCCCAGCCCTCTTAGTTTTTTATTTAAGACAGGGCCTCACTAAGCTGCTTTGGGCCTAAGTTGTTGAAGCCAGCTTTGAACTTGTAATCTTCCTGTCTCAGCCTCCCAAGCTACTGGGATTATAGGTGGGCGCCACAGTGCCTGGCTGTGTATGTTTTTATCTCTTCGAAATATTTTAGTTGCCAGGCACTGTCCACGTACTTCACACATGAGAAAAGCAACAGAGAATATGGTCAGACATGATCATCAGACCCAGGCTGTCTGGGTTCAAATCTCCACTCCAACTTCCTAGCTATGTGTTTGTGTTTGAGAGAGAGAGAGAGAGAGAGAGAGAGAGAGAGAGAGAGACAGAAACAGACAGACACACAGACTGAACCACATCTCCTTTTATTTTGAGGCAGGGCCTCATTAAGTTACTGAGGTCAGCCTTGAACTTATTATGATCCTCCTGTCTTGGGCCCCCCAAATCTCTGGGATTACGAGCATGTGCCACTGTGACCAGCTCGCTATGTTATTCTGGACAAATTGCTTCTCTATGACTCAATTTTCTCACCTGTAAAACTAGGGATAACCACAGTACTTACTTGATTAGGTTGCTGTAAACTTAAGTGCATACACACAAGTATACACGTATGCATATATACATATCATGTGTCTGACACTGCATGCAAACACACACATTTTCTATTATTTTCTAATGTAATAATCACAGCAAAAGTGAAAGATAAGTAAAACAAATATCTGCAGTTTTGTCTGCTAAGCATCCATCCTGCTTTCTTCTAATACCAGTTTCCCAAATCTCACTGGGGAATACCTATCTCTCATTCTCAGCCCCATGTTAGTTGGAGGTCCACTAAGGGTCCTGCACATGACCCAGGCCTAAGTCAATTGCACATCATATTCCCCAGGCCTTGGTGATTCGTTCAGGGACAGGAAGACAAAACCAACCAGCTCCTATCAGAGTTAATCTTGAACCACAGGGGAAGAAGCAATCCTAAAAATACTGTCTTAATTTGAAGCTGGGCTTTTGAGGCATATAGTGGCTGAGGCTATCTTATGAATACTGTACTGCTGATGATCCCCCAGTATCTTTTTTCTCTTTATTTATCTATTTAGCAGGGCTGGGGATGGAACCCAGGGCTTCACACGTGAAGCAAGTACTCTAACACTGAGCTTTATAAATTCTCAGCCCTTTTATTTATTTTTCAGACACAGAGTATTGTTCTGTTGCTCAGGCTAGTCTTGAATTCCTGAGCTCAAGCAATCCTCCTGCCTCAGCCTCCTGTATAGCATGCCTAGCTTTCTCCCTTTTTTATGAAGTAATAGAATTTGCATTTGGGCACATGGCTGTCAAATTTTAAAACTATATTTCCAAATTCCTTGGCAGTTGAGTGTGGTCCTAAGACATGACTCTAGAATATGATATGTGCAGCCTTTAAGTAAGGTCCTTAAGGAAAAGGAATGTCCCTTCCGCTTCCACTTTTCCTCTCCCCTCCTCTGGCTGAATGGTGTACAGTCCATAAGCCACCATAGACCATAGGTAAGAGTGCAATATGAAGATGCGGGATCTTCAGGGCAAAGATAAAAACCATTTGGTCCCAGACTACCTACTGCAGGCTGATAGGGAGACATGAACTTCCATGTCTTTGCTCTGGTGAGAATCCCCCCGCTTTTACCTGCCTAATACAGAACCTCTGCAGAGAAAGCAGCCAGGAGAGGGGAGAGTGTGTCAAGGGCAAGTAGGTCTCAGTAGTACACTGCGGCCCCTCCTTAGGCTGAACATCAGGGCACTATTCTTCTGGCCTGTGCAGTTGTGGACAATCCTTCCCCTCTTGCTTATGCCACCCTTGGCTGTGTTTTCTACCCTTATAATCAAAACAACTGCTATTGTTACAAGAAGAACCAGTGCCACAGATGAAGAATGCAAGCTCGGAGAGCTTCGCTTGGCCAAAGTGAAGCCACCTTGGCAAGAAGAAATAACCTGATAAGTGGCAGAGCTCGGATGCAACCCAGGTCCGACCAAGCCACTGAACCACCAGTGTGCCCAGGGAGAGCCTGGGTCCTCTAGCTACCTCCTAAGAAAGCCATGAATGAGCAATTCTCCGCAGTCATGGGCCGGTGCTGGGTTCCCACAGGCAAGGCCACTGAGGGGGAAGGAGGGTGTGGAACCTGAGCTCAGTCTGCAGCACTCACCCCAGCAAGCGCTCCGCGATCACATCCACCTTCTCCGAGATGGCGCCCAGCTGTGCTCGACCCACAGCAGGCCGAGTCCACAGATAGGAGTAGGCTGGCGAGACCAAATCCTGCAGGCGGCAGATGTGACCCTAGGGAAGAAGGCCATCATTGCATGCACTGGGGATAAACCCTGGAAGGGGGAAGAAATGGCTGTCTACCGAAGTACCACCTTCACACCTGTCGCAGCAAGATGATCCTCTCCATGTAGGCTGGGTCCAGGACATCCTGGTCTTGCAGACGGCTCCCGAACGCCTCCTCCACAAGGGCCTGCAGCTGCCCCACCAGACGGTGCCTCTGGGCCTCACTGCTCACCAGCCGTCGGAGGTGCAGCCTGCAGGAGAAGTCAGAGGGCCACCCTGGCGCTTTCCCCCCAGAGGAGTTAGTGGGCTTAAAGAATGACCTATCCCATAATTTCCCGCCCCCAACACTAGAAGCAGGATTGTACTTTACACTTACAAAAGGAAGGGGGTCTGACCAAAGTCACACACAGTCAGCTCAGGGTGGAGGCCACTGCAGACATTTTTTGTTGCTAGCGCCTTTAAAACAGTAGCTGATGTGTTCTTTTTTTTTTTTTTTTTTTTTTTTTCCCCCCTTTTGGCAGGGGGTGTGGGGATCAAGCACAGGTCCTTGTGCCTGCTAAGCAAGTGTTTCACCACTGAGCTATACCCCAGCCCAGGAGCTGGTATTTTAAACTAGGAAGAGATCAAGTTAAAAGAGTCCCAGCTTCCTTTGGAAATTGAGAAGAGCTGGCTGCAAAGGGCCCTCATCTCCACAGCTTCAGCTGATTGTAGAAGGTTGGAAGCTCTGGGTTAGACCTCAGAGGCCTCCAGGCCGCCTGTTCCTCTGCTCCCTAGTCTCTTACTTGGCATTCCGCCTCCCTCATGCTACCTATCTGGTCCCTACAGGAATCTAAGTTTTTAAAGCAGAATCTGGAGCATCTGCCTCCTAGCCTTACTAAATGGTGGGGCTTTGGTGCAAAAGGAGAGGTCAAAAACACGACTCCTAGGATTTGGAGCAGAGGGTTTTTTGAAGTGTTTATAGTTTAAAAGTTTGGGTTTTCTTTCCAGCTCAAATTCTCTCTATTCCAGAATTCATTTAACTGCCTGGTTCTCTTCTTTGGAAACAGTATAACCTCTAAGAATCAGAGCCTCAAACCAGTCCTGTGATCCTCAGTCCCCTAGGCTGCCATCCCCTCTCCCTGGCAGGACTAGAGAGGCCAGGGAGAGGAAGAGTAATGCAGGGCCAAGGGCCATTCTGAGACACTGGGGCCCTTGTCTGAGATGCTGGTGAAGAAGAAAGGCAGGTAGACAGGAGTGGAGATGCACCTCACAGGCTCTGGAATGAGACAGGCCTGAGGACGAAGACCGCACTGCCAGGTGTTTGCAGCAAGCTACACAACCCGGGAGGCTGCGGATCCTCACCCCTAAGGGGAGGGACTCTGAAAGGACCTCCAGCACAGGGCAGAGATGACAATTAAATGTGGGACTACAAGGAGAGCCCTGAGAGCAAGGCCTGTACACCACACCTGGGAGCTACTGACAGGCGTGAGGTATGAAAAGAGGTTCTGGCACATCCGTCACAGGGTGGAGAGGTGAAACCTGTGGAGAAGTATGTGGAATGCAAACTGGTCAAAATCTAGTTTTTAAAAGAATTTTTAAAAAGGTATTAAGGAAACACATGAGAGCGCCACTGAAACCATTTTTACAATCTCCTTAGCAGCTAGACGGGACGTAGAAATTTAAAAAAAAAAAAAAGAAAAAGAAAAAAAGGAAAGACAAAACAAGACCAAAAAAATCCAAGAGCCCCTCATTTCCACACTTGAACTAATACCCATAAGGTCCAGGACCTGGGACACAGCAAGTGTAAGTAAGTGTTAATGATATTGCCACTTTCACCCGCACCACTAGTGCTGCTGCTGCTGCTATGGCAGCTATATTTACTATTATTTTTTGAACAACCACCGCAGTGGCTTGAGGAATATCTGAGGACAACCACTTTGACTGCATTAAGCCTGTGGGCAGCAATCCTAATGCTGCACCCCATCCCTGACTCACACTAAGCAAAAGTCCACCTCGTCTTTCTTCCCACCACCTGCGATCTTCCGAGAGGACTGGAGTGGGACACCAAGAATCTCCCCGGTCCTGGCCCCATTCCCCCTGAAATATCACTTTCTCTATAATAAAAAAAGAGAAATGCATGTTGTGCTTAACACATATGCTGCACTTAACTCTTGCACATTCCATGCACGAGATGGCCACTATTCACTGTGGAAGTTATTTAAAGTCTGTCTTGGACTTCGCATAGGTAATACAGGGCAAGATCATATGATGGGCCTCAGAGGTTTGATGGGAGAAGTAGATGAAATGATATCCTCAAAACAACTGCAGGGCTAGGGATGTAGCTCAGTGGTAAAGCACTTGCCTAGCATGCATGTGGCCCTGGGCTCAATCCCCAGCACCAAAAAACAAAACAAAGTAGAAAACAGAAAACAAAAAAGCCACCCTGGAGCTGAAGCAAATTCTCTGCACCAAAAAGAACTTATCCCTCAACCAGTGCTCAAAAGAAGGTGCCAAAAGGTGCCTTGCCCCAACTGCAAACCTGATCAGTGGCCTTATCATTAATGCCCTTTGAGACATGTCACAACAATTTCAATTGTAAACATACTTGGAGGTTTCAAAGTGGAGACCTAGCTGATATCAACTACCTGAAACACAAACCTGACACCACAAGAGTGTGGGTCCCCTGCCTGGCTGAGTAGAAGATGGGCAGATTCTAAATGGAGATGTTCCCCTTCAGGGCTTAACAAAATCCATGCAGGGGATGTCCAGAAACAATGGTGACGGTAAACTCAGTCCCTACCACTTACTGAGCACTTTTTATGTGCCAGGGGTTGTGAAAGATACCTTCATGCAACACTTAATTCTTACAACAATCACAAGGGATGGATACTACTATTAGCCCTATTGCAGAGAAGATACAATGCAGGCCTGAAGAGGTGACTTGCCTATGATCATTCAGCATTAGACACCACAGCCAAAAGTCAAAATCAGGTGCATGCTGCTCCAGAGCCCACCATACCTTCCACCATGACCTACAAGGCCCTTTTCTACCAGATCTTCATGCTCCTTACTGACCTGTTGAATTCTGGGAGCTTCTCCAGGTCCAGCAGGGCTGAGTGGCAGGTGATCCGAGTCAGGTCAAACTGTGTTATCAGCTCCGGCAGGGTCCTGCCCATTTGGTTCTCTGCAAGTGAGGCCCACCCAGTGGCTCAGCTTCCTCCCTCCCATCCTCTTTCCACTTTCTTTTCTTGGGGAGAAGGGGATAGAATTTTGCTATGTTGTCCAGCTGTCCTTGAATTTGTGATCCTTCTGACCCAGCCTCCTAAGTAGTTGGGATTATAGGTGCATACCATCATGCCTGACCTCCTTCCACTTTTGAACACAAGGGAAGCCAAATGAACAAACTCTGGACTCCCCTTCCACTCCAACCACAGGGATTTAAATTCTAGGTATCAAGGGCCCACATGAGTCTCTCATTTTCAGAAAGGGTTCTTTCTGTCAGTAAGGGAAATAAAGTCTGAAAGTAGGCAAAACCAGTCCTTACTACCTTAAAAGATAAGAGCTACAAGAACAGTGTGCCCCCTGCCTGGTTGTACCCCAGAGATTCTGATTTGACTGGTTCTGGTCATTAGTATATTTTACAAGCTTCCTACTTGGTTCCAAAATGCAACCACAGTTCAGAACTGCAGTGTTGAAAGCTGATTCTTACAAACAGCTGCTCCTTTCTGTGTAGACAGAGGCATAGTGGACATGTAAAGGACTCAAGGGCTATATCTCTCACTAGCTTTGTAACTCTGGCAAGTTACTCAACCTCTCTGAGCCTCACAATCATCTTACAAACAGAGGGGTTAGTCCCCAAGGATATTTTAAGGGTTAAATGAAGTAAAAGCAGAATAAAGCATGAGCAGACTGCTCCTGCCACCTTTCTAGAAATGTCTGTCATAAGAAGTCATCCTATTTGATGCTTGATTCTTCAAGGTGTAGGCTCTAAGTTCTAGGCCAAGACTAAGGACTCAGCTTGGAATAAACTGAATTCATAACATCAGTATTACCATTATAGCAAATACTTGTGTAACTGCAATAATCATGGGAGCTGTAATTTTTGTGCTTACAGTATGGCAGGCTATGGAGCTGACAGCCTTATGTTCATGGACTCAATTGAATTTTAACATAACTCTATAAAGGCAAATATTTATTGCCATTGTACAGATGAGGTGGTTGATACTTAAGCACTATAAGAACAGGAACTGGGCCAACTGTGGTTACTGTTTAGAGCCCCAGCACTCTACAAGCTGTCTGGCTCAACAAACATTTTGTTGAATATTGCTGAATAAAATAAGGAACTTGTCCAAGATCACATGGCTGGTAGGTGGCAAAGTCCCTGGACCAAGGGCCCTGGTCCTCAGTGCCATACTCTGCCACTATGACTGCTCTGATAAGTGGGTACCTGCAAACCCCGAGCCACAGTTGGTGATGATGTCGAGCAGGGCATCAGGTAGAAAGCCGGCAGTAGCAAAGTGCTCCAGGAAAATGTCCCCTTGCCTCTTGGACAGCTTGCTGCCATCCCTGTTGAGAAGCAGGGGAAGGTGGGCAAAGCGCGGTGGCTGCCAGCCCAGGGCCTGGTAGAGGAGCAGGTGCTTGGAGGTGGAAACGAGCCACTCGGAGCCTCGCAGCACATGGCTGATGCCCATGTGGTGGTCATCCACCACACAGGCCAGGTGATACGTGGGGAAACCATCACTCTTCAAGATGACCGGGTCCCCCTCTACGCTGGCCACTTCATGCCGGCTCCAGCCATATACTAGGTCCTGGAAGGCTGGTGCTTCCTCCTCCAGGCGGAAGCGGATAGCAGGTTTGGGACCCTTGGCCAGTTTCTGGGCTACCTGCTCCTGGCTCAGGTTCCGGCACCGATTGTCATACCTGTTGGGGAGCAGAGCAGCATGACAGCTAAGAGAAACACTACCAGACATGGGTCCTACCTTTGTCTCTGAAAGATGCGCGACACTTGGCAAGTCACTGACCTCTTTAATCTCCTCATTCTAGAATGGGAATAGATGTTGTGTGGAAAAATGGAGATGAAACAGTGTGGCAGACACTAATGTCTGCCTACTTATCAACTATTCCCTTCTTCACACATGCTGATGAGGAAATGGCAAAATGCCTAGACTGAGGGGTTGAATCCAGACAGCAGGCAGTGAAGACCTGAGGCCTACCAATAACCTCAGGAAAGACAATGGAAGCAGATCCTCCTGGACCAAGCCTTGGGATAACTTTGGGCCTGGCTGAGACCCCAAGTGTAGCCTTGAGAGAAATCCTGAGCCAAAGAACCTGGGACAGTGGTTTTTAGACCCACAGAAACCACGAGGCAACCAAAGCTCAGAGGTAACTGGTTATACAGCAATAGATGATAGTCTGGGGAGGCATCTGAAACAGGCTGTGGCCTCACCGGGGTGTCTGATGGTTCCTCAGGGCCTCCTTCTTCAGAAGTTCCAGCCGCTGTGGTGAGCAGAAACAGGGATAGGCAGCTCCAGTCTTCAGCAGTGCTTCTGTGGCCTGGGCGTACAGTGCCAAACGCTGGGACTGCTGGTAGGGTCCCACAGGACCTCCCCGGCGGGGGCTCTCATCAGGGGGGATGCCTGGAACACGATAAAGAATCATCATCAAATAATACCTATGGGGCACATAGCACTCATTCCCAGGAATGTCACAGGTGCTAAGGTCTCACAATAATCCACAAGGTCAATGCCATCACGATTTCTCTTTTAGAGATGAAAAGGGAAAAAAGAGATGGGTTGAGTGCTCAAGGCCACAGTCTGGTGGAGTGAGGAGTCAACAGGGAGGGTGTGGGCTCTCTACTGCACATCTCCCTGTCTCTCACTCCCCTGATGAGGAAGAAACCAGCCAGGCTTGGGGCAGGGAGTGGACTGAGAAGTAAGTGAAGGTCCACACACACAGCCTGTCAGGCTGGGTTGGAATCCTGACTGTGCCACTCACGAGTTGTGACAGGGATTGCAAAAAGTGCTGATGTGTGAGTGCTAGGATGCCAAGCTCTCTGCAGGTCTCTTTTATGTTGTGTGACCTCCCTGAAGCCTTGATGCTCCTCTCAGGTAGGGGCTGATATAATTCCATCCTATTTGGAGGAAACAGAGGCCCCAAGGTGGCATGGTACATTAAATGTCCAAAGATAAGGGGCATCACCAGCCCCAAACCCAGGCTAGTGGGCCCCAAACCCCATTCTTTCCCCCCCCACTTTTATATTGGTGCATTATAGTCGTAATGATGGGATCTGCTGGTGCACATTCATATATGTACATAATATGACAATTTGGCTGATATCACTCCCCAGCATGTCCCCCCTCCCTCCCTATCTCCTCCCCCTGGTCCCTTTTCTTCACTGACTTCCCTTTGATTTTCATGAGACACCCCCCAACACACACACCTTTCTTTTCCTTTTTCCTATCTTCCACATATCAAACATATAACCCACCCTTCACCTTCTGAGTTTGGCTTATCTTGCTTAATACAATGGCCTCAAGTTGTCTTGTAGATGACATAATTTTTCATTATGGCTGAATAAAACTCCATTGTGTATATACACCACACTTTCTTTATCCCATCTGTTGATGGGCACCCAGGCTGTTTTCATAGTGTGGCTACTGTGACCTGTGCTGCTATGAACATGAGTAGCCCTGTATCACTACAGTACGATGACTTGAACTGCTTAGGATAAATACTGAGGAGTGGTATCGCTGCGTCGCAGGGTGTTTTCATGCCTAGTCTTTTGAGGAACATCTAAAGTGATTTCCATAAGTGGTTGCACTAATTTACAATCCCACCAACAGTGTAAAAGTGTTCCTTTCCTCCACATCTTCTCCAGCGCTTATTATGATTTGCAATTTTTTTTTTTTTTTTTTGTATTAGGGGATTGAACCCAGGGGTGCTTAACCATTGAGCCACATCCCTAGTTCTATTTTTATTTTTTATTTTGAGACAGGTTCTTGCTAAATTGCTTAGTGCCTTGTTAAGCTGCTGAGGCTGGCCTCGTACTTGTGATCTTCCTGCCTCAGTCTCCTGAGCTGCTGGGACTACAGGCATGTGCCACCAAGCCCAGCTATTCTTTGTATTCTTGAGGGATATTATTCTGACTGGTATAAGATGAAATCTCAACACAGTTTTGCACTTCCCTAACTAATGGATTTGAATGTTTTTTTCACATATTTGTTAGCCATTTGTGTGTCTTTTGAGAAGCATCTGCTTAATTCATTTGCCCATTTGTTAATAGGATTATTTGGGTTTTTTGAATTTTTATGTATATTCTAGATACTCATCCTGTCAGATGAGCAGGTAGGAAGACTCTCCCCCATTCTGTGTGCTCTTCCTTCACATTCCCAATTGCTTCCCATGCAGCAGCTTTTTAATTTGCTGCCATCCTATTTATTAACTCTTGGCATTATTTCCTGAGCTTTAGAGGTTCTATTGAGAAAGTCATTGCCTGTGTCTATATGCTGGGGTGTTGACACCATGTTTTCTTCTAGGAGTTACATAGTTTCTGATCTAATTCCTAGGTCTTTGATCCATTCTGAGTTGATTTTTGTAAGGGTGCAAAACCTCTCATTCTTAATGACTCTTTGTAAAGCCTCTTTGCCTGACCTGTCCAATCTCAGCCTCGGTTTCCTCTTCTGGAAAACAAAGCCAAGAGCCTCCTATGCAGTATGGCTGTGAGAACAAAAGTATCAGCGCTGAGAAAGCACTTAGCCAGAAGGCTTACAACTAGGACAGTTTCAATTCTGCTATAAATTAAATCTAAAGTTATTCTAGGCCAGACCCCTAACCCAACACCCTATTCCTCAGGTCATGGAGGATGGACAACTGTAAATGTTTCCAGCAGAGAACACGAAAGGACTGGAGGAGGGAGATTCTGCCCTCAAAGAGCTTTCAAAGGAATTAGGAAGATAAGGTCATGGGTTGCCCTATGACACTTGACGCTAACACAAACACTGCAGGTGGATGGGGCTGAGTCAAACTCACTGATTTACATGCAATGTCTAAAAGAGGCAAAAAAACCCATAAAAAACAAAAACAAGAAACACAAATGGCAAATCCAAAGGAACAGAAAGTAGATTAGCAGTTGCTGGGATTGGGGAAGTGGAATGGAGAGTGACTGCTAAGAGGCACGAGTTTCTTTTCCAGGTAATGGAAACATTCTGGAATTAGAGGTGACACATGTACAACACAGGGAATATATTAAAAACCATTGAATTGTACACTTTGAAATGATGAATTTCAAGTTATGTGAATTATGTCAATTTAAAAAAAAAGTAACCCGAAGGTGAAGAGCTCCAGTAGTCAGCCACCCTGGGGACCTGCCCTCTGCCCAGCCAGATCATGGGTCGGATCATGCTCTGCCAAGGGGCTTCAGGCCTCATCCACCCATCAGTGCTACACCAGGAGCTCCAGGGAGGGAGGGTCTGTCAGCCTGCTCTTCACTGTAGCCCTCACGCCCAGCACATACCTCCACACACAGCAGGAGCTCTGAGAGGCTGACACTCTTACCTCAGCTGTACTCCAGCTGCAGGCAAGCCGTCCTCAGACCTCCAGTCATGCTGCTTTGCTCACTGCCCTGAGGCCACAATAGCCTCCTTGACACATCTCAAATACACCCAGCACTTCTCTTCCATGAGAACTTTGCATCTGTGATTCCCTGGTCTTTTAATGTTTTCCCCTTAGGTAACTTCAGGGCTGATCCCTTATCTCACTCAAGTCTCTGCGCCAATGTCCCCTCCTCAGAAGAGATCATCCCACAGAAAGGACACCCCTCACCCAAGTTCCCTAACCTGTTACCCTTTCTCTACCCCTCTTATCGCTTAACATCAAGTCAATATGAATGAGTTGATGTGTCCTTCCCTTCTCCCCGAGGACTCATCTTTACCTAATGTCCCCAGCACCTGGAATGGAACATGGATCACAATGAGTGATCTTACTAAATACATTCCTTTATTCAATGAACCTCAACTGAATATGTGCTAAAACCTATAACAGAAGCTATAAATAAACTGGATTTCTTCCCTTTAGGAACTCTGAGTCTAAATAAGTGACCTAAGACTAGAATACACATCTCCAAACAATCTTGGTATTTTCCCTTAGGGTTGTTAACCTTTAGCAGTCATACCTGTCCCTAGTAAAGGTCTGCAGGGCTTGTTCTGACCTGGGAAACACAAACACACTCCTCCTTGTTTTCCCCGAGCTTAGCTGTCCTCAGGATTCAACTTTCCACAAGAAGATCAACTGTAGAGACTGCACACATTTTGTTTGGCTCGTACAATGTGGTTTAAAAAAAAAAAATTTGAGCACAGATTTAACAATGGAAAGTATTCATAAAAATACAAATGAAAAATAAATAAACTGCACTTCTGGCCCTCTTGGAACCAGAAGACTGGACAAGCTGGGCCAACATTCCCATGGGAACAGAAGTTGCAGCTCAGAGGCACTGCCTCTTTTGGAAGAGGACTGCTTCCTTCTGCTCACCACAGGCCCAGCTCCTCCAGTTCCCACACGGCCTGTATTTCTTGCCTGGCCTGGTAGGGAATGGACTTGAGATTCTGAGATAAGAACAGGAATCTCAAAACAGGCTTGGAGCTTGGCTATAGGGAGTCCTGGCATCTTCAGGGTGGCAAACACCAGCTCGGGCTGCATGAATGTATTTTTTTCCAGCAACTCTTCAATTTTCCGCCCTGGGACCCATGAGAAGATCTACAGACTCCTTTTCCTGTTACCTGTTCCTTCCCTGCAGAAGGGTCCTTTCCCTGCCAGCCTCACCTGCCCACTCCAGCATGTCCTCAATATTCTCTGCTGCCCCAGGCACAAGGCGGCTCTGATCTGTGTCTTCCAGCCTCAGGACAAAGCTCCCCTGGTGCTTCTTGGCAAAGATGTAGTTGTATAGGGCAGTGCGGAGGCCACCCAGGTGCAATAAGCCTAGTAGAAGAGAACAATTCAGGCATGTCAGGGAAAATGAGTTCACAAGTCTCAGCTGAGGGGCAAATAAGCTCTTCCTGTGACAGAATGTCTCAATGAATTTCAAAGACCAAGAAATGGCTGTTGCCTGTCCCATCTCTCTGGCTGGCATCCAGACAGACTGCCAGAAAAGAGGACTCCTTTAAGTTCTCATCCTGGAAGTGGAAGATCACCCGTGTTTTGGAGACTGTTATTTTGTAAAAATGCTCCAAATCTTCCCCAGCTGCACCTGTCACTCTTTGATATTTGTCTCAAGGACATGTTTCACTCAAGGAGGAGAAAATTATCCACTGAAGCTGCATCACACAGGCACTTAACTTATGCAAATTTAATAATGTGCTCCCTTTGGGAGAACAAGTTAAATGCAAGTGAATAACATTTAAAATACTACAGCTGTTGTGGTGGTGCACACTTGTAATCTCTGTGGCTTGAGAGGCTGAGACAGGAAAATCTCAAGCTCAAGATCAGCCTCAGTGGTAAACTGCTTCTGGGTTAAATTCCCAATTATTCCCCCTCCAAAAAATACTTTAAAATCATATTTTGCATATATACTCTATCTGCATGATACAATTTGAATTTTGCATACTTGAGTTTTTCACCTTAAGCACAAGCTTTAAATACCAACCAAAACAAAATTTGATTCCACAATATTCTCCTGCACCAATTTAAACTCTTAAGATCTTACTTTTTCATCATTCTTGACTGAAAACTTAATTTTGAGTTTTCCCACAGCTGTCATTTCCCACTTCCCTTACTTTCTTCGGTCCAGTCCAGAGACCCGAGTCTCCACAATAACCTCATCTGCATTTCCAGGTATCTGAGGCAGCACAGGAAAGTTTTCCTCCTTTTTCAACACTATGTGTGCGACTGATGGCTAATTACTGCAATGCCATATAAAACCAATGGTGCCCAGTGGCACTGGGTACCAGGAACATAAAGATGAAAGGCCCAGGCCTCATAGACGAAAACAAGACCTCTAATGTCATATATACCTGGATTGAAATTCTGCAACAGTCACTTACTAGTTGCCACCCTTTGGGCACTCTGCTTAAATTTTATGTGTTTGAATTTCCTCATCTGCTAGGGGGATTAAAATTTTAAAAAAATTGGCCAATCATGGTGGCACACACCTGTAATCCCAGTCACTCTGGAGGCTAAGGAAGGAGGACTGAAAGTTAAGAGGCCAGACTTGGCAATCAGCAAGAACCTGTCTCAAATCAATGGGGGTGTAGCTTGGTGGTAGAGAGTTCCTGCCATACTGGTACCCACAGTATTACCAAACAAAACAAAAAAACCCTTCCTTATTATGAGGTTGCTGTGATATCTGAATGCTTGCTGAAATATACTTTCAATTAATTTTAGCTATTACAATGATCTATGTTGGTAATTCTTTCATCTGTCTGTAGTCAACAGCTTTCCTAAAATGAAAATTACAATGCTCAAAATACAGGGTACTGTTCATTAAATGCTTTTTACAAGATTAGACCTTGCAGAGTGGCTCAGCTGCATTGGCTCAAAATGGAGGCAGGTACTATTATTAGTTCTACTTGACAGATGGCAAAACTGAGGCTCAGAGATGTTAAGTAATTTGCCCAAGTTACACATCTAGGAATTGGCAAAGATAGAAATTTGGATCCAGAGAATCCCAGGCCTTGGCACTCTACATTTAAGTGCTCCTCAAAGCAAGGTGCACAGCCTAATGCTGATATGCAAACCTGTCCATTCACAATGGGCAAGCACAGAAAGAGTAAACATTTAGAAATGTATACCAATTTAATAATTTTATCTGTTGAACTGAATAAAATGAGCTCACGTTTTGTTTTCAAATCTTCCATTTCCCTAGAAATTCAGTATTTTACAAATACTGATCCACAACTGAAAATTAAAAACCATGAATGCTTCCACCATGGATAATTTGAGCAGCACTGCTCTACAGGACACAGGGTGCATAGAAAGCTGTCATGTGCACCTGAAATTTGGCCACAAAGATGCTTATCTGAGAGCAGTGGAGTATGGAATGAAAGGCATGCTAAATGTGAAGTGGGCAGAAGGTAACCTTGGTGAGGAAGCAATGCTGGGAATTGGTGTGGTACTGGGTTGACAAGATCTCCAACAGGTTACACAGTGGACTCTGCTTCTCTTCTAAGTGGACTTAGCTTCTTCTTGCTAAGCTCCCAACACTGCTAAGCACGGGGCTTTTGTAATTCCATTTCCTCTGCCCAGATTTCTTCTATAAACGTCACATAGATAGATCCCACTTGTTCCTTGGTTCGGGCTCGAATATTATCTCCTCAGTAAGGCCTTCTCCAGGATCTTACCCTAACCCCAGTTTCCTACCCTGCTTCGGGTCCCGCCTAGTTCGTATGCCTCTAAAGTTACTTTTTGGAAGTGGCCACCAGTATGTAGAGTTCTTGAGCGCCCACAATTTCAATGACCACCCCCCCCAACGCCTAGTACATGGCACCGTTTACACCCAACACGCGTTTATTGAATGTATTAAAACATAACCAAAGAGATGTTTCAGTCAATAAACAAATTCCTGCCAATGCGAATCCTCTTCGCTCCCGGACCTCAATTTCTGCCTCTGTAAAATGGGGTCGCGCCGCCCTCCCAGTCTGACACCACCGGAAGGGATTTGTTCGGGAACATTCTGGGGGCGGGGACGGGGGCCGCGGCCTACAGCGTCACGTCCGCCAAGGTTACCTGTGGGGCTGGGAGCGAACCGCACTCGCACCGCAGCCCCGGGATCGATGCCCAGGCTGGCCTCACGCCGTCCCACTGAGCGGCCAAAGGCCGCAGGGGGCGTCCCGAGCCGAAGCAGCCTCTTCAGGAGCGCCGCCATGTGGGCCGCACTCGCACACGTGGGCTTCTTCGTGCGTCACTTCCGGGAACGTCTCCCAGCCAATCTTCCTCCGCCGCAGCGAGCGCAGCCCCGCCCCTTAAAGTCGCAGGCCTCCTAGTTTGAAAACCCACGCCCCCCTGGACGGCAGCTGCCAAACTCGACCACTAGGGGGCAGAGCCCAGCGAGCGGGCGATTTCCCGACCCGTCCCCCACCAGGCTCAGGAAAGCTAAAGCGTGGCAGGGGCAGGACCAGGGAAGCGGAGGAGGCGGGTCTCCATAGAGACCTCCACCTGTTTCCGGCCAGGCTGAGCTAGATTAGGGGCTGCTGCGGGGGCCAATCTCAGCCAGCTCGCTTCTTCCCAGCGGCCTCTGCGGGAGCGGTGGGTGTTGTACACAATCATCATGGCGGCGGCCGGAGCCCCGGATGGTGAGTGCGGAGGGGGTGGCGGGCGCGGGGCCGGGACCCAGGTTGCGGGCGCTCGCGGGCGGGGCGGGGATGCGGCCTGGACCCGGAGGGAGGAGCGTGATTCGGGAGCCGTGAACGGCGGCGCCCGGCCCGAGTCCGGTCCCAGGCCCGGTCCCCGGCGAGCGCCCACCCCCTAACCCCCTTGCAGGCATGGAGGAACCTGGCATGGACACGGAGGCCGAGACCGTGGCCACCGAGGCGCCCGCGCGGCCCCTCAACTGCATGGAGGCCGAAGCCGCGGCGGGGGCGACGGCCGAGGATTCCTGCGACGCGCGCGGCAGTCTGCAGCCGGCCCCGGCCCAGCCCCCTGGGGACCCCGCGGCGCAGGCCTCGGTCAGCAACGGCGAGGACGCGGGCGGCGGCGCGGGCAGGGACCTGGTGGACCTGAAGATCATCTGGAACAAGACCAAGCACGACGTGAAGGTCCCTCTGGACAGCACAGGCTCCGAGCTAAAGCAGAAGATCCACTCGATTACAGGTAATCTCAGCGCTGACAGCCAGCTTCCTCCACCCCACCCCCTTCTAGTATCTAGTGCTTACGCTGCACTAGACATTGTGCTTGCTGCTCTCTTTGCATCGGCTCCTCAGTCCTCCGAAGCCAGTACTTGCATTCCTCATCTGATTAATAAGGGGTAGATGAGACCCTTGATTACAGAGCTAGTGAATGGCTGAGCCGAGATTCAAACCCAGCTCTCTTAAGTCTGTAACGTCACTAGTTAAAATCACCTGAGGCACTTGTTAAATTAAATTTACAACACGTAGGCCCTGCCCGGAGAGAGTCTTATTCAGTGGGTTGGGATTTGGCCAGGGACTTATTTTTAGCAAATAATCTTAGGTAACTTTCACAATGAAAGTTTAGGAAATACTGGTGTTGACCATTATGCTGGCCCTTCAGTTACTCATCCTGGTTCATTTTATCTTGTTTATATACTTCTTTGCTGTTTGAAATGACTCCTTTTAAGCTTTCTCTACATGGCCTGAAAACTCCTTAAGAGCAGTAATTTTGTCCTTATTGACTTCCGTATTACTGACACCTGTGAATTCTCCCTTATTTGAGTGATTGGATGATGAACAGTTTGGAAAGAGTGACAGCTGAAATTCATTGAGCAAAAACAGGCACTCTGCTCAATGTTCTGTTTGTTCTGTCTCTTAATCCTTAAATCTATACAGAAAGACCTACTTTCATCTCTGTCATAAAGTTCTGAATTTGAGGCTCAGATGCGAATTGCCCAAGTTCACAAACCAAATTGATAATACAGCCAGTATTCACTTGCTGTTCTGCTATCAAAGCACTCTATGGTCCATTCATTTTTTTGTTCCTTTCACTACCCTCTACTTTTTCCCAAGGTCTCCCACCTGCCATGCAGAAGGTCATGTATAAGGGACTTGTCCCTGAAGATAAGACGTTGAGAGAAATAAAAGTGACCAGTGGAGCCAAGATCATGGTGGTTGGCTCCACAATAAATGATGTTTTAGCAGTAAACACGCCCAAAGATGCCGCGCAGCAGGATGCAAAGGCCGAAGAGAACAAGAAGGAGCCTCTCTGTAGGCAGAAAGTGAGTCCATCGTGTGCTTGTTGGTCCTGAGAAATTAGAGGCTTTGTCCTCTCTAGCCTTGGTTGGTTATATTCTCCCTAGAATAAGCTCCTTTTTGGACAGGGCCCATGATGGAAATTTATGGCAGCAGTTGGGTGCAGCAGAGTGGAGGTGACAGCTACCTGAGATTTGCAACTTTGTCTCGTCTGGCTGGTCAGTGTGTCTCTAGTCTACCTACTCTAGGATAAGGTCTTTCTACAGGGAGGCTTCAGACCAGATATTAAAAGAAATTAGACATGCGTTTCTCTGTCTGGTTTAATGCAAAAGAAAAATGTCAGTACTAGAATCAAGCCTTCATTTTGAACAAGTGCTTACATTTGAGTTTTGGTTTGTGACTTTTCTCAAGTCAACAAGTCTGATTCTGATTAGGCATGGAAATCAACAAATTTGAGTTCCTCTCAGATGGACCATTTCAGGAACCTGAATGAAGCTGAATAGGAAGATAATGACATTTATTTTGTCCTCCTGATCTGTGAAATGGGGACCTGACGTTTCAAATTGTCTCCATTGCTCATTTGGATAGAAGAGATCCAGCTGTGTCTTGTAATCATGTAGCCATTAAAATTCTTTTAATTCTTTTTTTTTTTTTATTTTTTTATTGCAGTAATGGGGGTTCAACTTAGAACCTCACACATGCTTGGCGAATGCTCTATCACAGCTACATCATCAACCCTTTTAAAAATTTTGTTTTGAGGGCTGGGGATGTAGCTCAGTTGGTAAAGTGCCTGCCTTGCGAGCACAAGGCCCTGAGTTCAATCCCCAGCACCACAAAAAAAAAAAAAAAAAATTTGTTTTGAAACAGGGTCTAGCTAAGGTGCCCAAGTTGGCCTCAAACTTGGAATTCTCTTTCTTCAGCCTCCTGAGTAGCTAGGATTACAAGCATGTACCTCTATGCCAGCTTAAAATTCTTTTTTGTTTTTAGAAAAAATGAGACTATTTTATTGTAGAAGGAGCAGTTTGGAAAAATCATTTTTTGTGATCTTATCCCCCAGTGAATCCTACTTGTCACTGAAGAGCTTCCTTGCACAGAGAACAGGTGTTCTCAGTTTACCTGTGTCCTGAGCAAAGGAGAGCAGCTTAGACTGATACCAATTTTAGTAACAGCAGGTATTGATAAATGGCCAACATTGGGAGAAACAGTCTTGTGTTAGAGATCCATAATCTCTTGTGCTTTTTGAGTTTTCCAAAGGGGTCTGAAATCCAGGAGTGCTTTTACAAATTTACAACAAAACCTGACTAGAGCTTGAATGTATCACATTTTTGCTATAGAAATATTAATAAGCATGGTTAATAGCAGATATTATGTAATAAATTTTAAAAGTATATTTACAAAATCTCTGAAACTCTTAAGTATCTGTCTACAGGAATTGTTGTGTTGGTTTTGCTTTTTGGTGCTGGGGATTGAACTCGGGGCCCTGTACCTGCTAAGCACATACCCTGCCACTGAGCTACATTCCTTGCCCCTGTCCATGGGGTTTTAGATGAGGGATTATGGACCTATGTTACCATCCAAAAGGTGTTTGAAGAGTTTTCACCCTCCATATCTGGGGTCATAATATCCTGTAGTGTGTTCTATTTTCCCACCTTCCCTGCCACGTGAAACAGATCTGACTGAGCGTTCTCACTGGTCACACCCTGAGAGCATAACTTGCCTTGTAAATACAGGTTTGAGTTATTGAGCTCAACAGGCTTAGAACTGTTCTCCACAGTGCAGGGGGAATTCTTCAGAAGGTACTTGTAAGGCGTGACTCGTAATTAGGCTTCCCACCTATGCTGCTTTGTTTGAGTGATGCCAGTTATTATGAGCTGTGACACGGCCTAATGAGGGATCCAGGCCCTTCTGCTGGACGCATTCAGGTGTCTTGAGCTGTTGTACAGGGTGACTCTGCTAGCAGTGTGGCAATGTGGACTTCATTCCTACCAGAGAGTTCTGCCATGCCAGTGAGTGACTGAGCTGGCTTGTGGTTTCTGGTGCTTACATTTGACCAAATTTTTACCCTCTGCCCATTCTTTGTCACATGGTACCAGCTTTACCAAGCATTTACCTGTAAAGACACGGAAGGAGAGGAGGTGAGACTTGAAAACTGTAGGGGCCATGGATTGGAACCTCCTTGGCGCTGGGTGGGAGTGGGATTTGAGAGACTTTTATGGTCAGGGTCTAGACTAGTCAGTGTTTCTACTTGGAAATGTGATTCTTCAAGTTTTCTGTGTAGCTGGGGTTAAGGACAGGGCAGTGGGGAAAGATGTCTGTGAGCTGGGGGGTCCCTTCTCAGCAGTTAGTTTGATTACCAGCATCTTCTAGTTCTCTTTGGGAGTTGAAGTTGACAGATACTGCTGACATTTTCTACCTTCCAGGAGAGCAACACCCCTTGCAGCTCTTAGCCTGGTGTTTAATCCTTTTTGAGAAGAAGGGAATAAAACATTTGAATTAGCAACCTGGAAATCCCCCTTGCTCTAGAACTTATTGGATATTGTAGCTACATTGGACTGATTAAATAATTGAAATTAACTACTTGGTTCTTCAGTCTTATTTAAGTATTGGAGTACTGGGAATTGAACCCAGGGCACTTTAGTACTGAGCTACACCTCTTTTCTAATTTTTATTCTGAGACAGGGTCTTGCTCAGTCACCTAGGCTAGCCTCGAACTCATGAGTCTGCTTCAGCCTCCCTGTTAGCTCGAAGTACACACCTGTCAGTTCCTCAGTCTCACTAGCCACATTTCAAGTACTTAATAGTCTCAAGTGACTAGTGGCAACTCCTTGGGACAGCACTGCTCTGATGTGTCAAAGGACCCATGGTCTGCAGACATTACAAGCTCTTGCACAAATACATTAAGACTTTCTTCATCCCATTTTTGAGAGTTAACAATGTGACTGAAATGTAGGCGGCTCCTCCATGTAATAGTCTCTTCTGACTTATGTTACAGCAACACAGGAAGGTGCTGGATAAAGGGAAACCTGAAGATGTGATGCCGTCTGTTAAGGGTGCCCAGGTGAGTCTGACTCCTTTGTGACCATCTGAAAAGGAACCAGTCCCACCTTTGGAGAGTCCCCTAATCGGATCCTCAAGTCCTGTCCCTTCTCTTTTTTCTGCCTGATTGTCCCTGCCTTTCTTCCCATGATGTGCCTCCAGGAGCGCCTGCCAACGGTACCCTTGTCCGGCATGTATAATAAGTCTGGAGGAAAAGTGAGACTCACCTTTAAGCTAGAACAAGACCAGCTGTGGATTGGCACTAAAGGTATGTTTGTCTTCAGCCTCCTCCTGGCCCACTGCCTGCGTCTGCCACCCAGCAGCTCTGGTTCTGAGGGCTGCTGCTCCTCATTTGGAAACCTCTCTCCTCACTGCTTTGTGTGCTTCTGGCTTTTTAATTTGCATTTAGATGCTCAGCTCTTGTTTGGACCCTTTCTGCTCCCGTGCAGTCTGATTTCAGAACCAGTCCATTGAACATTGGCTCTTTGCACATAGAACCAGAGGTCCAAAACGTGGCCCAGGGGCCAAGTGTTGGTCTCCAGTAAAGGGTTTTATGGGTTTGCTTATACACAGTTTGCAAAATCAGGAGATTTCACTTAATCTGATTTTGGGGTGCTTCTCTTGGAAAAAAAAAAAAAAAAAAAAAAAATCAAAAGATCTGGCCATTTGGGATCTGTGTCCCCAGGGCACTGAGGAGCTGGAACTGAGTAGCAGCTTGTAGTAGTCATGCTCTTCTCCCCATGTAGGCAGCTTTGCTCTTTCATGTCACCTGCCTGACCCCTGTAGGTCAGTAGACGCTGTGCTAGGCGAGGTTTCCTAACTGCTGCCTAAGAACTGCGCCTCCATTCCTGCCAGGGTGCCTGGGTGCCCTCTGCCCCTGCTGTGGGTAATGTCTGGGTCAGCCTTGCTGGTTTCTGGGAAGTGTCTCTGACCGTCCTCCCTCTCCCTTCCCTTAGATGGTTACAAAGTCTTGTTGGTTACATTCTGTAATTGTGTCCCTTTCTTTGCCACTGTGTGTGTGTGTCAGTTAGGGCTCTTAGCACCTCTAAAGTTGTTAAAAGCAAGTCAGCCCATGTCCCTGCCCAGTCTGTCATCTTCTGTCCTATTCATGTCCCATACTCCCTTTTTGTCAGTGGTTCCTGCACTCAGAAATCCTTTGGCCACTTAAGACCAGGTTCCAGTCCCTAACCCTGGTGCTCAAGTGTTCTTCACAGGGAGCCCTGCTGTGCCCTTCCTGTTGTCCCTGTGTGTCAGTTGACTTCCACAGCTTTGCTCATGCTGTGCCCCTATCTATACTGCCTTCTTCCCCTTCCTGTCAATAAACTCTTCCGAGGTCTTGCTGCAGCCCCCCCCCCCCCCGCCCCAATGAAGCCATCCCTGATACCTCCCATCCCCTCCACATGAACTGCTACCGCTTCTGTTCCTGATGTCCCCAGAGCACTCATTATTCTCTGACTTGTCTGTCCCCCGTTAGATTCCTGGAGGGAACCGAACATGCCTAATTCACCTGTTTCTGGCCAGCACTGTAGGTATTCAGTGTGCGAGGTAAATGCAAAAGAGAAGCATAGGGGTCCCATTATCTGAGGCTAATTGGTTCAGGGACAGGCCATTTAGTATAACTCCACTAAAATGGGACCAAAGTTTTACAGAAACTAAGACTTGGGACAAGGGTGGCGGGGAGTGAGATTTTTTATCATCTGAAACATGAAGATTCTAGAACACAGAAGTTTCTCATTTTCAGTTCTGCTGGTTCTTAAAATGAGCAGACTGAAATGCCAGAAGCCCTTGAGTTTTCTAACAATTTATTGTAACTTGTTCTTGTCTTCATTTCATGTGCAACTCAATTACATGGTCAGAGCAAGCATTGCAGATTTTGAAGGTCTTCCCCAGTTTGCCCAAGGGCCCTCCAGCCCTTAACCAGACTGTTCTTTCCTGCCCCACCGTCCCTGATGCAGTAGCTAGCTGCCCTGCCTGTGTTGGCTTTGCAGGTGATCTTGCCTGGTTCTCTGTTACTGCATTCACTTGCTGAAGTGCATAAACTTCCTGCCTCTTGCTAGATTTCTCCTTTGGCTTGTGGATAGTCCACTTGAAGGCAGTTTCCAGGGTGGATCCAGGAAGAGAATGAAGCCCAGGAGGGTAGTGCAGCAGGGCGTTCGGGTGAGGCCTGAGTCTCTGCAAGCTCATTGGGCCTTCAAGGAATGTTTTTGCATTATGAAGTTGGGTAGGAAACACATAGTAACCACATGGACAGATGTAACTGAACTGCCTGTCCTTCAGTTGGAGGTTTTTCAGCTTCTGGGAGCAGCTGCCTTACTGCTTTGGCATGAGGGCAGAGCTCTAGAAGCAGCTTGATACATTGGGCTTCTGAGCTATTGAGAGCCTCCTTCCTCACCAGCCCGGCTGAGGGCCACAGCCATGCCTTCCAGGCTTGGCCACGGCTGAAATCTTACTCCCACCCAGCCTTTGTCTCAGTGTACCTTAGCAGCCAGGGGGCAAGTGCCCGTCCCACTTACCCCAGAGTCCTGTCATCCGGTGGCAGTACTTGGAGGAGGACAGCTTGTTCTGGGAGTTGGCTGCTGGCTCCCTAGCATCGTCTTTCCATCAGCCAGAAGCTGCTGTGAAATGACCATCCTTGGTGGGGTGCTTTGATGAGTGGGTGACCCTCCCCGGGCTTTGTGCTCTCTTTGCTGCATGTGTAGGAGGCGGTGTGCTCATAGCCTCGGGCACAGCAGAGCAAGAAGAACCTGCAGCCCCAGGAGGACCTGAGCCCTGTCTTGAGGGCTCTAATCTAGCCGATTGCCACCACCCTAGACCGTGGGCCCACTTTGTCCAATCTTTGAAGTTTTCAAGAGAAACCAGAAATCCATGTTTTTATGTAGAATCTCCAGACATTTCAAGGTGAAAGGTGTTTTAGGAAATTTCAATCTTGGCCACTGGTTTAGAGTTATGGAAAGTCTAAGCCCAAGAGAACATCTTTAGGTCCCTTTTCCCTGATTCCCATTTTTCAGAGACAAGGCCCCTAGGGTGGAAGTAAAATGTCATACGTCGGCAACAAGGCCAGAGTCCCCATCTGTGAATTCCTAGTCTGGCAACTTGCCTATTTTCACATTCTACCTTTCCAGATTTTTCTTCCTGCAAAGGCTGTCCTGAGTTCTTTTCCCCTTGATTTACCTGTTGCTGGGAATGCCAGCCTACCCCTCAGGAGGCTGCTGCCCATGGTGCAGGCACCCCACCCCCGCCCACCCTCACACCCACCCTGCTGCACTTGGCGCCTGCCCATCTGTCTCCTCTTGCTCCAGGCACCCTGGCCGCCCCCTCTATCTTACCTGTCATCCTTACACTCTCTGCAGAATGTCTTCTGGCCCAGGTAATCAGGGTTGTTTCAGTTGTTAATCACACCAGGTTATAGATGTTAGAACTTCAAAAGATGTGTGAACACAGAGGGCAGAAGGCTAGCAGACCATAGGGTGAAAAGTGGCCTTAAAGTTGGAACACTCCTTCCTCCTGTGAGAGCCTCAGGGAACTCTGTTGCTTATCTGTTCGTGGCCTCTTAGCTCTCCATGTTCTAGGGGCCCAAGACCTCAACCAAAGCTGGGCTTGGGCCATGAGGGTATAAAGGAGCTTCTTGGATATTTATTAATCATCAGACTTTGAAAACTACTACCAGGGAAGATATATTTTTGCTCTCAGAAACTTTTGTTATCATTCCCAAATCCTGTTCCCCCTTTGCTCCTTTGAAGTTTGCAGTTCCCTTGCTGGGAGTGGTGACACATGCCTGTAATCCCAGCAACTCCAGAGATTTAGGCAGGAAGATTACCAATTCTAGGCCAGCCTGGGCAACTCGGCAAGACCCTGTCTCATAGAACAAAATGGGCTGGTGATGTAGCTTAGTAGGAGTGCACCCAGAGTTCAGTCCCTAGTGTGGACAAAAGTTCCCAGCTCCTAAGCAGGGCTCTAAGGACACCAATCTAAAGATGCTGCTCCGTGGTCCCTAGAGGGCCTGGTGCCACAAGCAGTCTTCTGTGGATCCCCTAGCCTTGATGAGGGAGGGACTGCTGCAGCAGAGGACTTGGGGGCCTTTGAATAACCACTGTCCTCCCTCTCAACCTAGAGCGAACCGAGAAACTGCCCATGGGCTCCATTAAAAATGTTGTCAGTGAACCTATTGAAGGACACGAAGACTACCACATGATGGTAAGTGGCCTGGCTTGGTGAGCCCCCGGCTAGATGCTGTTTCTGCCTTATCAGTCAGCTTTGCTAATTGAAGAAAAAAACATTGTCTTCAAAGGACTGTTTTAAGACCCCTGTGTTTTCTTCGCCTACTTAGAACTTGACCCATGACCCCCTTCCCAGTTTTGTTTATTTTGCACCCTCCCCATGCCATCCACCACACAGCTTAGAGGGAGTGTTTCTCCTGTGCTTTTGGAGACACCTCCTGTGCCTCCCTCTTTTTCATCATATTTTGTTTTTAGACCAGGAAATATGAAGAGGAGGAATGGCTTGTGGATTTTCATTTTTAATTTTGTCTTTGCTTTTAAAAAGAGAACGTCCCCTAGCCTTGGTGCTGTGAGGAGTCCAGGCCTCCAGGCCGTCCCCTCTGTGGTCTGAGGGCTGGCCCGTCTGCTCCGCAGAGCACAGGCCGTGCTTTCCCAGGCAGCGGGTCTGGAGCCACTGCACAGGGCTGCGGAACACAGCAAGGCTCTGTGACCTGACAAACAGGCACAAAAGGCCCCCTTTTCCCAGCACTATTCAAAGGGATCCCCCCTTCCTTCAGCCCTTTTTTTTGTTTTTACTTTTCAGTGCTAGGTGTTGAACTCAGTCTCAAGCATGCTAGATTAGGGGACGTTTAAAAATGAAGTTGCTATGACAGGGACTTGACCTGAGCTAGCAGAGGTGTGAGGGCAGGACCATCTGCCCTCTTCCTTAGGTTTGCAACAGCTATCAACAGTGGTGCAAGTATGTCAACCCCGTCCCAAGGAGGAGGAGCAGCTCAGTGGTTTGGCCAGTGAGGGGTGTTAGAAATTCCATGCAGAGGAATGTGTTGGAAGATCCCCTTGTTACAGGGAGAAATCAGCTAGAGAGCCAGTCTGTACCCTTTCCTGCCCTGTCTTCAGCCTGGTGGTGCTAATGCAGGGCTGTGGTTGGGATCCTGGGCTGCAGGCTCCTGTCCTTCCTGGGAGTGGCTGTAACGTCACTGGCGCTTCTCTCAGGCAGCCCTTCCGCCCTGCTCCTCTTCAGTCTTTAAAGCACGACTGCAGACAGATTTGATTTGCCTTAGTCATTTTCTGTTTTAACAGTGGCATTTTTGTGTTTCTAGCTAGGCCCCTTCACTTGTTTTTGAAATATTTGAGCAGTTTGACCCTGTAGGGTTTGCAGCCCCAGATTTCAGGCAGCCCAATGGCAGGAATCACAGACACGTTGAATCCAACCACACTGGACATCTCTTAGGGAATCAGTGTTTATGGGGAATGATTTAGTCCCTAGTGTAAGTGCTCGTTTCTCTCTGGAGTCGTTTCTGGCAGAGGGTGGTTCTCGTCCCTCTCTTTTAAGCACTGTCAGGAGCACTTTTGTGCTGATGAAAGTTGCTTCCCTCTTTGCAGATGCCATTTGTCTGGCAAGTTAAATGTGTCACAGTTCACAATTAGGAAAACGTGGCTGTGCCCTGTTCTGGGGATGAGTTTTTAACATTACAGAAAAGGACAGAGGACACCATAAGCCATAAACCATCCCTCACTGAGAACAATTGTAAATCCTTTGTAACTTGATTTAAATCTTTTCTGCAAATAAAAAATAAAATTTACCAACAGCAATGATGTCCCCATTGTCTTCCCCTTCCTCTGTTCCCATCACAAATCCTTGTGTGTCTTTCCATCTATTGATTCTTTTATTTGTATGTCCACAAACAGATCGAGTTGGTTTTTTTTGTTTTCATAAATGATATGGTGTGTACTGTTCTGTAACTTGCTTTTTTTTCGTTCGACATCGTGTTTTGTCATATTAACTCTAGACCCATGAGGATCCCGCTCATACCTTTGTTAAAGCACGCCAGTGTTTGTATGAATAGGCCTGCCCCACCTGGAATCCCACACCCTGTTCCTGATGGACGTGTAGGTCGTTGCTAGGTTTCAACGTTTCCGACAGTGCTCTTTGAGCATCACACCACTCTCCTTGTGCATGTGTGACAGGTTTTCTAGGGCAGCGGTTCTCAAACTGTGGTCTTCGTCATGTTGGATTACCTGGGAGCTTGTTGGCAGCTACTCAGGCCCCACCCCAAACCAGAAACCCCCAGGGGTGCAGCCTGCGGTCTGTGTTTTCGCCAGCCTTCCAGATGGTTCTGATGCCCATGCACGTTTGCAAGCCGCTGCCTTAGCGTTGGCCGTGCTGTGCCCTGCCCCACCTTTTCTTTTACCTGTTTTAAACATGTTAGGAGAATGCTCCCCACATGCACAGTTCGTTTTGTTTTTCTTCCCTTTTGAATTAATTCACTTCCCAACCCTCCCCTGTGTTTGTTGCTCTGCCTGCTTGGTCACCCCACCTCTGAAGTTCGCTTGGTTTTCCTTTTTCCCTTCCAGGCGTTTCAGTTGGGCCCCACGGAAGCCTCTTACTACTGGGTGTACTGGGTTCCAACTCAATATGTGGATGCAATCAAAGACACTGTGCTGGGCAAATGGCAGTATTTTTGAAAGCACTTTCACCTCTGGCCCAGGAGACTGACCCAAAGTGAAGGACATTGCCGGGAGAGGCCTGCAGCATCCCTGGATTTCAGAGTTCTGGAACTTTGTTCACACACACAAAATCTCTATTCAATCTGAGGTGATGTGGTGACTGAAGCCAGAGGTGATGTACTTTCACCATTAGCTTAATTTTAACTTAAAATCACCGATTCCCTTTCTTGCAGTCAGCTTCATACCATTTTTAAAGTCAGTATGGTGGAAATCAATAAATCTGAATTCCGAACATGTTGTGTGGAATACTCTTAAGTCTGTTTGAGAGTAGATCTGCCAATTATGTTGAGAAGGAAATGATGAAAAGCTTTCTGAGTTTTGTTTTTGTTTTTGTTTTGTTTTTTAATGATTTCAACTGAAATATTTTCATAAATCTTTGGTTGCAAACATTTGGACTGCATTGTGATGAACTGGGATATTTTTCTTTTGCTATAAAATTTGTATGCAAAATGGGGGGTTAGTAAGCCATATTTTTCTGTTCATTGATTCAGATTTAATTCTTTCCCTTTTTAATTTTCTCACTTCCCTAGATTTGAGTTTTTGTTTTAAAAACCCAAAGATGTCAGTTCCTCTTTTGGTACCTCATCCACGCTTCCTTTCCTGGGCTCTCTCCCCCGTGCTGCTGCTGCTTGGGAATGCACGTGGGAGAGGAAGCGCTGTGGGTCAGGGAGCGCCCGCCCTCGCTGTGGTGGTGTCGAGCAGCAGAGTATCTCACGAGTGACTCCTGTCTAAACGTCTCGCCCTTCGGGCCCCAACTTGTGGGGCGTTCCGTTGCCTGTTCAGTAGTCGTGGGCATCCCTTGCTGAGCTTGGCTTTGAGGCCCAGCCTGGTGTGGGTGTGCCTGGCTGGGCTGCTTCAAAGCCCCAGTTTGGAGAAGGAGCCAGGTAGAAGATAGTTTGTGCAGCCATATAGCCACAGATCCAGTGACCTTCTTTCTTGGGAAGTTTTCCAGAAGTTCTTAAGCAGTCCAATGATTATTTCAATTATGCTTCTCCATTCGGTCCTTCTGCTCATGCATTCAGTTCAAGTGTCCTTTATCCCAGGTGCAGAGATGCTGCCTTTCTCAGTAAAAAGACATCTGACCTAGTGGGTTGGCCAGTGGTGTTTGAACAGTAAAGTGGGATAAATTGCTTTCATGATCAGCTCACTCTCTTCTGGTTTTAGTCCTATGTTCTTCGTACATGTGAACTTCTGTCGTCTCCTATGGCTTGATTGACTCTGAAATGAGGGACAGTCTCGGTGGATGACACCCTCTGTGCTGTTTGCTGTTTCTCTGCTGCTGTCTTTGCAATTCTCCTCTCACTGGTTGCAGGCTCTCATAGTAAGGTTTGGCAAGAAATCTTCCCAACCTCACACTTTGGATTCTAAGCTGTTCCCCCTCATTCTGTGAAACGTATTAGCATGTGTTCGCCTCAGATGACTATCCTTGTGAGCCAGTAAACGACGATATTCTACGCCCTCCCCTCCTAAGCTGTAGTTCAGGAATCCACATAGACAGACTCTTGCTTTTTGTGGTGTAGTCAGTGCCAAGTTCTGCATCTGGGCAGGAAAACCTACTCTTTGCATTTTGGGGGCATAAAGTACGTATGTGAAGTGCAGCGTCCAAGAAACTGCCTGTTTTCCATCCCCTGAAAAAGGAGCAGTAACTGCAGCTCTTTGTCCCCGTTGGCAGTTCCTGGGGAAAGGAGTGTCCCAGCCGCCTCCTGTGGTTGACAGGTCTGCAGGGGACGTGACCAGGTAGCAGGTAGAGCATCCTCTGGGTTGAAATACTGCCCTTTTTCTGCCGACGTCCCCATCCTTGAGACTTGTCTGACAGTGCCATGTGCCCTTTTGGTCTCAGAGCAGGCATCTTTGTCCCCAGAATGGCTCTGAGACCCCTTCTCTGCCCCCTGCCCTCCTTCCTCCCAGCCAGAGCGAGTGTGCCATTGTCCCCCTGCTGCCCAAGGGCCAGACTGCTTCTCACTCAGGCTGGTGTCGTTTCAAGAGGACCAAAGCCTGCGTGAGCCTTTTTATTTTCAGTAAAATGGTGCTTATTTCCTTACTTCGAGATATTATATATAAATAATGATGTAAATGACACCTTTTTGTGTGGAGCTGTTCGAGTGTTGCTTCACAGAGCTCACTTAATCTGTCGTCACAGTCCTGAGCTCTGGCTCCTGACCTGACTGCACGGGAGACCTTGCTGGAAGCCCTCTGGAGAGCAGAGGCAGACAGCACCGGAAGCCCCTGGGAAGTGTTTGAGATCCGTGTCCAGGTCCCAGCAGTATTCACTATTTTGTCACTCAGTCCCGTGAGCAGTCTCTTTCTACATTGCTTACATCCGACTCAATCTGTGTGAGCAAATCGAAAAACTCTTCCCTTTAGGTAGCAACACAGTGTTTTGTTTTCTTCCTCAGGATTATTTCTGTACAATTCCTTCACTGTCAGGTCTGAGGGGACCAGAGCTTTCCCTCCCTGTGGCAGGGGGCATGCAGGTGGATAAAGGAAGAGCTAACTCCAGAGACTGCCTCTGAGGGCTTAGCTGGAGCTTGGGATGGAGCGGTCCTGCCCGTGGTGAGGCTGCTCCGGGGCCTGGCATCTCGGTGCTGCCCAGTGGGCTTCTTTCCTGTCCAGACTTGGGAGCGCGGTCCTCCTGCAGGTCTTTTCTCACAGACATCATGCCTTTCTTTTCCTCCCTGAGGAGACTTGGCAGGATAAGGCAGCAGTGTAACCCTGCTGAGCCCCGTCCATCAACTCCTTTCCCATCAGTCGGATCAGAAACTTAGACGTGCCAGTTACTGGAGCTCTTTGGTGGGAAGTATTTTCATCCCTGATGGGTCTTTTGCAAGTAGCGTTTGCTCTTTTTAAATGAAGTTTAACTGAACTAAGGATGCACTTTCTTACACTCTTGTGGACGTAGTTGGGGCCAGGCGAGGCCCTCAGTAGGCTCCTTAGTTGCTGCTTTACCTTAGAGGGCCAAAGAGATTATTGCTACATTGCCCCATCTCAGAAAAGTTGCCATATTTCACCCAGAAGGGACTTGTTTTCCTCTTCCTCTTACTTTAACCATGTGCCTGGAGGAGCCATGCTGAGCCCTTGCCATTGGCCCATCATTTCTTTGCCAGGGGCCAAGAAGGGAAGGGGGATAGACCTGGTGTGCCAAGGGCAGTGCAAGGGCAGGCTTTCTTCCACCTCTTTCTCGCTCCTTGCCTCTGTTCATGCCTGTTGTCATGGAGAAGGATGGTCCCGTTGTCTTAAGGCGTTGTAGTCAAGTCATCTGCAGTTAGCATTGGCACCTGTTCCTTCTCCACAGGACCTGGCAGCCTTTCTGAAGTTACAGGTGGTCAGGAGCCCTCTGATGTGCAGAACATCTGGTAGATTTACCTGCCAGGCTGAGTGCTTCTACTGCTTTCTACATTTCTGAGAACCTTTCTTTTCTTAAAGAGCTCTGCAGTTATTTGACAATATATGTAAGTACCATGTTTTCCTGTGGCGTACGCTCTGTTCTGGTTTGTTTTTAAATCAAATGCCTGTTTGGGAGGAGATGAACGTATTTAGTCTATTAGATTTGCGCTGCTGGATTTTTTTTTTTTTTTTTAAAGTGTAACCTTGACTAGCTGTCTTATTGTTTATCCTGTAAGATTAGTCTATCAATTAAAGTTTGATAATTAATTGCGTCTCTCTTTCCTTCCGATTCTTCCTGCGTCTAATCCATACTGGGGACTGATCAACATTTGGAGCTGGGCCTGAAGCCCTTTTTTGCCAACTGTGGTCTTATTTGGCTTTAAGTATATCCAAATTTATTCTCTACTGAGACAGTTGGTAAAGAGGTGCTGGCTTTATTTACTCTGGTAATCCAAGTAACCAGCTTGCAGTCAACCATGCTCCTGCTAAGATCACCACCTTTGTCTGCTCTGACCTCCACGTGGCAGAGGTGAAGCTGCCTCCTACCCTTGCCCTCCTGATTAGGTGCCTTGTGCAACCTCACCAGCCATTTAGCCCTCAAGGACATGTTCAGTAAAACACCTGAGAACAGAGTCCTTGCTCTGGCCACATGTTACCAAGACCCAGGAAAAGGGAGGGAGAATATTATTACCAAAAATGGGACAAAAACAGAATCCCTTGTCTAAGGACTGAGAACTGGTCTGTCAGGTCTGGTTTGGACCTTCCACCACTCCCAGACAGTAGACACTGTTTTCTCTTCCCCATGATTTGTAAATGTTTTCGAAGGTTTGGGCCTCATTTCCCTTTCCTGTTCTTTTTCTGTTTTCCTATTCTTACCTCCTGATCCTGTTGGAAACTGCTGGGCTCCTCAGGCCCTGGCCGTTATAGGGGAGAGGACAAGATGGATTGTCCACCTGTGAATGGACTGGTACCCACCTAGAGAATCTTCTGTCTGTGCAGAGGGTGCTTCTGGATTTTATACCAATTCCAAACAATTACTTCAGGCACCTAAGACTCACAGGATGGATTCTCCTCCAATGGAGAATGAGATCAACTCCAGTATGAATGTTTTACTGTACTGTTGGGAAATGCCTGGCATTTTCTCAGCTTTGGGTAATTTAACAGAATCCTTTCTACACCAGACAGGTGTGAGGGTAAGAGGCAGTGCTTTCCCTCCTCTTGCCTGAGAGCTCTGTCAAGGCTAGCCCAGCGTGGGAATGAGATGCTCCCCCGGAACCTCCACCCACACACGCGTGGCTGCTTTCGGCTGGGACTCTGCCCCTCTGGCTTTGCACAGTTTGGAAGGTGGTACAGTAGTTAACATCCTCACCTCGTTCACATAGGTTTACCGGTTATTAAAATATCAGGCACCCTTGCTTTCTTGGTTTAGCATACCTCTTTATTTTGATGAAGCATTTGACAGATGTGCATTTGACAGATTTGACACTTCCAACAGTGTCACAACATGCATCTCCTATGAAGGGTGTTGTAACCATACCACAATTCACCTAAGAAATTCCTATTGATGCAGTAATACCATCTCCTAGGCCAGCATAGCTTTAAAATTTTTTTTCTAGTTAATCGATTTTAAAATCCTTATCTAGTCTTGTGTTGTTTAAATGCCCTTTTAACTTTTCTGTCGTTACTATTCTTGCCTTTTTTCTCACTGTGAAGTCATTTCCTTCTGTGCGTGTGCCTCACTCTACCCACTGCACTGGGCTTGGAACCCAGGGCCTAACGCACAGTAAGCGAGCCCGCTACCACTGAGATGTGCCCCAGCCCCCTGCGTGTTTTCAATCCTCTCGTTTGTCTCTCTTCTCCTTCCCATGTCGTCCTCAGCCTGTTTCTGGCATGGGTTTCTCATGGCTAGGGAGCTGTGGTCCTGGAGGGGGCATGTCATGGAACCATATCCCCAGAGGGCAGAGTCCTCTCATCCAGTGGTCATTGTGGCTTGTCCAGTTCTCAGACTTAGACTCCAGGGGCCCATCACCAAGGACTGTCGTGGTTCCTGGTGACAGCTGACACAACTTAGGCAAAGGGATTTGGCCCATGCACTGGAAAACCAGAGTCCCCGCCCTAGCCCAGTGCAGGTGCTCACGTCAAATTGCTGGGCACCTGACCATGTAACTCTGGGCTCTGCTTTGTTCTCGGTTGACTCAGCCTGCAGGCTAGCAGCCACGGGGAAAGTTTCCCTGCCGTGACAGTTCTAGTAGATGTCCGAGAGGAGGCTTTCAAAGGCTTGTCACTCCTGCCCTCCACAAATAGAGACACAGTAGCTCAGATGTGTTGGTTTACTTCCATTCACTGTGAGTCTGAGGGATTCCAGGCGGATATTCCAAACCACAGAAAAGAGCACTTTGACAGACCACCTGGCAGGGTTTTGACCTCTTGCCATTTGCCACGGAAAGGCCACTTGGAAGGAACCTCCTCTCAGACTCCAGTCCTGGAGTGAAGAATGGGAACTGGAGGGAGTACCTCCGGGTGCTGTGTGATGGACACGTCCTCTAGACGAGCTCCCTCGTGTCCTGTCACATCAGCTCCCTCATTGATGTGCCAGGTACTATGCTAATTATGTGCATTATACTGTCACCCTTCGCATCCCTCCTGTTACCCCCACTTTTGCCATTAGAAGAATCTTGGGCTCAGAGGAGTAAAGAGACTTAGCCACCCTCCCGTGGCTGTCAGTGACTGGGGCTACCTTTCAGAACCCCAGTTTACCTGGTGCTGAAATACGTCTGCATTCTTAATCCCCTATCGGGAACTTAAAGTGATTGAGTTCTTTTCCTATTTTGCTTTCAGGTTGTTCTTAGCATGGTTCCACTACCAAGGGCACTAACTTGTTTGTGAGCTGCTTTTTTAAAACTTTGAACCTTGGCATTTACTAATTGTTTTCATTTATTTATACAAAGTAAATGTGCAATTTCCTTAATTCATTCATTTGCTTATTAACTGCCATTTTAAAAACTAAAATAGTCATACATGCACTCGATGAAGAAAGGTCATGTGGTAGGTCCATCCCTTAGTTCCACAGCTTCTTAACCCCAGTCATCTAAGCATCTACTCCCAGTTACATCAGTGATGAACATGAGAGGGCAGTCTTTAACAGCAGCCTGGTAGAGGAAGGAAGAACCTTGCCAATGCTCAGATGCCAAGCCTCGTTCTCCAGCCTGACCCTTTTCCTTGAGCTCTTGTCATTATGTCGCCTGCTTGGGTATCTCACAAGCACCTCAAGTGTACTGTGTCCCAAACTGAAATCACATTCCCCTTTAGATCTGATCCTCTCTTCATCCCTCTTTATTTTTTTGGTATTGGGGATTGAACCCAGGGGCATGTTACCACTGAGCTACATCCCCAGTCTTTTTATTTTTTGTTTTAATTTTTATGTTGACATAGAGTCTCGAGCTTTAGGATTCTCCTGCCTCGGCCTCCCCAGCTGCTGGGATTACAGGAGTGTGCCACTGTATCCTGCCCTCATCTGGTTTAGATCTCACCAGTATTGAGTAGCTCAAGCCACAAACTTGGGAAATTATACTCCACTGATTCATTTCACGGATTCATTTCCTTTTTCATCTGATCAACTTTTGCCATTTTACTCCCAGAATCTCTTTCTAGTCCATCTCTTTATCCTAACCTCCAAATCATTTTTCTCATGAGCACTTTTTAAATATATATATTTTAGTTGTAGGTGGACACAATACCTTTATTTTTATGTGGTGCTGAGGATTGAACCGAGGGCCGCATGCGTGCTAGGTGAGGGCTCCACCACTGAGCCACAACTGCAGCCCCTTCATGAGCACTTTAAGTGACCCCCAAATCATCCCTCCAGTCCACCCTTGGCACCACTGCCAGCAACTGACCTCAGATACATCTGGGTCTCTCCCCTGTTGGAAACCACTCCAAGGTGGCACCGACTGCCAATGGGCTCCTCAAGCACACTGTACGGTTCTCCTTTGTGACCTGACCCTGGTCACTTTTTTAACCATGGTCAGTCCCCGGCTCCTGTGTTGCCCACGCTGCTGCTCCTGTCTATATTCACGCCCTAGCAACTCCACTCCCCTCAAAGCCTTGCCAGTTCCTCAGCTTCCAATGGACTAATGCCAGTTTTACACCCTTTTAAATTATCACTTTTATTTTTCATTTATTATACAATGTATTATGATTTAGAAAACACTGATGAATAATAGCCAGATCTATATCGTATCTTGGTAATGATCATTAACATTTTGATATGTTTTATAGAAATTGGATCATGCTGTTTTTGCCTAACACATCGGTCTCTTCATAGCCTATAAAATTATTCATTCATACAATTCCATATTGTTGGGTCCAATTACAGGCCCTCCGTGTGCTCCTTGTTATATGTACATAGAATTTTTTCCCAACTGTTTAAGAGATTTCAGCAGGTGAAAGCATAGTACAGTGAACTCACATGTACACATCAGTCACCAATTTACACAATTTACAGTTTGCTTTTTTTTTTTTCTTTTCCCTGAACCATTTTAAAGTCAGCTGCAAGTGTGGTGGCACACACCTGTAATCCCAGCAACTCAGGAGGCTGAGGCAGGAGAATTGCAGTTGGAGGCCAGTTTGAGCAACACAGCGAGACTGTTTCTAAAAAATAAAAAGGGAGCCAGGGCACACCTGTAATCCCAGCATTTGGGAGGCTGAGGCAGGAGGATCGCGAGTTCAAAGTCAGCCTCAGCAACTTAGGCGAGGCCCTAAGCAACTCAGTGAGACCCTGTCTTTAAATAAACAACAAAATAGGGCTGGGGATGTGGCTCAGTGGTGGAGTGCCCCTGGGTTCAATCCCCAGTACCTAAAAAAATTAAAAAATAAATTAAAAGGGCTGGGGCTATAGTTCAGTGGTACCTGGTTCAGTCCCCAGTACCAAAAAAAAAAAAAAAAAGGAAATGTCAGCTGCAGACTTCACTGTGTTTCACTCCTAAATATTAAATGTCTCCAAAGAATAAAATAATAACTACTGCATATAATCCTATTACACTTAAGAAATTTAACATTATCACTTAAGTACAGCCTGGTTGTCCCAAAAATGTCTTTTGTGGGTTTTTCCTCCCAATCCTTTTCAGCATCACATTTCCCAAAGTTTTCTCTTTGGTCTCCTTTAGTTAGAAGTTACCCTGCCCTTTTCCATGACATCATTAAATAATAATTTAATTTATTAAACATTATTAAGTATTGTATGTGTCTGGTACTGGAGATTGAACCCAAGGCCTCATGCATGCTCTAAGATACGTCCCCAGTCTTTTTTATTTTTGAGACAGGATCTAATTTGCTGAGACTGGCCTCCAATTTGCAATCCTCCTGCCTCAGCCTCCTGAGTAGATGTGATTACAGGTGAGCACCACCATACCCAGCTCCGTCCTTTAATTTAAAAAAATTTGAGACAGAACCTCCCCAAGTTGCTGAGGCTGGCCTCGAACTTGAATCCTCCTGCCTTAGCCACCTAGTAGCTGGGATTATAGGCACATGCTAATGTGCCCAACCCATAACATTTTTAAAAGTCTAGGCTTTATACTGTCCCACTTTCTGGATTTGTTTGCTTATGATCAGATTCAGGTTACACAATTTTATCAAGAATACCTTGAGTGATGTCCTCAGTGCATCGCTACCAGAAGCAGCACAGGAGACTGGCTTGTGCCATCATTGGTGATGGCTGTCACATGAACTTTGTCTCCCTTACTAGACTGAGCTCCTTGAGATAGGAGACATAATTTACCTTTGTGTACTAGAAGAGTGCTGAGCACACAGTAGGTGCTTCACTATTTGAGCACACTTGCTGTTTGGGTACACAGAAGACCGAAGTAGCTGGCGATATGGGGAAAACGGCTGGAGGCAGGGCGAGGGCTGGGTCTTAAAAGGACTCACAAGCCACCCTCACAAAGGGAAGGGCTCACAAGATGCACAAGGTCCTCACACATTTCCTGGGAGGTGATTAGAAAGTATGCACCTACAATCCCATTTATTCTGTCTTCTCATTTGGCCAGTTTGCTGCCTCCCTGCAGTGGTACAAGCCTCTCAAAAAATATTCTAGGGAGTTCTTACAACAGAGAGGCCCTGCTGTGGTTTGAACACCCAGATGGGAAATGTCATTACCAATGAATTCTCTGTGCATGTGTGGTCCAGTAAATATTTGCCCTCACTTTGGCTCCTCTGGACTTAGAATAGCTAGAGGGATGTGGATGGACTCTTCTCCCGCAGGTGTATGGCTAAGATATCAGCAGTCACTTGGCACTACTGCCAGACTTAGTGATCTTCGGCAAAAACAACCCTGACACATTTTTTGGCAAAATGCTCAGCTACTGTGGGATTGAAAATAGCCAGAACAAGTTGGGGGAATATCACCAAAATACCCCAGATGTTATTGTGGTATGTTCCACTGAAGAACCTGCAGGCAGCCTTGTTTCCTATTGGGTCCCCAGCACCTAATATGCATTCAGACTAATCACAGAACAAATACAGCTACAAAAAAGTGTAAGGAGGTGCCTTTTGCTCCAAGTTGGCAGTTTTCCAAGTTACTTTTTTTTTTTTTTTTTTAAGGAAGATACACTGTGACTAAGATAGCTTTCTATTATTAAAAAGGGAATGGGTATGGTGGAACTAGGGTCACGCAGCAGGAACTCGCCACACTGGGCACCTCGAGGTGGGAAGCAGGTTGTGGTGGACCCAGTTCCAGAGCTGCCTGCTGCCCCGCTACCTCCTCCCTCAGCCAGGTTTTCTGCCAGCCGAGGCTTCAGTTGCTGACCTACTGAAGGGCCTTGGTTCTTGGTTCCCTTCCTCCCACAAACCACCTCTTGGCAATAGGAGACATGTATTGATGACTGGATTCAGGTCTCATCAAGACCCGTGCAAGGTGTACGTTATCTCTCCATCTCTGCATCAACCCCGAGGAGCTAACGCGGAGCACACCGCTGATGTGTGACAAAGGGACACAATGCCACACTGACCTTCCAGGAAGAAACAGCCTCCCATCCTCCAAAACCTAAATTCTATTTATTTGAAAGGGATCCTTGGGTAAGAGATGAAACCCTATTCCCACATGCTGATAGCAGCTAACCCATGACAATCCATTAGCTAATGGAAGGGATATACAATTTTGTGAAGCAAAAAAGCCTTCCATCACGAATACATTGATTCCTGATACTGAAGGTGGGGGGAGGGGAACATTTCAAAGCCACGTATTATTATTATTATTATTTTTGGTGGTGTTGGGGATTGAACCCAGGGCCTTGTGCTTGTGAGGCAGACACTCTACCAACTGAGCCATATCCCCAGCCCCTCAAAGCCACGTATTTTTGATAGGTGTGAATATCAATGACAAATGAGACAAAACTCTACAAATAGAGTTTCAATATACAAAGGCATTTTATAGACATCACTGAAAAACTGAAGATGAAGAAGTGTTGGTTTTATAGATTTATTTTCAAAGGGCAGTACACTTAGAGAATTTAAATACAAGTCCAGGAGAACTGCTCTGTCAGTCAGTGGTGATGCCAGAGTGGGTCCTCACTTCCACACACTCGCCAGTATCATCCGAGTCCTCTCGGTGAGGAAAAGGGGTCTGGCAATGACAAAGTAGGTTCAGTTTCTTTCTGGTGTACAGTCACCAACTCTTGAATGACATATTTAAGGTGCTGACTCCAGTCTAACTAATAAGTGACACTAATGAGTTTTAATTTAAAATGTCTTTTTGATGATTCTAGAGCCTAAGTAACAGCCAGTATGTACTGGGAGGCTGCTTCCGCTCAGGCAGCGTGTGAAGCACAGCACACACACTACTCAGCGGCCTTCACAAAAGCCCAGCAGGGCCATCAATCCAGTTTACCTACCAGGAAACCCAGAGCCAAGCAGCCTGCCCAAGACCACCAGGCTGACAGCACATGGTACAGTTGAAAAAAATGTGGGTTACCGACTCCAAAGTCCATCCTCTTTCTCAGGAGGCCACTCGTGCCTTAGGAAGACTCTTAGCTTCCTGGACAGCCGGCCAGGCAGGCCTTGGGTGGGCAGTTGGGGACAGGTCTGTTTCTGGGTTACCTTGCTTGGTGTTTTGTGCAGGACTGCTTCTTATGAGGATGGCTGACAGTCAAGTGAGTCAGTCCAGGAATGACTGCTGTCAACCTCTCGAGGACAAGGGTCATTACTAGGGTGATGCTTTTTGAATGGCAGGTAACTGGAAGCAACCTGCTGGGGTTTTTGTTTATATTTTTGCAAAACTGGGGACTGAACCCAGGGGTGCTCTATCACTGAGCTACATTCCCAGCCTTTTTAGCTTGAGAGAGGGTCTTGCTGAGTTGCCCACTCTGGCCTCGAACTTGTGATCCTCCTACCTCAGCCTCCTGAGTCATTGGGACTATAGGCATGTGTCACCACACCGAGCAGCAGCCTGCATTTTAAGTGATAATCTCTGTCAAGCATTTCCACCTTTCCTTTCTTCTTGAGTCTTGCTTTATTGAAGAAACCAAACAAATTCTTTAGGAGGAAATGTTTTCTAAGCCCTTTTTACCTGATAATTTTATTCATATATATCCTTCTTATCTGCAATGTAGTCAACAATTTCTTGTGGACACATTAACTTTTCTGCATCTATATCAGGAATTTCAAACCCTAAAATGAAAAAACAATGTGTAAATGTAGAGAAAGCAAATCCTTTAGAACAGAAAGCACCTGAACTTGAGAAGTGAAAACACCTCCAACTGTACCAAAATTCCCCAGCAATGCTGAATCTAAAGGGTTTTTATTGTTGTTGTTTTAAGGACAGAATTAGCATTAACAGAAAATTCCTCCTCTTACCATATGCAGCTTGGTGGTTTCAGTTTATTCACAGGCTGTGCAGCTATCACTACTACCCAATCCCCCCAGATTAATCTCATTAATCTAATTTTCTCAGAACCTTTTTATCACCCCTAAAATGAAACCAAGCGCCTATTAGCAGTCACTTCCCATTATCCCTGCCCCTGGAAACTTCTCTACTACCTTATGGATTTGCCTCTTCTTCACATTTCACATAGTGGAATCATGCAGTACACGGTCTTCTGTATCTGACTTCCTTCACTTAGAATGTTGTCAAGGTTAATCTATGATGAATTATGTTCTTCAGTCCTTTTTATGAATATGTGTGTGTGTGTGTGTGTTGCGGTGCTGGGGCTTGAACCCAGGGCCTTGTGCATGTGAGGCAAGCATTCTACCAGCTGAGCTATATCCCCAGCCTGAATGTTTGGGTTTTGACAGAATTTAGGAAGTGCTCACTTTGGCCCAAATATTGTGCTGAGTATTTTACACACAATCTCTAATTCTCGCAGCAATCCCAATCTTGAGATTCCTACTATTCTCACCCACATTTTATAGCCAAGATTACAGGCTTTGAGAGATGCAGTGACTTATCCAGGCTCATACACAGCTAAGCCCACTAGCAAACAAGAGCATGCCTCTATCAACATCACCTGTGAGGAATTTTAACCAAGTCCTGCTCTGCAGAATGGCATAGAAGTCCTTTGCTTTCTATTGAAGTAACTTGCCCAGAAATTAGCAAGGAGCTTTATAAAGGTCTCATTTGCACTCTAGTCCTGAACAAAGAAAATTAGTTGGAGTGTGCATGTACGGTATTATAGAAGACCAAGCCAGAGGGGGTGTGTGTGTGTCCTCAGCATATCCTGTTACTTCTCCCTACCTAGCTGATGTGTCATCAGTATCTCTACAAGTGAGGCTTTTGCCCTTCATCTTGGAACCCTGTCTTAGGAATCTAAGCGCCTCAGGCTGTTCTGGTTATTTAGCCCTCAGCTTCATACTGGGCTTTCCTCAGGTTTTCACTGTCCCTAATATTTACTTCGCCTGATAGTAAGTGGGTGGGAAAAGGTATGTGTGTGTGGAGGGAGGGGTTGCTACTGTTTTTAGTACTATTTATTTCTAATTCTGATCCAGACTCCTAGCATTTCGTTCAGTTTAATCCACCTAAATCAAGAATCATAATATGCAGATGCAAGACCAAGCCAGTGCATGTTACCAAATTCGTCTTCCATGGCCATGATAATCTCCACTTGGTCCAAACTGTCTAAGCCCAGGTCTTTCATAAAATGGGAATTTACTGAAAGCTGTAAGAAAGGAAGACCAAACACAAAATTTAGTCTGTGAAAGCATTTACTTTGCAAGATAACAGTGGTACAATGGCATTTAATCATCATATAGACTTTTTTTCAATTAGCATGACATATTTGATCATAGTGGCATGTACACAGTATGCTTAATGTTATCTTATTCAACTTTGGAAGTGGTTAACAACATAAAGCAAATGAAGGAGTTCACATTACATTATCTTACTGGTTTTGTTGGGAGGGGCGTACAGGGGATTGAACACAGGAGTGCTTTGGCACTGAGCTACATCCCCAGGCTTTTTTATTTTAAGACAATGTCTTGTTCTGTTGTCAAGATTGCCCTAGAACTTGCTATCCTCCCTCGGCCTCCCACGTCACTGGGATTACAGGTTATGCACCATCAACTCAGCTTACTATGAACTTTGACCACTGTTCTGAATGACATCTGAGGAAGTTTGGCTTTCTTGCTGCCTTACTGACAACTAAGACCCTGCATCTTCGATGTGGTACTCCCTTAGAATACCATGTGTCTTCAGGCGCAGTGTAGTGAACCTGAAATCCCAGAGACTCAGGAGGCTGAGGCAGGACGACTCCAAGTTCAAGGCCAACCTCAGCAACTTAGTAAAACCCTGTCTAAAAAAAAAAAAAAAAAAGGGGGAAGGGCTGGGGATGTAGCTCAGTGGTACAGCATCCCTGGGTTCAATCCCGTGTACCAAACACACAAAAACAAGAAAGAATAGCATAGGCTGGGTGCAGTGGCGCATGCCTATAATCCCAGTGACTCAGGAGGCTGAGGCAGGAGCATTGAGAGTTCAAAGCCAGCCTCAGCAAGGGCAAGGTGCTAAGCAACTCAGACCCTGTCTTTAAATAAAATAGAAAATAGGGCTGGGGATGTGGCCCAGTGGCCGAGTGCCCCTGAGTTCAATCCCTGGTTCCAAAAAAAAAGTGCCTAGCATGTGACAGGCCCTGGGTTTGATCCCTTAGTGCCACCAAAAAAAGCCAAAACACCAAAGAAACAAACTGTGCTATCACTCACACAAAAGATTCAGTTATTAAAAAAGGAATGTATACTACCAGTTATGACTTTTTTTTGGTGATGCTGGGGGTACTGAACCCAGGGGCTTCTCACATGTTAAATGCATCTTCTAGTGCTGAGTTCAACCCAAACCCACTTGTTTTTAAAAAATGGTGAGAGACATACACAAATGCATGTAATATATACTTATTTACATAAGCATTGAGTATCTCTGTAAAGACACAAGGAGCTGGTGACACTGGCTGTCTCCCAGTGTTAGGGGAGCTGGGTGGCTGGGGGCCAGGGAGATACTCTACTGAATATCCTTTCAGGCCCTTTGAATTTCAACCACCTAATTAAATACTCTAGGAGTCTAACCCACCATCAATTACCTTTTCTGGATCAATCTTGTCATAGAGTTTCAGGACATACAAAACACGGTCCTTGATTCCCTCTAACGTCAAAGGGGGTGCATCACTATACTGGCGGCACAGCTGTGTAACTCTCTCTGGAACCTAGAGCAAAGGCAGGAAGGAAACACAGCCAGTGAACCCCAAATGCCTCTAAGTGCACAAGTCTACAGGTCTCTTTCCCAAGGCTTTCTGGGCTTACAGAACCCACGTCATCTGATTCTAATTGTGGTCACAGTACAAGTCACAATTTTGGATCGTCTCAGAAGCACCAGCAGTCAGCAGCATCAAAATAGGCCTCTCTGACTCCCGGGTTCAACTCAGGTTTTCGACATTCATCCTGTTCAGTGAGACTAACTACCACTAAAATCATCCAGGGCCTGCAGAGCAGCCTGTTGCCCTAGGGCATCATCAACGTCCGTGGCTCTACAAAGCTCTGCCACCTTTAGGAGACAGATATGAGTCCAAATAACCCACAGACAGACCTGTCATGGTACACTGAAGAGTCCCTGTGAACATAGTGAGAAATAGTGTGAAAAAAAATTAAGAAAAAATGACATGAGGTGGAATTAATGCTGAAGAAATGAAGAGGGAGGCGACCAAATGCCCAGGGCCCAGAAGCAAAGGAAGGGGCTGGTGGGGGGTGTCTGTACACAGCTACCCATGTGGCCCACTAGATGTCAGCACTGTCCCAAGCATCACTGGCAATGCCTACAGGGGCAGACAGGTGTCATGGGATTAAATACAATTTAGCAGCACCATGCTCGCTCACTGTTGGGAGGCGTCATGGGGATGAAGTCAAGGGCTTTGAACCCTGCCTGGCATATGCACAGTAGGTGCAGCTTGGGGTTTCCAGTAGGATCATGACGACAACCTGCCAGTGTGATGCCTTGGCTTGTGGTGATGCCCCCAAATACTTGGTCCTGTTCTTTCTCTTTCAGCCTCTTTACTGATCTTCCCTTTTTCTTTTTGGTACTGGGAATTGAATCCAGGAGCACTTTATCACTAGCTACATCCCCAGCCCTTTTTATTTTTTGAGACAGGGTCTCAGTAAGTTGCTGAGGCTGGTCCTGAACTTGCAATCCTCCTGCCTGAGCTGATGTGATCACAGGCGTGCACCATGGGCCTGGCTTCTTTATTGATTTCTTAATCATTGAGTTGGTTATGGTACTGGCCTTCTGTTTTCTTTATTGATTTCTTTTTAAGATAGGCTATGTGGTGAGCACTTGACACACACTGTCTCCTTGAGCTTTGACATTAACCTGTGAGATACTTGGAACTATCACCCCCCATTACAGTTGAGGAAATTGAGACAGAGAATGGCTATATATCCTGCTTTAGGTCCAGCAGGACTTCTTGAAGGGGTCTTACGTTCCTTCCTGCCAGATCTCAGCTTACAGAATGAGCAAGCACCTCCACAACAGCCAGCACGGGTTGTTTCTGGGGTTGACTGTTCTTCCCCAAGACCTACACTTAACTATATGCAACAGAAATTGCGTCTCCCCAACAGGGAAGGCACTATTTGCAGGAAGAGTGACTCCTTTGGAGTAGTAACTCAAACTCATCAGTTTCCATCAGGATCCATCTTACATCACTGGGGTCTTCCTCTGCCTGGGAAGAATACAGAGGGAGCTAAGGAAATGACTTTAAAGCCCCTCTACAACCTGCCTACTGAACAGTTTTGTCCAAGTAGACCAGACATCTCAAACTTAGCTATTTGGAAACAAACCTCATACCTGTCTCCAAAATTCAAGCCACAGACCTCCAGCCATCTAGGGGTCTAGCCAAGAACCTCAGCTTGCACCCTTCCCATTCTCTCACCAGCACATTAAGACATCCAGCTTGGCAGAGTGGGAGGGAAGGTCTCATTTATTCCTTCAATTCCTTGCTAATTTTTCTCTCAGTGACCTCAGCATTCTCAATAGCTAACATAACTGAATCTCCATATCTTTGAAGGAACTTAGTCAAAAACCACTTTGTAAATATAAATACAATGGTTCTTCTGCTGTATATGTAAACCAGAAAGAGGCAGTCGATTATCTTCAAGTGTCTTCCTTATTCAAAATATGGTTCAAGGGCTACTAGTAGCAGATCTTCATGGAGAATTCCTTGGAAATGAAACCCCTCAGGTCCCTTCCCAGACCGACTGAATTGGAATCTGTATTTTAATCCAGGTGACCTGTAGGCACAGTGAAATTCGAGAATCAATGCTGTAAGACTAGGACAATCACTTCACATTTTAGCCTAATGTTGAAACCAGTCTCAGGACCCAAACACTCAGCAACTATACTACTGCCCTTTTAGCCCCTAACTTTAAGATGACATTTACCTTCTGATATAGCCAATAGGACACTGCCCAATTAATTTTTTATCCATTACACTGTAAGCAAATCTCGACACTTGCTGCACAAAAGAATCACTTCATTCTAGACTCTGACGTTGCCTGGGCATCTATTTTTTACTGCAACATGTAGTCACATTGAAACCTCTATTACAGGAAGCCCATAGGCTTGAAAAGGGGTTTCTCAATTTGACCTTGGGAGTCTTTAAAGCAGTTCTTAATCCTGGATGCACTTCAGAGTCACATGGGGAACATCAAAACAGAACTGCCATGTCAGGGTCCCATTCCAGAGGACTAAACCATAAGAGAAGTGCGAGGAGAGTCAAGGAATTTTTTTTGTTGTTTTTCTTAAGTTACCTAGGTGATCTGAATGTTGGCTAGGGTTGAAAACCACTGCCTCACGTCTCAATTTCACACAGATTTCATCAGATAGGAAAACTACTTACTACTGTTTCCTATCCTTACTTCCAGAAGGCAAAAAAAAAAACAAAACAAAACAGGTTAAAGGCGCCACTGGGGAAAATTAAGGCAGAAAACCACTAAAAGAACTACTCTGGCCGGGCGTGGTGGCGCACGCCTGTAATTCAAGCGACTTGGGAGGCTGAGTAAGGAGGATCGCAAGTTCAAAGCCAGCCTCAGCAACTTAGCGAGGCCCTAAGCAACTCAGTGAGACCCTGTCTCAAAATAAAATACAAAATAGGGCCAGGGATGTGGCTCAGTGGCCGAGTGTCCCTGAGTTCAATCCCTGGTTCCACAAAAAAAAAAAAAAAAAAAAAAAAGAA
>JAJEJO010001671.1:97629-138436 GCA_020662805.1 Glaucomys volans
GAGAGGAATCGCGGTATTTACCATTGTGACTACAACCAACAGCGACCAGTGTGTTTGAGAGCTGACCAAGTCCTGCAGTAGGTGCTCTACCTGGGTTATCTCAACTAAACTTCGCCCACTCCACAACTCTGCCATTCAGCCTGGGGCTCAGCGAGGCCAGGAGACTGGTTCCGGCGGGTGGCAGCCAGCACTGGAACCCCGCGGTGTTTGGAAAGAGGGCTCCTTTTAAAAAGCAATCACCAACTCAGCCAGCCTCCCTGCAGGGGCCAATCGAATACCGTTAGGCGGCGGGACTGGGGAGCAAAGCACAGGCCCCCGGGTCACCCCAGCTTGCAGCTGGCACTGTCCGGATGCCCGCCACCCCCCGACCTCCAACGACCGGATCCCTGACCCCTGCCAAGCCCCGGCAAAGTCACCGCGAGTCACCTGCGAGAGCACTAAGGCCGGCTGCGTGGTCCCCGGCCTCGTCCGGATCCCCGCCGGACACAAAGTGGTGCTGAGCGGCCGGGCCAGGGCCGGTACGGGGAGCCGGGGCAGCGGCGCGAAGGCCGCAGGCAGGCGGCGGACACAGGCGAAAAGGACACGAGCCGCCATGGCTACGCCGACCCAGGATGCACTGCGCTGCGGCCTCCGGCCCCGGTTTCCTCCCCGCTGCGCACAGAGCGGCGCAGTCTGGCGTCGCGGGCGCTAGCGGCCCCTAGCGGCCCCTGGCGGCACTGCGCCCTCAGAGCCGTGCAGTCCAGCCGTGCGTGTTGGGAGGCCGGGTATTTAGTGCCAACCGCCCAGATGCTGTCTTTCCCTGAATGCTTGCCAGTCCTTCACCCAAGAAAGGAACTTGGTTTTATTTCCTCTCTAAAAATTCTGAAATACATTTATTTAAAAGTTTTGATGCCACAGTTCTTCCATAGGCATTAAAATTTAATAGTTTGAAATCTGTGTTCCCCTTACGTGGTAGAAGTACCTGAGCCAGGCAAGTGGCACACACCCAGCATCTCGGGAGGCTGAGGCAGGAGGATCGCGAGTTCAAAGCCAGCCTCAGCAAAAGCAAGGCGCTAAGCAACTCCATGAGACCCTGTCTCTAAACGAACTACAAAATAGGACTGGGGATGTGGCTCAGTGGTTGAGTGCCCCTGAATTCAATCCTCAGTAAACCCCTACCCCCCAAAAAAGATGGATGGGCACAGAGACACATGCCTGTAACCCCAGAGACTCAGGAGGCTGATGCAGGAAGATTGCAAGTTTGAGGATAGTATGGGCAATTTAGTGAGACCCTATTTAAAAAAAATATATGGGGGGGGGGCTAGGGATGTAGTGTAGCTTAGTAGTAGGTGTTCCCGAGTTCAATCCCTAGCATTAAAAAAAATATGAAAAGGGTGGATGAATGAATGAATAAGCATAAATACTATCAGTTATCCCTCCCTTTTTCTAGCCTATCTACGCTTCAGTCTCATCGACTCTGTTGTCCCTGAGACCCTGTCTCACCAGTTCTGTCATCATCTTGAAACTTTCTTTCATCTGGCTCTTTCCCCTGAGCCCATGAACATGCTGAAGTTTCTCCCAGCCTAAAAACAAAGCCAGGGCCAGACATGGTGGCACAAGCCTGTAATCGTAGAGGCTGGGGAGGCTGAGGCAGGAGGATCGTGAGTTCCAAGCTAGCCTCAGTAATTCAGCAAGGCCCTAAACAACTCAGCGAGACCCTGTCCCTAAATAAAATAGAAAAAGGGCAGGGGATGTGGCTCAGTGGTTAAGTACCCCTGAGTTCAATCCCCAGTACCAATAAATAAATGAATAAATAAAAATAAAAACAAAGTCAGAGGCCTCCTCCACTGACCCTTGACATATCTCTAATAATCCCCACTCCACCTCCTTTCTTAGTTGAGTTTCTTTTTTAATATTCTTTTTAGTTGTAGATGGACACAATATCATTTATTTATTTATTTTTATGTGTTGCTGAGAATCGAACCCAGTGCCTCACGTGTTCTAGGCAAGTGCTCTGCCACTGAGCCACAACCCCAGCCCTCATAGTTGAGCTTTGTGAAGGAATGATCTACACTTTTTAATTCCTTACTTCCAATTCACTTTTTTTTTTTTTTTTAATCCCCAGTGGTGCTGGGGATGGAACCCAAGGCCTTACAATATGAGGCAAGAGCTCTCACCATTGTGCCACACCTCCAGCCTCCAATTCACTCTTTCGTCCACTCAACTGTGTAGTCTCCCACCCCTGAAGATTGAAACTTTTCATAAAGCTCACTACTACATCTGAAATTACCAAAACCAACAGGCACAACCTCTTTTTTTTTTTTTTTTGTGGAACCAGGAATTGAACTCAGGGACACTCGGCCACTGAGCCACATCCCCAGCCCAATTTTGTATTTTATTTTGAGACAGGGTCTCACTGAGTTGCTTAGGGCCTCACTAAGTTGCTGAGGCTGGCTTTGAACTCTCCATCCTCCTGACTCAGCCTCCCAAGTCGCTTGGATTACAGGCGTGCGCCACCACGCCCAGCCTCACAACCTCTTTAGCAATTCCTTTCCTGCCTTTTTTTCATGGCTATACTTCCTCTGTTAACTTAAACATTGTCTTCAAGGTCTGTCCTTGGTCCACTCTTGACTTTTTTTCGGGGGTTGGGGGTACAGGGCTTGAACTCAGGGGCATTCGACAACTGAGCCACATCCCCAGCCCTATTTGTATTTTATTTAGAGACAGGGTCTCACTGAGTTGCTTAGCACCTCCCTTTTGCTGAGCCTGGCTTTGAACTCTCAATTCTCCTGCCTCAACCTCCCGAGCCACTGAGATTACAGGCCTGTGCTACCGTGCCCGGTTACTTGACTTTGATTCACTTCAGAGGCTTTAATTCCCACCTGCATCCAGCCAGGCTCTTCTCTGAGATTCACAGTCCTATGTCCGACTGTCTTGTCAACATCCCTAATGGATGATCTGTAAGCATCTGAATTCTCTCCCTCCCTTGTCTCTATTTCCCTGTCATCCACCAAGCCAGAAATCAGGCACTCACTTAGTCCTGCTCATTTCTTTTTCCTCCTAAATCTTCCATTCCATCTGTTTTATTCCCACTGTCTCTACCATGGGTCACTCCTTCATAGTAGGTCCCTTGTCTCCATTCTTGACCTCCACAAGTCCATTAGCCACTCTGTAGCTAGAGTAGGAGGTCATCTCCTTGCTGCTCAGCTGCTTAAGTGCTTTCTTCACCTGCAGAACAAGGGCTGGTTTGTTAACATGCCTCACAGGGCTGCTGTCTTTATTGCTTCCTAACTCCACGCTCAGTAATACAACTCTCCTGCAATACTGAGTCGCACTGTCCTGTCCTTCTGCCTAAGATATTGTTTCTGTTTCACCTGCTTACCTACAAGACTCAGCAAAACTGTCATCCAGCCTTTCTTGGTTGTGCCAGCTGCTAACCTTTAAGTTTCTATAGCAGTACTCACAACACACGGTGAAATGGAACAGTACTTGTTACTTTATGTCACAGTCTCCCCCACCACAGGAAATGGGCCTTACGGCACTCATTTTGATACCTGTTGTGTCAGCTATGTGGTTTGTTCAATAGTTACTGAACTGGAATTATTGCCTAGCTCTGCTCGGTTTTATATTTTGCAAAACTGGGCACTGAACCTAGGGCTGAACTACAGTCCCAGCCTTTTATTTTTGAGACAGGGTCTAAGTAACTGAGGCTGGCCTCAAATTTGGCAATCCTCTTGCCTCAGCCTCCCAAACTGCTGGAAATCCAGGCACAGCAGCCTTGCCCTGTTGGGGTATTCCGGGTACCCCCGGCTCTATGCTAAGATGGTGCCTGGTGGTATGTCAGTTTTGCTGTTGCCACGGAGTAAACAGGTGTATCTTTGCAAAAGTTATTCCTATCGGTTGGTTGTAAACTGGCCACATGTTTGTCTGGTTTGTGCTTTAAGCCTTTATCTATGCTTGCCCATGCATGCTTCACGTGGAAGTTCTGTGATTGGTCAATTGAGGGTATAAGAGAGAGAGAGACAGAGACAGACGGATGGTCGGAGACGGAGACGCTGACACTGAGGGACTGAGGGGGGAAGAAGAGGGAGGAAACAGGAGAGGAAAAAGAGAAACGGGCGCGCAAGATAAAGAGCTGCATACACATTCCTGGGATCCCGTCTTTGTTGTGGGCGACAAAGATGACGATATTGCCCAGCTCCACTCACTTCTTCTTACCTCTTTTTCTTTGTAGTACAGGGGATTGAACGGCCTGCATGCCAAGCAACTGCTCTACCACTAAACTTCATCTCCAGGCCAGTTTCAGTAACCCTTAAATCAAGATAAAATGTTTCTCAGGGCTTGAGTGAATTCTCCTTTTTGGGGGGCAACCGGGGATTGAACTCGGGGACACTCAACCACTGAGCCACATCCCCAGCCCTATTTTGTATTTTATTTAGAGACAGGGTCTCAGTGAGTTGCTTAGGGCCTCGCTAAGTTGCTGAGGCTGGCTTTGAACTCGTGATCCTCCTGCTTCAGTCTCCCGAGCTGCTGGGATTACAGGCATGTGCCGCTGCGCCTGGCTGAATTCTCCTTTTGAAAAACCATTATCTATGATCTGGTAGTGAATGAAGTGTCTCTTATATGAGGTTAGAGCGAGTGAGTACAGAATGTGCACGGGAATGTTGTTTTTTGTATATATGGATCAAAGGGTGATAATGCAGTAAGAATAAAATCACTATAATATAAAAATGTCTTTAAAAATGTACTCTAAGAATAGCAGGCAAATAACTACAAGTAGTTTGAGATAAAATTTCCAATGATACCAACAGATTAGTGCTTTAAAAATTTCTTTCTCTCAAATCACTTAGGCAAAGGTGAAGGTGATGAGCTTAGGAAAGTTATGTCATTGGCTCAAAAGTGACTCTAGAGATAATACAGGCACTGCTACGAAGGAACCAGGGATTTGGTTCAGTGGTAGAGCACTTACCCAGCATGCCTGAGGCCCCAGGTTAGATCCCAGCACTCAAAAAGAAAAGAAAAGTACATGTGAGAATGCAATAGAAGTATTTCCAAATTACCATATTTTAATAGATTTGTATCACTTTTAATATATATATGTGAAAATAAAATGATACAAATAGCATAAAATGTATATCGCATGCTAGTGTACTAAGTTAAATGAAATTCACATTTCCTATGCAAGTATTACTGATTAAATATTCTAATTGTGTAATCGTTAGTTGTTTTTGAAAATAAGCTAAATAAAATGGAAAAAATAGAATATGCCAAGCAGAATTTATCAAAATAAATATTTATTGACATTTGAAGTTTTATGTACACTTATTAAAAGCAAATGTGCAAATACAAAATTAACCAAAATAAAAATTAACCAAAAGCCTTTCCCCCCAAAGTAAGTATAAACAAATGTTCAAGATCAGCAGGCGCCACCACCATCAGAATAAAAATAAATCTCCCTGGATGCACACAAGTGATTATTTTAAACATCATTCAGATGCTCTTTCACAGTTATACTCCAAAGGTGGGAAAAATAACAAGAGAAGAGGTCATATACATCCAGAAAACTGTAATTTTCCTCTTAACTTATATGTAGCGGTATATAAATATATTTCCATCTTTTTGTCCAGCCAGCAAGTGAGAATTGGTACCAGACCATTTAACAAAAGACCAATTTTGGTCCGAGATAGGCGGCAGGAGGGCAGTGCAGTGACCCAGGAGTAAGTCCCAGATGGCAACTGTTCCAGAGGTCAGGACGGCTGCTGCAAAGTGATCTCTCACGTCCCCTTCTAGGAACCTGACAGGAAGCAGAAGAGACAATGCAGATTACATGTCAGAGCTGTTTAATAACAGGCCCCACACCATGATCCCGAAAGCCTCAACCAGAACAAACTCCTGCGTCTACACCTAGGAGGACCACTGGCTCGTGTGTGGCCTTCGGTCCTGCCTGTTCTCTGATGCGTCCTTACGACATGCACACCAGCCCACAGAGGCTGTCCTCCCCGTCTCTGCACTAGCCAAACCCAGGCTCCCTCAGTGGCTTGGCTCTTACTATTCTCTCGCCCGGGCAGGCTCAATCCCCAGATCTTATTAAGGCTGGATTCTTATCATCAGGCATGTCACTGCCCTAAAAAGGCCACACCCAATCAGCCATCAAAGAGAGCACATGTGTACCCTGCCCTTTCTGTTGCATTCTCTGGTTTTATCTTCATAGCACTTGGCACCAGGTGAGACTGTCCTACTTCTATACTTGGTGGGTATCTCCCCCACAAAACCATAAGCATCACAAGGCCGAAATCTGGTCACCTTCCACCAGTCAGCTACCTGGGTTTGGAGTCTAAGTTCTAGAATGTAAGAGTTATGCGATCCTGGGCTTGAGTTAATTTCATCAGCAAAATAAGGATAATAAGGACAGCTATTTCATAAGACTTGTGAAGCTGAATGAAACAGTTCATATAAAAAGCTTATTGGTACAATCCATGGCACACAGCAAGTGCTCAGTAAAAAGTTAGCTCTTATCTATTATCACCACTCAGGGTCTTATCACCAGCTCTTTGCAGAACCTGTTGCCTAGTCAGCCGTCAATGAGTAATCCCCTCACTGCTACCCACCTCTGTTACCTACAGAAGGTCCTCCAGTCTGCACTGCCAATGAAGGTGCCTCTCTGTCGTTTTGCTCCTACACAATGGAAGTCTTATGTATGGCTCCTGGTGCACTTAACAGCAGTCTCTAGTTTCCATTTCTAACACTATGAGATTGGAAATAAAGGTGCTTTGCTATTGTCTAAATGTTTGTGTCTCCTCCAAAATTGATCTGTTGAAATTTAATCCTGGTACTCAGACGTGAGGACTTTAGAAGGTGATTAGGTCATGAGGGCAGAGCTCTCAGAAAAGCCTGGCTCATCTCTTCTACCACATGAAGACACAGTGAAGAAGTGCCATCTGTGGATAAGGAAATGGACCCTCACCAGACAGAATCTGCCAGTGCTGTGATCTTGGACTTCCCAGCCTCCAGAACTATGAAAAATGAGATTCTATTATCTATCAGCTACCTTATTTATGGTATTTTGTTATAGGAGCCCAAACAGAGATACTTCCCACAGGATTGGCATCAAACAGGCTTTCAAAGTCTGCTGAACAAATGGGTTTAAAAGAAACAGGAGCTGGTGCAGTGATGCATGCCTATAATGCCAGTTACACTGGAGGCTGAGGCAGGAGGATTGCAAGTTCCAGGCTAGCATCAGCAACTTAGTGAGACTCTGTCTCAAGAATTAAATTAAATTAAAAAGCCTGGGTATGTGGCTTAGTGGTTAAGTGCCCCTGGGTTCAATCCCAGGTACCTCCCTCCCCCTGAAAAAAAGTGACAAAGGAAATGCTTGACCAAGTAGTTATCTTCATCCTCATTTTCTAGGCCAATTACTATAGTTTTTTCTTCATATCCAAAAAAGCAATTTCTATGTGTAAACACAAATTGCAGATAATAGTTCTGATGATGTTTGGGGGTGGGTACTGGGGATTGAACTTGGGGTGCTCTACCACTGAACTACATCCCCAGCCCCTTTTTATTTATTTTTTGACAGAGTCTTGCTAAGTTGCAAACACTGGCCTTGAATTTGCAATCCTCCTGCCTCAGTCTCCCGAGTTGCTGGGATTACAATTGTGAGCCAACATAGCTAGCTCAGTTCTGGTATTCTTGTTAAAAACATCTGCAGAAGTGCCACAGCTGGCCAAGTGTACATGGACAGAGAATATCTTTTGGAACAAGCAGGTTTTGCACAGGGATCAAAGGAACATGCATTAAAACCATCCAGGTTCCTCCTTATGAGTTATTAAAGCTAGATTCCGATCTGGACTGACTCTATGTATCCTCAACCCTTGCTGCTAATGTCACACGTTGATAAAGGTCATCTTTAGGACTTACGCGTTCAGTTGTTGCTTCATTGACCTAACAATATCCTCTACTTGAAAAGTTTATCAGCTCAGAACACCCCTGGGATGCCAATAAATGTGTCATTGGTGTCAGTCAATAGATATGCAGATAAATATTGATCAATAGTTAAACAACAACTGCCTGCATAATGGAGGCTCAGTCAGATTTTAAAGGAAAGATGTCTTCCTAAAGGGTATTTAACAGTTTCTTAATTTAGGTCTTATGGAAAGAACATACACTGTGTTCCGTAGACGACATTCAATACTCTGTGTATTAAAAACATTTTCCTTACAGGAAAAAATACAGGGCTTGAATACACATTTAAAACAAAACAAAGTACTCCCATACCGAAGGGGATCAGGATGTAGGGAATCTGGGGTCTGACTCAAGTCAACTAAACCTCATCCTACTTTTTAACCTTATTAACATGGCCTATTATAGTATTTCATGTTTTCCATTCAAAGTGACCAAAGTATCCTGTTTCTGTTATTTGCACAGAGCCTTCCAAAACGTCGCACCCATCAATCAGCAGTCACGCACACTTGCCTTCCAGCCTGCCCCTGTGGGAGACAGTACAGCATCACACCCATGTTCAGGGTCGTCTTAGGGTTGATCACAATCAGCTGAAATGCAGGGCTGCCCGACGCTTCCCTCTCTTTGGCACAAGGATGACTCAGAACAACAAACAGGAGCCCCTAATTTAAGAGAAAAATTAATAACCAAAGACACCATTAAGAGCATGTTTGGCAGAGACAAAAACCAAAGAATAATAGGAATGATCATCACCAGACCCCTAAATACCCAGGACTGAACTACTAGCTTCATTTCTAAATTCAGACAGGAATGCTGACATTACCACCAGGCTGGACTTCCAGCTTCTCCAGCACAGGGCTCCCAATGTGTTCGTCAGCCAGTCTTGCCAAGCATGAGTCTAACTGACCCGTCAATCTCCTCCACGTTATAACCACATCTCCTGCCGTCCATTTGGGGAAATGTTGTATATAGGCAAAGAGGACACGTAAACACGCTCAGGGAGTCCTCAAATTAGAAATACTCATTTGTAAGTTGGTTTTAGAAATTCAGAACCCATTTTTCCATAAAAACAACCTTGAAGGTAGAGACTTAGAGACTAGATTCTTGACCCAGATGGTAACAGTCTATTTAAAACTCAGACACTGTTACTCTCTACTAAGTGAAGAAAAAAACAACAAAAGATACTGTCACCTATGGCTGTTTCTGTGGGAAAATCTCACCTGGTTTTTAAATTACCAGCTTCTAATAATAATATTAGTGTGTGTATATTTGTATGTACAAACACAGACATGTTAAATGCTGAAAGTTCTCTTTGAGAGTAAGATGGAAAGTTAAACTTTAAGTTCATTTTACAATTAGCATTCATTTTCTACTTTACATATTTCTAAAATGATTGAATTTTTAAATAAAAATGAATTATCTTTGTATTTAGAAAACTTGAGAATGTTAAATGCCACATACTTAACAAAGAATTGACAAGCTATGGCCCATAGGCCAATTCTGACCCAACACTGATTTTTCTATGGTCCATGAGCTAAGAATATTTTCCAGTTTGAAATAGTTAAAAAAAAAAAATCAGAAAATGAATGCTATTTTGTGACATATGAAAATTATTCCACTGTTCACAAAGTTTTATCAGAACACAGCGCATCTATTCATGTCTATGGCTGGTTCTATGCCATAATAGCAGAGTAGAGTGATTTCAACAGACACGATTTTCAGAAGGTGAAAACATTTGCTATGTGGTCCTCAGTGGAAAGCATGCCACTCCCAGCACTACTGTCTGGGGATGCAGGGCAGTGGCACAGCACTCGCCTAGCATGTGGAGGCTCTGGGTTCACTTTCCAGCCTACTAAATAAATAGATAAGTAAATAGATAATTTATGGGGAACTGTTACTGTCTAACAGAGATTGAACCCAGGGGCACTCTACTCTACTGAGCTACATTCCCAGACCTTTTGATTTTTAATTTTAGATAGAGTCTCTCTAGTTGTCCAGGTGGCCTTGAATTTGCAACCCCCCTGCCCCAATTTCCTGAATAGCTGGGAATATAAATGTATGCCACCATGTCAGGCCCATCTAATAGATTTGGGTTAAATGTTTTAATATTGAGTATTGATATTGTAACACGAAAGATACAAAATTATCTAAATGCAGAGTAGATAACTTCTAGAGACAAATCCAACCCTCCTGCTTCAAGGATGTACAATGTTTGGTTCAAGATTATGTGACAGATTTCCCAAAAGCACACATCTTTCATGCTCAGAGCCTGAGTGCTGATGCTCTCAGAGGTAACACTGACACCAAGCAAGTCAGTATCTGCGTAAGTCCTGAGCCTGTAGCTAGCGCCTCTGCTTGTGGCTGCAAAGTGGATACTTAAGTGGTTATTACTCACTTGGGGACAACCACCTTCAACCTGTTTGGACGTCAAAACTAGACTGTAAGCAAGTCTATTAACAATGGGTAAGTAACTATGTTTGTTTCTATATGAGAACACTTAAGCCCAAGAGAAAAACGTCTGAGATTATTTCATCCTCCTCTCTGAGAGTATTCATTTGCATCACATCATTTATGGAAAAGTGGTTTGGAGTCATATCTGAAAACAGGCATATGTTTTATTCTACAAATTCATAACTGGGAATAAATGTTTAATTCAATAGGCAACTACCTTGAACCAACACTTATTTTCATCCATAAACATCAAGAAAAAACAAACACTGCTATCCATTTTTTAAAAACTGTCAACTGTCAAAAACTGAGGGGCTGCTGGTGAAACCAACAATAACATGTGAGTCAACACCAAGTGGTCCCAGGTCATTACTTACCATTTCAGAATAGGCTTTGTGACAGACTGAAGCTTGATAAGAATCATCAAGGTGCATCTTTTTCAGGAGTTGACCAGTTTTTAAATTCCTTAGACACCAAAAATAAATAAACTGATCACATTCTTCCAGCAACCCGGTTTTCACATAATATTCTTTTATTTATCACAATGTCTTTTAGGAGGTGACCAAGGGAAAAACTAGGGGACATAGCACTTCATTTTTGTTTATTCACAGATTCAGCTAAAAGTAGAACTACAGGTTAACTTTACCAATAGTTTAATCTGATAGTTAAGCCTTAGATAAATTCTGCTATGCCACTAGAGATAAGTCCCCAAATTCCATAAGATAAGTTTACCATTTTCTCATTTTATTTTATTTTTTTATTTTTTATTTTTGGTACTGGGGATTGAACCCAGGGGCACTTGGCCACTGAGCCACATCCCCAGCCCTATTTTGTATTTTATTTAGAGACAGGGTCTCACTGAGTTGCTTAGGGCCTCACTAAGTTGCTGAGGTTGGCTTTGAACTTGCGATCCTCCTGACTCAGCCTCCCAAGTTGCTTGGATTACAGGCGTGCACCACCACACCCAGCGCCATTTTCTCATTTTATTTAGTATTGAAGTTAGGCACATGGGACAGTACTATCGTTATGATTTTGCTATGACTAAATTTTCCATGGGGGACAATGACCAGGAAACCAAACTTGATTGGGTGAGACTATACCTAAAACAGAGCTAGAGTTCTATCTCCATTATATGTTTACCCTAGAGCTAGACCAAGTTAACGGAGAGCAAAGGGAAGGCTGAGAGTTAAAAAATGGAAAAAGAATGAAGAAGGTGAATATAAGAAGCAGGACAAAGAGAGCATTTGTGGAACCACTGCCTGGCTTTGTTGAGGATTTGTGACTGGTGATTATAGCCTCATGTTATTCCAGTGATGAAGAACTTTCAGTTGGCTCCTCATGAGCCACGAGATGAAGTCTGAGTTCCTTTCCAGGCATTTATAATCCTCATGCATCCAGTGCTGCACTAGGTTCTTCGTTCTCCCTTGCCTGAAATTTCACCAAGCTTAGGACACTCTGTGCATACCCGTTGGCTCTAGATCTGTGCTCAAGTTCTCTTTCCAGTTCCCATCCATTCTCCATGGCACAGATGACATCCCAGCTCCTCCACGATGCAGGAACTCAATTTAGACTCTCTCTCCTCCTATGAGTTCAGTCATCTCCTCTATTCTAATTCTAGGAATGTCCATATGCCTCATTTTGTATTTAATATATGCTACAATAGGATTTGACATGTTCATTCAACAAAAGCAAAACTTTTAGTGAGGAACTATGTTTAAAAACCTGAAGAGAGAAAATTAAAATTTCATGGGCACATGCAAGTTTTTCCTAGTAGGAAAACCAGAATAAGTTCATCCCCTACAGAAGTTGGCATATGCTCTATATTTAGTAATGGCTTTTCCCCCAAATCCCAAAGCATGTTGTCCATACCTCTATCACTTTGAATTTGTGTGAAATGTAAAGGAATTTCATTGCAATTATACACTGAATTGTAAAGGAGTTTCATTTACCTACTAGATTTTAGGAACCCTGGGACCAAGATTCAGATCTGATTCATCTCTACATATCTCTAAGAGAATGGTCTATAAGTAGAGATTCAATTATCTTTTGATTGTTTGAAAAATATTGCTCAGTGAATACAGCTGAACCAATATGAAATATTGAGAATTCGGCCAATAGGTACCAAAAATGGCCACTCAAATCCCAAGGGTAACATGAATCACTTTAGAGATCTAAGAAATCAGGAGTTAAATAAGAAAGGTGATACTGGGGGTGATGGCACGCCCTGTAATCCCAGCAACTCAGGAGGCTGAGGTAGGAGGACTGGGAGTTTGAGGTCAGCCTCGGCAACTTAATGGGACCCTGTCTCAAAATAAAAAATATAGCTTAGTGATAGAGCACTCCTGGGTTCAATCTCTAGTACCAAAAAAAAAAAAAGAGAGAGACATTATGTAGAGCCCTAAATAGTAAATGATAGCTTTTACAGATAAGATGATGATTGATACATATATATCTGAGTAAATAGTCTAAGCAAGGAACTAAGGAAAGCACTAAGAATAGATAAGAAATGGTACTTATCTTCAATTGCCAGAAAAAAGAAAAAAAAATACTAAGTGGCAACTGGTAAGTAAAAAACAAGGGCAATATAAATCTAGAGAGAAACTTATCAGTGAAGGCTGAGATGACAGGAAACTCAAGGCAACTGTGGGGTGAAGATGTCCCTTAGGAGGATATCCTGAGCTGGGCACAGTGGTGCATGCCTGTAATCCCAGCAGCTTGGGAGGCTGAGACAGGAGGATCGCGAGTTCAAAGCCAGTCTCAGCAATAGTGAGGCACTAAGGAACTCAGTGAGACCCTGCCTCTAAATAAAATACAAGACAGGAAGATAGGGCTGGGGATGTGGCTCAGTGTTTGAGTGCCCCTGAGTTCAATCCCTGGTTCCCCACCCCCTCAAAGTAAAGGATATCCTGCAAGGGAAGCCAAGTAAAGAGATCCCTCCCCACCCCTAACCTTTGTGATCTATTACATCCTAAATGCCAAAGATCTACTACTAGGGAAAGGGCAGGAAAAAAGGCAGCAGAGCGCAGCAGAGCCGGAGAAGACACTTTGTAGCAGAGCAATGGGAAGCAGAAGGGGAAGGAAAGTTAACATGGGGCTGGGGTGGAGCTCAGTGACAGGCCACTGGGCTCAAGCCCAGTACCTCAGAAAAAAAGAAAGAAAATGATCTGGTTGTTGAATATTGACTGATGGCAAGGAGACCAATTACCACATTATATTAATGGTCCTAGAGTCAAATAATTATGGTCTGGACTGTAGACCAGGAGAAAGAATAGACAACTTCGGGAAAGAACAGTGTCTAAAAATAAGACTGCACAGAAACCCTGGGGAATGCATCAGGAGTGGACACTGCTGTTCCAGACTGCAGGACATTGACAATGATGTCCCCTGGAACACTGGAACAATGAAGGCAAATTTCAGAGGCCTTCGAGTGGACAGGAGACAGTTTCTCTCAGGGGCCATGCTTTTCTAGTTTGTTTCTAGAGGGCTGGGGTGAGATGATACATAACAGAAGGGAGCGGTGACACTAATAACTTCCTCTTACTAAGACCCATTTTAGCCCCAAGAAAACAGTTAACAGGGAATTCATTGCTGTTAGCTTTTTGCCTTCTTTGTCTGTAGGGGAATAAAAGGCTAAAATCATATGTAACAGAGGGAGAAGGATAATAATAATGGAGAATAAAAGATGATTACATGCTGAAAAAAAAAAAAGAAAACAGTTAACAGACAAGGCTGCTGAGTGGGGGGAAAAGTCAAACTATTTTTCTAACAAATTAAACTTGTAAGTGCCTATAGCTGGATATAGTTCTCTCCTGCACTCAGAAAAGTAGTTAGGTGGCTAGGGACTCTTCCCTATACTAAATTGGTTAATTAGGTTTCTATATACAACCAAACACATTATATATGTTTTGTATATCTAGTCATTTTGGATTATATCTTGATACAATAAATTGCAAAATCTCTGGATTCTATTAGGTTCCTCTGAAGAACATTGTGCTGTTTGCTTGTTCTAGTAAACAACTAACCTGGCTGAATTCTAACTCCAAATGCTGAAATTCCAGTTCAGTTCTTTTGGCCTCACTTGGGTTGCTTACAGTCTGCCCTGGACAATGGAGTTGATAGGATCAGTTAGATATGTAGGTAACAGTTATACTCAGAATTCAGGGTTCCCTCTTTGGCTCTCTTCTTTCTAGGACTTTTCTCTCTCACTTTCGAGCTGCTGGGGTCACCCTGATCTCTGTCCTTTGGTTCTTTAAGCTGGCAGGGCAAAAGGTCTGCTATTAGGCTTTTAGTCGCCAGTAATTAGACCAGGAACAGCCCCTGGCTTAACGATTTGAGAACGAGAAACTTGTTCTGTGCCCTTTCCTCCTTCCAGGTGAAGAAATTTCATTATTTTTCTTCTTTTTCTTGCTCCTGTGTCTTCAGATGGTTGTTTTTATATTTTTTCCAGAGTTTGTAGTTATTTGAGGTAAGAAAGTTCATTTGACAGAAGTTACTCAACCATTAAGCAGAAGCAGAAACAACTGTACATTCTACAATAAAATTCCATTTATTTTATTTTATTATTATTATTTTTTTGGTACTGGAGATTGAACCCAGGGGCACTCCACCACTGAGCCACATCCCCAGCCCTATTTTGTATTTTATTTAGAGACAGGGTCTCACTGAGTTGCTTAGGGCCTCGCTAAGTTGCTGAGGCTGGCTTTGAACTCAAGATCCTCCTGCCTCAGTCTCCCAAGTTGCTGGGATGACAGGTATGCACCACCACGCCCGGCTCCATTTATTTTAAATTCATCTACTCAGACTGATCTTTTTTTCATCATGTCTAAATGAATGTGACTTTCTTGGTAAAACAAGCCTATCACATCTGACAGTTAAGAAAAAAAAAACAAAAAAAAAAACGACGACCACCAACCTTGTCTCTCTTATCTAATCTTCACAATCCTATAAAATCAGAGGCATCACCCTCACTTAACGATGAGGAAACCGAGGACCTCAAGCGGAAGCTTACCAGATAACAATGTTGTTCATGATAGTAGTACCAAGCAGAGCTTCCTGCAGCCCTTGGACCTCACCAAAAGTAAGTATAGTCTCTTCAGGAGGCATCAAAAACTGTTTTTCTTTGTTTCTGCATTTAAAACAGTATCAAAAGTCAGTACTGTAAACCAAAGCAGTTTCTAGAAGACCTTCACACATTACTGAAATACACATGATAAAATTTAATACCACAAAATTTTTTTAAGGAGAAAACAGTATATTCTAAACTTTCTACAATGAATGCATATTTCCTTCCTATGAGTTACTTGGAAATGTTGCAAGCACCTCAATTTCTTCATATCCAATATTAAGCTCAAACTTCCTCATTAAATCTCTTCTTTTGCATTTCTCTCTCATCAACTGCACAATCATTTACCCAGATGACCATCCCTGAAACCTGCACATTATTCCTGCCTCCTCCCTCTCAATCTAGTCACTCCCCAAGTCTTAGTGACTTCATTGTCTCATTTCTCACAAAGTGTCTGCTTCCTCCCATCTCTACTAACACTTTCCTAACTTAAGCAAACACTTCTTTCTTTTTTTGTTTTATTTTTCAGTACTGGGGACTGAACCCAGGAGTGCTCTACCACTGAGCTACAACCCTAGACTGTTTTATTCTTCAGTTTGAAACAGGGTCTTCCTATGTTGCTGAAGCTGGCCTTGAACTTGTAATCTTCCTGCCTCAGCCTCCTAAATCACTGGGATTATAGGCATAGGTCTCTGTGCCAGCTAATTGTTTGTCTCTTGCCTAGATTACTGCAACAGGTCGTGAGTAAATAAAACAAAGTCCTTGCCCTTTATTATTAGGAAAGACAGATAATAAAGTGTGACCAGCTAAGGAGGGTATAGCTCAGTGGTGGAGTAATGCTTAGCATGCATAAGGCCCAGGGGTCAATCTCCAGCACCAAAAAGAAAAGAGAAGAAAAAGTATAATAAGGATATGACAGAGAAGATGTTCTGAGTTCAGTTTTCTACAGGTTGAATTTGAGATATCCACAAGATAGTTAAACACAAAGGACTTAAAATCAACATACTAGAGTGACAGTCACATCAATGTTAATGGCAGCTCAGTTCACAATAGCTAAACTATGGAACCAACCTAGATGCCCTTCAACAGATGAATGGATAAAAAAAATATACCACACACACACACACACACACATATATATATACATACACACACACAATGGAATATTACTCAGCTTTAAAGAATGAAATTTTGGCATTTGTTGGTAAATGGATGGAGTTAGAGAATATCATGCTAAGTAAAATAAGCCAAACAAAAAAAACCAAAGGACAAGTGTTCTCTGATATGCGGATGCTAATTCACAATAAGGGTGGGGGTAGGGGAATAGGGAAGAATACAGTTACTTTAGATTAGGTAGAGGGGAGTGAAGGGAAGGGGAGGGGGCATGAGGAGGGAATGATAGTGAAATGAAATGGACATTATTATCTCATGTACATATATGACTGCATGACTGATGTGATACTACAATATGTACAATCAGAAAAATGAGAGATTACACTCCATTTATGTATGATCTATCAAAATGTACAAATGCATTCTGTCATGTACAACTAATTAGAAAAAAATTAAAAAATTAAAATATAAAATGCATATAAAGTAACATAATGAGTATTTTTGTAGCCATTACAGAGGGTAAGAAAGGGCACAGAACTGAAAATGTATGTTTGCAAGTAGTGAAGTCAGCATCTGGAAGGTCACTGGAGCAATGGACACCAAGTGTGTGGAGTAAGGACTGAGTCCAGGACCTCGAGTCCTGGATTTTGGGCATGGAACCCAGGGCCTCACACATGCTGGGCAAGTACCTACCACTGAGCCACATCCCTATCCCTTTTTGTATTTTATTTAGAGACAGGGTCTCACTGAGTTGCTAAGGGTCTCACTAAATTGCTGAGGCTGGCTTTGAACTTGAGATCTTCCTGCCTCAGCCTCCGGAGCTGCTGGGATTACAGGTATGTGCTACCACACCTGGCTGAGGTACTTCTACCACGTAAGAGGAACACAGAGATTTCAAAGAAGTTTGAAAAAAGAACAAACTATGTTCACAGGTCCTCCCCACTCTGCTGACTTCTTTCCTGTCATGTTTGGCCTCTGCTTCTCTAGCTTGCTTCTAGGTTGTAACCTGCTACTGAAGCAGTACCTGCTATGTGTCCCACATACAGTACAGAAAAACAAGATCCTGGTCATCTATTTTCTCTGAAACCTGTGAGAAAATGCTTCTTTATCTAACAGTCAAAATCTACCAATGCTCTGCTTACCCTCCATCCTCTGCAAAAGTCATGATTTCCACTTGATGATCACAAAGGGTCCCACTGCTACTAACCAGCCTCCTCTTTGTCAGGCCAAGCACAGCTTTTATATTCCCAGACTTCAGTAGTACTTGCTTTTCACTTTCATCATCGGAGGACCAAAGTAATGCCCTGGGGAAAAAAGGGAAGAAGTCAGGAGTAAGCCCTTTTTCTGGTACTGGGGATTAAACCCAGGGGTGCTTAATCACAAGCCACATCCCCAGCCCTTTTTATTTTTTGAGACAGGGTCTCATTGAGTTGCTTAGGGCCTCACTAAATTGCTGAGGATGGCTTTGAACTTGGAATCCTCCTGCCTCAGCCTCCCAAGCCACTGGGATTACAAGCATGTGCCACCATACCTGGAATGAGTAAGCCTTTCATATTAAAGGGCTAAGTGCAAATGGAACTTCAATCAAGGATGCCATTTGTTAATTTTTGTGTTTTTAAACAAATCTCTTTTTAAATCTAAATTCAAATTCTTTCATGACTCAAGTCTAGAGCTGGGTGCAGTGGCACATGCCTGTAATTCCAGCTCCTCAAGAGGTTGAGGCAGGAGGATCCCAAGTTCAAGGCCAGCCTGGGTTATACAGTAAGATCCCTATTTCAAAAAACAAAACCAACCAACCAAAAAAGACTAAGCCTAGGTGATAACCACCACTCAAAACAAGATGACAGAGACAAAGATAAAGGGAAAAAAGAAGAAGAAACCACCTTGGGAATTACCTGATTTCTCTGATCTCCAAACTTCCCAAAGCTACACACACAAGATTACAAACATCGGGCACTGGAACTATTTGTAATACGGGAACCTACAAAACAAAGCACCACCAAATTATATTTGGTTGTTTCACTTTCATCTAAATGTTCCAACATTTATCACATTCTTCTGTATTCTCACTGTACCAGGACTGTTTCCAACTTGTGAACAAATGTGAGAAGGTTCAGAAAATACCCTCTTTTTGTAAGATGTAAACCAACATACTCTATTTGCATAAGTGTTTAGTTGGCATTTCCCTAAGGGAAAAATTTCTTTCTTTCTTTTCTTTTTTTGAGATACGTTTCCCTATGTTGCTCAGGCTGGCCTTGATCTTTTGAGCTCAGGTGATCTTCCTGTCCCAGCCTCCTCAGTAGCTGTGACTGCAGGTGCACACTACTGTACCCACCAAGTTAGCATTTATTTAATGCAATTTATACTTCTGATAACAAGGGAATGATTGCGTATGTATTCTGATAATAAGTAAATTCTAGCAAGTGAATAAAGAGAATATTATGCTGCATTTAAAACTCTATGTTCATCTTAGCTATTCAGGAACCTGAGGCAGGAGGATCACTGGAGCCCAGCCTGGGTAACAGTGAGACCATCGCTTAAAAAAATAAAAGAAAATTCTGTTTAGGGGTGGGGAGTACAGCTCAGTGGTACAGCATGTGCTTCGCATACACAGGCCCTGGGTTCAAGCCCCAGCACCAAAGTAAATAAAAAACTAACTAAATAAAAATTATGTTTATTCACTGAACTAATATTTATTGCACAGCACAGTGCTAGAAGCTGAGTACAGTGGAAACAAGAATGAACTACAAACCAGTATGGAGAACATGTATCAACAATGAAAAATGCTTAAACATGGTAAAGGAGAAAAGACAGATTAAAAAATTTAAAGCACACAAGGATTACAACCACGAAGCTATGTATGAAGGCAGACGAAGACCACATACAGTAAAGAAAGCAGAAATCATGTGTTGAGGAAGGGCAGGGAATACAGGTACCAGCAAGTTTCAAAGTCAGAACAGACAAGAAATTCCAAGCTCCTCCAACAGGTCTAGTGTAAAAATTCACTTTTAGATAAACAGGTAATAAAGCACAATGTTAATGGCAGAATCTAGATGGTGAGTATATGGGTGCTCATTGTACCACTTTTCTGTATGTTTGAAAATTTTCATGATAAAATGTTAGAAAATAAGCCATCATCTCTCTGTTTTGTTATGCCTAGTCAGAGACCCCAATTTTGCTAAGCTTCCCACTATATTATCACACAAATGACTGCAGAGATATCTAAGATTCTTCTTGTTTTGAGGTATTGGGGTTCAAACCCAGGGCCTTGTGCATGTGATCACTGAGTTCCAGCCCCACCAGTTCTAAGATTCTAACTTACCTCTGTGAAATGCCAGGTGTACATTTTTTCCCACTGCCACGTATCCAGAGGTTTCCAAAGAGAAACTACATATTCACAAGCAGTTATGATACATGGCTCCTTAAAACCAGCTTGTTCCCACCACATGGCACTCACATCCACGGAACAGGAACCAGAAGGATTCTGACCCAGAATAGTAACAACAGTTACGTTAAAGGAATAACTGAGGTCTGTTTTATGAAAAGAATAAATATAAAAACTGATGGATTACAAGGATTAGATGAAGTACCAGGTAAAAAGTTTTATGCACATAAAAAAAAAAATTCTGTGGATCTTATTTAACTAAAACAATTGCCTATATACATATACATCATGATAGATTTAAAAATGTGTAACTCCAGGATGGGACAAATTCTCAGTTAAGCACAAAAAGATAGTTCATAAGAACTTATCCATTTGGTTGCGAGTTCAAAGCCAGCCTCAGCAACTTAGCGAGGCCCTAAGCAACTCAGTGAGACCCTGTCTCTAAATAAAATACAAAATAGGGCTGGGGATGTGCCTCAGTGGTCAAGTGCCCCTGGGTTCAATCCCCAGTACCAAAAAAAAAAAAAAAAAAAAAAAAACCTTATCCATTTGGAAATTAAATATTCTGGTGAGCTGCTCATGGGTTGAAGAGGAGTAACACTGAAACCACGTATAATATGCTACCTCTAATTATGATCAAGAGAACACTGTGAATTGAAACCCCTGGAACATGTCCAAAGAGGTACTTCCAAGAAAAATTCATAACTGTAAACAAATTTACCAGAAAACAGAAAGGTGAAAATAAGAATGCAGTTCAAGGAGTTACCAAAAAAATAAAATAATAAAATAATTAAAAACAGAAGGAAGAAATTAAGGATAAAATTGAAATAAACTAAGTGGGAAATGCTAAAAAACCTCAATTAATAATCAATACAACCCCAAACTATTTTTTTGAAGACCAACAGAAAAGTCAAATCTCTTATATCTGATGTAAGAAAAAATACCTTTAGAAATACAGGATGGGGAAGGGAGGCTAAATTGCATATATGTTAACCCCCAAAAATCCATGAGAATAAATTCAACATATAAATTGGAAATACTAATAAAATGATTAATTCCTTAAGAAATAAAGTTATTAAAATTGACTCAATGGCTCTGAAACAGAACATAGGTACAGCATCTTCCATTGAAAAGGAATCTGGGGCTGAGAGGCTCTGGAATTTTCCTAAAGTTACATGGTCAATAACTGGCCGTAGCACTTTACGTGGACTTGTTCTTTTCTCTGTACCAGTGGTTCTTGATTGGGAGAGATTCTGCCCTCCAACCTCCATCTCTAATGCCATTTAGTGATTAATGTTTGGAGACATTTTCAGTCTTAGAAGCATACCATTTGAGTAGGAGAGGCATGAATGACTCCGAGCTCATTCTCTCCATCAAAATGCCTGATTTAAATTTAGTCCCAAAGTTGAGTTACTTTGCTTAAGTTGCTCTTGGCAATAGCTTGTCTTAAACTCAGGAGGAGAGTTCAAAATATAAATACAGATAAATTTTATAAAAAAAGAATTCAAATCAGCTTTCACATCTGCTTACCACTGTATTTAATAAGAACAAGATGCTATAGGATCAAATTCTTTTCATTTTCTTATCAGCTTATTAGATTTTTCCCATGCATGATACAAGACACATAGTAACGGAATATTCTTCTGACCTTTAACTTTGAAACCAACTGTAGGCTGCCTGGGTTTAAGCTGTCACAGGTGGGAAGATCTACTACTTTAGTCTGTGGAAACAAAAGTCACATCATTAATGTATACTTTATGTATAAAGTCAGCCTGCATAACTCACTCATCAAAATATCTACCTCAAGGCTGGGGACATGGCTCAGTTGGTAGAGTGCCTGCCGCAAGCACAAGGCCCTGGGTTCAATCCCCAGCACCACAAAAAAAAAAAAAAAAAAGAAAAGAAAATCTACCTCATACATTATTTTCTCTGATAATAACTGCAAAACTCCAAATGCAACTGCTTCGTTGATGACAAAAGAATACTACCACCTATGTTTAAAACATTTTTTTAAATTAACCTTAATTTCTCCCAAAATGAGAGGAATGTTCACAATGAAATCATGCTAAAGAAGCATGTTGAAACATTCTTAAACATCAAGAGCAATGGTGAGGAAGTCATCCCATCCGTATTCCCTAAGATATTTCTTTCTTTCAGAGAAAATTCAAAAGGAAACAGTTGTACCTGTTCAGTGGAATGTTTATGCAACTCCAGGCACGTATTTCCACAGAGCTCATTTTCTCTTAAAGTGAGTGACTCAGTAGGTAGAGATGTTGCTTGGAGGCCAGAGTCATGGTCACATGCAGGCTCTTCTTGCCGACCTGACACACGCAGGCTGGTTCCCAGTTTGGGTGGGCTGGTGGAACTGCTGCACTGCTTCCTGTCGCTGGCCAGGCTGACCGTGTCTTCTGAGTGAGAAAGTTGGGATGTAGAGCAAGACTGTCCAACAACCTTGGCAGATGCTCTTTCACAGCATGCCTGGGAGATAAGAGCTGGAGTAGCGCCTAACACGGGGAGGGTGGGTGAACACAGGTCTACAGTAGGTGTGCTGCCAATGTCAGATGCAGCAGTATTTAAAGGAGTAAAAAGTATCATGGATGAAGAAAGGCCCTTGTTGGTAGGCTGGCTTTTGAGATTTGGTATCTGAGGATGTGCTTTCCCTGCTGTACCAATAAGGTCCTCTTCTGAGTCCTCCATTACTGCACCTATTTGTTTAGGACCCAGTTCCTCAGGAAAAACACAATTTTCCTCTTTAAGATGCCTCTCTCCGTACAGTTTTGATTCCAGAGGCTCGATCATTTTTTCTGAGCAGGACTTCAGTTTTTCAAGCATAAGAGGCCCGAAGTCTTCATCAGGTAACTGAAAGTCTGTGATATTGAGAAAAGACAACAGTTGCTTTAAAATTAACATTTCATTTTTATGAAACGGAGCACAGAAAGCATCCTCCAAAGCTAAATGAGCATTATTACTAGAAGAGAGGGAGTCCTCTTTTTGACAATGAACTTCCTTCCCTAAAATAGAAAAATAAGCAACAATAGTAACAAAACCAAACAAGAGATGATAATATCTAACAGTGAGTTTCTTCTTTAAAAAATTATTTTAGTTGTAGATGGACACATTTTTATGTGGTGCTGAGGATCGAACCCAGTACCTCACACATGCTAGGCAAGAGCTCTACCACTGAGCCACAACCACAGCCCCTAATGGTGAGTTTCTAAACACTAAATAGAATATGTACATTACTTGTCCCACCCAACCTGAGTGAGGGGCTTAAAATATAATGATAGGGCCATGAGCAGTGTCACACGCCTTTAATCCCAGCTACCCGGGAGGCTGCAGCAGGTAGATATCAAGTTCGAGGCCAGCCTGAGAAATGCAGTGAGACTATCTCACAATTTTTTTTTTTTTTTAAAGGGTTAGGGATGTAGCTTTGTGAAAGAGCACTTGCCTAGCATGCACGGGGTCCTGGTCCTGGGTTCAAACCTTGTACCCTCCTTCCACCACTGCCAAAAAAAGAGGTGGGTGATTAAGTAGCAGCTATCCTTTCGCAGGATCCAGAACAGTGCGGTGCTGACAAGTTAACTGGGAGACGGAAGAGTGGGGAAGACCTAGCTTACCACTGACTGACTGTGTAGCTGAGGGCAAGTCAATTTGTTTCACTTTACCCTCTTTTTTCACTGTCCCCCATAAGGGAATTGGGCTAAAAATCTCAAATAATCCTTCCCATTGCTAAAACTGATTCCAGCAGGCGACTAGAGAACAGAATATATATATATAAAAACTAAAAAAAAAAAAAAACTAGCTCTTTACAAAAGTTAACTTAGCTTCCCTTTCGAGCAAAAATTTATTTCCCAGCAGCCTGGGAGTCTGAGGCGAGAGGATCACAAGTTTAAGGCTGGCCCCAATGACTTAATGAACCCCTAAGCAACTTAGTGAGACCCATCTCAAAATAAAAAAATAAAAAGGGCTGGGGATGTTTCTTAGTGGCAAAGCATCTCTGGGTTAAATCCCCAGTACCATTAGAAAAAAAGAAAAGGTGGCGCACGCCTGTAATCCCAGCACTTGGGAGGCTGAGTCAGGAGGATCGCGAGTTCAAAGCCAGCCTCAGCAACTTAGTGAGGCCCTAAGCAACTCAGTGAGACCCTGTCTCTAAATAAAATACAAAATAGGGCAGCGGATGTGGTTCAGTGGCCATGTGCCCCTGAGTTCAATCCCCAGTACCAAAAAAAAAATAATAATAATAATTGCTCTTATGGTATCTGGAGTCATATACTATTCAAAATGCAGCTGCATAGAACTGATGAACCTGTAAACAAACTGATACATATATATAATGTAATATTCAGTTCTAAAAAAAAAGAATAAAGTAGTGATACATGTTATATTGTCTACGTACTCTGAACATTGTAAGCGAAAACAGTCAGACCCAAGAGTCACATGGAATGTAATTCTATTTATATGAAATATCTACAACAATTAAGTCCACAGAGATAGCAGATTGGTGGCTGCCTAGGGTAGGGTAGGGGGAAAGGTAACAGGAAGTAAATGCCTAATAAGCATGGGGTTTCCTTCTGAAGTGATGAAAATATTTTGGAACTGAAGATGGTAGTTGCATAACATCGTAAATGTACTAAATGCCACAGAATGGTTCACTTAATTTTAAAGTTAATTTTATGTTATGTTAATGTCACTTCAGAAAAACTTTTTAAATGTAGCTGTATGTTACTAAAATCCCAGAAGAGCATTTCAAAATTTAAGAAAGAACACTTCTAGATTACTGGAGTCCATACTTTTTGATTTCTTTGCATTCTTGTTGACTTCAAAGGAGATAAGGAAAAAAAGTCATGATTAGTATTTTTAAATTAATTTAATGAATTAAGAGCTCACAGACCAAAGTCTATACTCAAAGGTACAGAGCAGCTGCTGCCTACTTTTGTACAAAAAGTTTTATAGGAACACAGTTCCATCATGTATTGTCCATGGCTACTTATGCAGGACAGCTGAGGAGTTAAAGTGGAAGCAGTAAAACTTGGTCTTTTTTAAAAATATTTTTTAGTTGTAGGTGGACACAATACCTTTTATATTTATGTGGTGCTAAGGATTAAACCCAGTGCCTCAGGCATGCCAGGCGACTGCTCTACCACTGAGTCACAACCCTAGACCTAAAAGTTAGTCTTATTTGTTAAGGAAAGTAAGGCACAGAGAGACTACAACTTTAATTAATTTAATTGAAATAACGTGCCAAGATTGAAACCTGGCAGTACAGTACTAGATAGAGTTCACTGATACAATTGATTTGGTTTTTTTTGTTTGTTTTTTGGTGGTGCTGGGGTTTGAACCCAGGGCTTTGTGCTTGCGAGGCAGGCACTCTACCAACTGAGCTATATCCCCAGCCCCTCACTGAAACAACTGAAAAAGTCAACACTGAAAAGGAAAATAAATTGGGTGCTTACCAAACTTTTTATTATTATTAATTAAATAAAGTTGCTTTAGTCTCCTTGTGCCTTACTTTCCTTAACTGAAAATTAAGATAAAAATAGATTCTACCTTTCGTAAGGATGTTGTGATCATTCAATGAGCAACCCTAACTGCACAGCATGTAGAAAGTGCCAGTTATTGTTGCCCATCATCATTGTCATCATCAAACATAATCTAATCTACCACCTTTAACTCTCTTCTTACCATGAATAATGGCTTTTTCCTTCTGTTGCCTGCCCAAGGTGACTTCCTCCTTGGATCTGTTAACACCCAATATGCTGAAAGCTGACAAGAGCAGCTCACGATGACCTAGTGCTGGGGTGCAGACTGATTTTCTTTTTCCTCTGGGTCTCCTACCAGATGGCTGCACAAGAGCCCTCTGAGAACAGTCTTTATCTTCGGTGGACCCAGGGGGAGAGCTGATGTCAGCTGAAGAGAGAAGCTCCTGAGTAGGACTTCTTGTGATTGATTGTCCTATGCATGTGTCCAAAATCTCAGTTTCACTCTGGTCACTATTTTCACTGGAAAGGTTTACATTTTTTGTTGCTTCCTTATTTTTATTTTTAAACCCTTTCTTCCTGCCACCCAAATGATTTTGAATTACGGCTTCCAGGGCTACTTTCCTCTGGCAATTGGACATGCGACGTGTTGTTCTAACGTAGTATTCTGCGGGAAACAGAAGGCCTTCGAGCATTGTGCAAGAATGTATTTGATTTTCCGTAGAAACAGAAGTGACTGCTTCCAGGTTAAGACTCTTCGATTGACTTAGAACTTCATTTTCCTGAAGATTTTCATTTCTACCATTAAAAGCATTACTGGGAGATTTTAAAGATTTTTTGGTGTGATTTTGTTCTTTTAAGGTTTGGGTTATCTTTGCAGATACGTTATTGTAAGGGAGTTCATTTACAGAACATGAATTATCTGCTTCTAAGTTGGGACTTCCAGGCAGATGGCCAGAGGTGCCGGTGGCTTTATTTACTACTGTGCTCCCTGTAGAGACAGTCATTTTTTGGCCTTGTATCTCCAAGTTTATTGGTGAAGTAAGGCTACTGTTTTTAAACCCCTGAGTAACGAGGTCACAGTCACCCTTAGGAGGCATGTGTTTAAGGTGCTCATGATTACTGTTATCTGATATCTGATCTGCAGTATCACTGAAGAAACTATTTCCTTTAAATGGTATATCATCAACTCTTTCTGGTTTGGCAGTTGAGGGAATTAATACATTCTCTCCATCAGTTTCTATAACTGGTGCTGGAGATTCTGGAATTTCAGACTTACAGCTTGAAAGGGGAGGTACTTCAGTTACTGGCGACCTAGGGTTTTTGCTATTGATTGCTTCCTGCTTCTTCAGTCTTTTTCCAGAGAGTGAATCAGTGTCAAAGAAACATTCTCTCTCCTGTGAGATATATGTTCTCTTTGGCTGCTCTTTTCTTCTCCCTGCCAGCTTCCTCTGCCTTTTCTCACTATCAGGGCCATTCACTCTGCAGGGAAAAGGTTCTTGGATATCATCTGTTCCTGAAATATGTAATCCTTTTTCTGGGCCATCTTTGGGGTTAAAGGACTCAGGTTCAGTGTCAAGGGTCACAGATGTCTTTTCTCCAGTTTTCCCATCAAGATGGGCATTGATTTGTAACTCGTTACAAGGAGATCCTTCATTTTTAGGTCCTAAGGGGGAAAATATAAATGTAAATATTTTCCTTTTAAAATGGAACAAAAAAAAATTTTTTTAAATTTAAAAATCCTGTAGGGCTACAGTGGTAGAGTGCTTGCCTAGTAAGCATGAAGTCCTAGGTTCAATTCTGCTGGGAATTGAAGGAAATGAACAAATAAAAATAAAAATTTTATATATATACACACACACACATAGATTTTATATGTACACACACTAGTGAACATTTATTTAGGAAAAAAATCAATGGCATTTCATTTAGGCAGGATTCAATTTTTTAAAATTCTAAGTATAGAATTTAAAATAAATGTAAACAAATAATTACACCAAAAAAGTGCTTTTTAAAATGCAAAGATTTTTCTTTATTACAATTCTCTTTTCCCTTAATTTAAAATATTTCCATTAATTTATTTTGGTGCTGGGGATTAAGCCCACGGCCTCATGCACGCACCACTGAGCAATGCCCCCAGTCCCTCTGTTCTGTCTGTATATACCTGTTCATTCATCCTGAGTACCAGGGACTGAAACACGGGACTTACACATGCTAGGCAAGTGCTTTATCACTAAGTTACATTCCTAGTCTTTGTTTTGTTTTGTTTTTGGATACTGGGGATTGAACTCAGGGCACTTGAGCACTGAGCCACATCCCCAGCCCTATTTTGTATTTTACTTAGAGACAGGGTCTCACTGAGTTGCTTAGCACCTCACTTTTGCTGAGTCTGGCTTTGAACTCTTGATCCTTTTGCCTCTGCCTCCAGAGCTGCTGGGATTATAGGTATGCACCACTACACCCAGCCTGGCTTTACTTATTTTTTTTGTACATTTAATTGAGACCGAGTCTCACTAAATTGCCCAGGCTAGCCTCAAACTTGTGATCCACCTGCCTCTACTGCCCAAGTAGCTGCAATTACAGGTGTATGCCACCAGACCTAGCCTCCTCTTCTTTTCTTTTTCTGAAATAATTTTAACATTACTTTCTCATCTCAAAAGCCCCTAATTTCATGATTAAAAAATTACTTGAATTTGACACCAGAAATGACCACATTTTTTAGAGTAATTCTTTTTTGTTTTGTTTTGTTTTTAACCGGGGATTGAACTCAGGGGCACTCGGCCACTGAGCCATATCTCCAGCCCTATTTTGTATTTTATTTAGAGACAGGGTCTCACTGAGTTGCTTAGGGCCTCGCTAAGTTTCTGAGGCTGGCTTTGAACTCGCAATCCTCCTGCCTCAGCCTCCCAAGTGCTGGGATTACAGGCGTGTGCCACCACGCCCGGCTTTTTAGAGTAATTCTAATCTAGATTTTTTTCCCCTCTATGTACATGTACATATATCTTTTTATAAAATCATCTTTATTTTAAACAACATAATTTTGAAGAAAAAAGAGCAACTGAATAAACAACAATGTGTTTAATTTTTTGCTCACAGAATGGGAGAAAATACTAACAAATCATATCTGATAGGAATTTAGGCAGAACCCTTACAACTTAACAATACAAAGACAACCAAGGGCTGGGGATGTAGCTCAGCTGGTAGAAAATTTACCTGACATAAGACCCCAAGTTTAATCCTCAGCACCACAAATAAGATCACCTAATTAAAAAATGAACAAAGAACTCAAATAGACATGTTTCCAAAGGACATATACATATTGCTATAAGCATATGAAAAGATGTTTAACATTAGTCACTAAGAAATATATACCTAATATTACCAGTTACCATAATTAAAACATATACAGAAACTTATACATGGATATTTATTGCGTAATTATTCATAATAATTAAAAAGTGGTAACAATTCAAATATTCACCAACTGATAAATGGATAAACAAATTGTGGCACATACATATTCAATGGAATATTAATCAGCTGTTAAAGGGAATGAAGTACTGATAGAAGCAAGGATGAATGTATATATGGAAAGATGAACAACAAAAACAGTAAGTAAAAGAAGCCAGATATAAAAGCCCACATATTGTAAAATCCCATTTATATGGAATTTCTAGAGTAAGAAAATTCAGAGACAAAAGAAGATTAGTAACTCCCAGGGATTGGGACTAGGAAGGAGTAGGGAGGACTGTTAATGGATACAGGGTTTCTTTTGGGGGTGATGAAAATGTTCTTGACTTAGTGATAACAGTTTCCCCAGTAATATGGTTATGCAAAAAAACCCCATTATTTGTACACTTAAAAGGCTCTCTACCACTGAAGTACACTCCAACTTGCCTAGCAAATGTAAGGAAGTTTTGGGTCTGATCCCTAGCCAAAAAGAAAAAAAAAAAATCATCTTTCTAATACTTAAACATGAAGTATAGTTTTTAAATGTTGAGGAGAAAAAGAAAATAATTTAATGCAAAAGTATAGTGTTTTGCTTGAAATTTATGGTAAAAATTTATTGCTTATCTGCTGCATCTGGAAAAAGGAGAGCTAAATGTTCCTGGAAAATAACAAAACAAGAATAAATAAACAGGCTAGATTTACCTGAGGGGTTTGGCTGTGATGAGATTTCCTGCTGGAGCAAGCGATCCTGTTCTACTGTTTTCTTAACAGAATTCTTAACCTTCTCAGCTCTTTGGGCACGCTGGAGAAAACAAAAGCAGCCTGAGAAATATCTTTTCTTTAATGCCTTATTACTGTCAAGAACGGTCTTCATATAGTTCGTACTGCACCTTAATTTGAGAGAGTATGATTTACCTACCTGAAGGCGGGCCAGTGTCTTGCTGTACTCCCTTTTCAAGAATGCTAATTTTTCCTTCAACTGGAAGAAGAAAAACACCAACAATGCTGAGCAGTGGAAAGGTAGCCACAGGGAAGAGAAGAAGTGCCTATCAGACATGAGTCTGCGGTGCTCAGTGGGGTTTCTCAGCAAGACCCAGCAGAGGGAGTGGGTCTGGCCCACCCAAATCTACTCTCAGTTCTCAAAAAGCACCAAGCTCTTTACTCTCAGGACCTTTGAATAAACCGTTCCTCTCACCTAGAGCATTTCTCCCCTTTGGCAATTCCTTCTGATTCCTTAAACCTCAGCTTAGATTTCTATTTTCCTGGGATAGACTTTAGGTTTTAGCCCAAATCCAGATTAGGCACTCCATTCCTCTCTGTGCTTCCCTTATCACAGTACTTACTGTACCACACTACGTGACTGTTTACTTCTGATTTTTTTTCTCCCCATCCCTGAGATCCTTGTAGGTGGCAGGAATTGTCACCCTACATTATTAAACAAACCAATCTCTTGTCTGTTAACGTCCAGGTATCTCTGATTCCCAGTTTTTGTTCTGAGTGCTAGAGATAGAGTGGTCAATGAAATTTACACATAGTGAAGGATACAGATGACAAACAAGAAAGCAGATAAGATTTCACGTGGTAATAAATACCCAGATAAACTAGATGATAAGAGTGTCAGGCTTGCTGGGTGCGGTGGTGCCCGCCTGTAATCCCAGAACTTGGGAAGCTGAGGCAGGAGGATCGCGAGTTCAAAGCCAGCCTCAGCAACTTAGCGAGGCCCTAAGCAACTCAGTGAGACCCTGTCTCTAAATAAAATACAAAATAGGGCTGGGGATGTGGCTCAGTGGCCAAGTGCTCCTGGGTTCAATCCCCAGTGGCAAAAAAAAAGAGTGTCAGGCTTACTGAGCAGACTACTTCAGGCTGTGTGGCTAGGGAGGCATTACAGAGGACCACCATTTGAGCGACTTGACTTGCCATGATGGAGGAAGTCAGCTTTGGGAAGATCAGGGGGACAGATACTCCAGGCAGCAGGAACCACAAAATGTGAACGGTCCATGGTGGGATGGGATAAGTTATTTGGGGAATGCACAGATTACCAGAGAAACAGGAGCTGTCACTGCTGAATTCCCAGACAGGAACACAGTAGGTACCTACAGGAACCTACTGTGTTTCTGTCTGGGAGATCTATTAAATAAAAAAATCAATGAATTGGGCTGAGTCAATATCATTCTCTGAATCTGAATTCTTCCTCTCTAGCTTAGGTGGTTAAAAGAATTCTCTAAGCAGCAAAGCCACGTGGGTTTTTCTGCTTTGTAGGAAACTTTGAGGCACTCATCCTCCCAAGAGCATGTAGTTTATAAATGGCACCATTTAAACCCTAGTTTATGCATTTAACTCTATGCTAGCCTGCTTCACACCAACCTTATCAATTTCTGGGAGTTATCTTGTTTACTTGTAAATGATCTTTTCACTTCCATGAGCAGTTAAGCTAGGCTAAGACTGAGGAGTTAACGAGTTTAGTACAGGTTAGCACAGTAAGCATGAGATGCAATCAAGTTAACAGCAGCGCAAGAACCTGGAAACAAACTAAAAGACTATCTGTAGAATAATATTTAAAGAAACGTGGGCACTTCCGAACTACACAATCCTTACAAAACTCTCAAAAAAAAAAAAAATACGGTAAACATGTCCTCATGTGGATATTAAAAAATGGACAAAAACCAAAAACAGAACTTGCAGAACCATTCAGATCATACATTTATGAACATTCTCCTCCTCAACAAATATGTATTACTTTTTGGTGATCAGAGATAATTACCCCTCGTATCACCACACACACAAAGATCTGGAAGAATCAGACTGTTCAAAAAAGATTTGCTTGGGGCTGGGGTTGTGGCTCAGTGGTACAGCGCCTGCCTGGCACATGTGAGGCACTGGGTTCCATTCTCAGCACCACATATGAATAAAATAAAGGTATTGTGTCTGTCTCCAACTCAAAAAACATTAAAAAAAAAAAAAGACCTACTTGAGGCGACAGGCGTGGGGTGGAAGAAGTCAAGATTCAGCGTGTGGGGGAGGAGGAAGGACGTCAGGGAGGACTCAAGCTTTATGAAACTTTGCACTTTATATGTATGCATTTTGCTACTGTAATGAAAACTTTTTTGAACGCTACCACGTGAGCACCGCGCTAGTCGTCTACACTTTCACTTCCGGTGCCCCCGCAGCCCTAACACACCAGTAGATCGAGGAGACTGCGGCCTCGGACCGCCGAGGAAACCAGAGCAGGCCCAGAGTCCGGGGCCAGCCCCCCCCACACCCGTGGCACCTTTTCCTTCTCCGCGCAGCTGAGGGGCTTCCCGGGAGGCTCTTCCATCGGGCTGGAGGCCGAACGAAAAGAGCAGCCGTCAGCCCCGGCCCTGCGGACGCGGGGACCCAGTTTGGACCGAGGTCCAGGAGGCACCCCGGGAAGGAACCGGGAGCCGGGATGCCCTCAGCGCGCGATCAGCTGGCACACGCGGGCTCAGCGCGCCCTCAATCCTGGCCAATTAAAGCCACCGCTCAGCCTGCGCATGCGCAGCCCGGGAGTGCCGAGCAACAGCGCGGGGTCGCCTAGAGGAGAGCCGAGCAATCGATGAGACCAGAGTTTCCCAGGAGAGCGGAAGTGGAGGAGCAACCGGAAGTAGCCGGAATCTCAGATAGACAGACGGGCTTTGACGAGATCCCGAGGTGCTGACAGGAGGTGGCGGCCATGGAGTTGGGCGAGCTGCTCTACAACAAGTCCGAGTACATCGAGACGGTACACGTGTTCAGACCTCTGCCCTCCGCTTCCCAAGACGGGGTCCCCCTGTGGCCTGGCGGACAGTCGCATCCTGTCCCTGCTCCACCCACCCTGGGTCCTTTTGGCAGTTCGTCAGGGATTCCCTAGTGTTGCTTCGGGTGTCGTCTGATTCTGTTATGCAGTCTGTGCATGGCCGGTTTGGGCTGTTTGTATTCATTCTATGTAGTCAACACGTGATATGTGTGTAAAATGCTGGTGACAGAACAAGTGACCAGCTCACGACGTCACTGTTATTTTGGTTTTCTTTGCATTCTCACAGCTCTATGATAATGGTAAAGTCGTGATCCTCAATACAGGGCTCTAAAACTGAAGTATGAAATTGGAACTTGAATCCACCTTTGTGTCTGAAGCCACTAAGCTATAGATGTACAGATTATTAATCCTTTTCCTGAATCCTTAGTTAACTTATCCATCCTTGCTTTTTTGATATCCTGGATTCATTTCATTTTAGACTGCACTCCATACTGTCCAATATGAGCCTTTTTCCTTTCTTGTTTTCTTTTATTGTTGAGACAGGAGTCTCACTGTGTTGCCCAGGCTGGTCCAGTACTCCTCAGTTCAAGCAATCCTCCTGCCTCAGCCTCCCAAGTATCTGGGACTTCAGGCACAGGGCATTATGCCCCACTTGGATGAGTTTACTTGATGGAATCTGTAAGCCCAGAAACCCTCTCAGTTTACTCACTCTGGGTGGTTTGGTTTTGTTTGGTACTGGGGATTGAACCCCCTGGTGGTCTTACCACCGAGCTACACACCTAACCCTCCCCTGTTTGACACAGCTAAACTGGCCTGGAATTTCCATGCTCCTACCTCAACCTCCCGTGTCTCTGGGATTACAGATTTGCACTACTGCAGCTGGCTTACCCATTTTATGTTTTCTTTTAGGCATCTGGGAACAAAGTTAGTCGCCAGTCAGTGTTGTGTGGAAGCCAGAACATCGTTCTCAATGGCAAGGTAAGGGACAAAGCCAGCTCCAAGATGTATACCTTTGCTTTCTTTCCACTGATTATCATATTAGCAAGATAGATAAAATGTTGCAACATCTCCTATTTATTGTTGTACATTTTCAGTTCTCTTTTTTTCTCCAGATTTGATTTGTTGAAAGCAAAAAAAGTTTCAGTAAAAGAAAGCAACAGAAAACCTTTTTTCTTTTATGCCAGAAAAGAATACATTCGTGGGCTGGGGATATAACTCAGTTGGTAGAGTGCTTGCCTTGCATGCACAAGGCCCTGGGAACCCCCAGCAACACACACACACACACACACACACACACACACACAAAGACTACAATGGTACCCAGAATCAGAATTGTTATTATACAGTATTTTGGTGTGCCCTCAACCACTGGATACAAAACATAAATAGGCAATAAAATATTTTGAGGTAGACACTAGAGTAAAACATGCCAAATTATCTGATTAATAATAATAATTCAGTGTTAACTAAAACTTAAAATTAATGTGAGGAATGGGAAAGGTGTTAAAATATTAGACACATGCAAAATACAGTCTGAAAGTCTTAGAATCTTGTAATCTAAATACCTTGAATTAGAAAGAGATTAGTGTAAACCTAGGAAGAGTTTTAGAACATTTCAAAACCAGAGAAAATACCACAAGACATATTGAAGCTTCACAAACACTGAAATCCATAGTTAATTTCTTGCCATACGGGACACACAGATTTTTGTTGTTGTTTTTGTTTTTTCATACTGGAAATTGGACCCAGGGATACAGTTTTACCACTGGCTATGTCCCCAGTCCTTTTTATTTTGAGACAGGTCTTGTTAAGTTGCTTTGGGCCTTACTAAGTTCCTGAGGCTGGCCTTGAACTTGCGATCTTCCTGCCTCAGCCTCTCAAGTCACTGGGATTATAGGTATGCACCGCTGTGCCCCAAAGGGGACACAGAATTTTGAAATTTACTTCCCTTTAAATGTTGCATCTTTAACTTCCAGAGGATATAAGCTCATCTATAACCAAGAAATCACATGTATTTTCAATAGAAACATAGTCTTTATTAAGCGCACTGTTATGAGATTAATGGAAAAGAACTGTAATTTAATGTTGTAGTCAGCTTTTTTGCAGCTGTGACTAAAAGATCTGACCAGAACAATTTTAAAGAGAGAAAAGTTTATTTGAAGGTTCACAGTTTCAGAGATCTTAGTCCATAGAAGGCTGGCTCCATTCCTCAGGGCTCCAGGTGAGGCTTAACATCATGGCAGAAGAGTGGCAGAGGGAAGCAGCTCACATGATTGTGAAACAGTCTCCACTGGACAGATACAAATACATACCTAAAGCCACGTCCCAGTTCCCACCTCCTCCAGCCACACCCTACCACTTTGGTTATCACTCAGGTTATCCAACTATCAGGGGATTAAATCACTGATTGGATTAAGACTCTCACAACCCAATCATTTCTCCTCTGAAACTTTTTGCATTGTCTCCCATGTGAATTTTTGGGGGACACCTCATATCCAAACCATAACATTTAGTAATTGCTGCTCAGACAAACTGTTCCTACTTAGAATTAGAAAATTCAGCTCACTCCCTCTAACTCATTAGCAAATGTGTGAAGGTTTCTTTGGAAATCTCTAAGCTAATTCTGAAGCATTTTCTGTGACTGCAAGGAAGAATTTTTTTCTTGTGATGAAATACTTATAACAAAATAGCCATTCTAATCATTTTTATTATTTATTTATTTTGCTTTGCTGGGAATCGAACCCAGGGCCTCATGCATGCTAGGCAGTACTCTACCACTGAGCTATACCTTTATCTCCTCTCTTTTCTTCTGCTTCTTTTTTTTTTTTGATGCTGGGGAATGAACTCAGCTTCACATGTGCTAAGCATAAGCTCTACTACTGAGCTGTTGCCCCTAACCCCTTAATCTACTTTTTGTTTCTAAGAATTTGCCTATTCTAGATAACTCATATAATAGAATCATAATATTTGTTCTTTTTTGACTGGATTATTTCACTTAGCGTAATCTTTTCAAGGTTTATCTACGTTGTATTACATCTCTTTTCATAGCTGAATACATTGAGTATATGTACCACTTTTTGTTTATCTGTTCATCTGTGGGTGGACACTTGGGTTGTTTCTACCTATTTTTGCAGGGGGGCACTTGACCCCTGAGCCACATCCCCAGCCCTATTTCCCTATTTTGTATTTTATTTAGAGACAGCGTCTCACTGAGTTACTTAGGGCCTTGCTTTTGTTGAGGCTGGCTTTGAACTTGAGAGCCTCCTTGCCTCAGTCTCCTGAGCTGCTGGGGTTGCAGGCATGCGCCACTGTGCCCGGCTTGTTTCTACCTTTGGCTGTTGTGAGTAAAGCTGCAGTGAGCAGTGGGGTGCAGGCATCTGCTTGAGTCCTAGCTTCAACTGTTCAGTGTATCCAGGAGTGGAATTGCTAGGTCAAGTGGTGATTCTTTCTTTAACTTTTTGAAAAACTTCTTAACTGCTTTTCACAGTGGCCACACCATTTTTCATTCCTACCAGCAATGTACAGGATTCTGATTTCTGCACATCCTCACCAGCACTTGTTATTTTCTGGTTTTTGAATGACAGCCATTCCACCTATAGGTGGTATCTCATTTTGCTGTTGATTGTGTTTCCCTCATGATTACTGATGGTGAATATATTTTTACGTGCTCATTGGCCGTTCGTATATCTTCTTTAGGGAAATGTCTGTTCAGTCCTTTGCCCATTTAAAAAATTATGTTGTCTTTTTGTTGTTGAGTTATAGGAGTTTTCTATATATTCTGAATATTAAATCCTTATCAGATATGTGATTTGCAAATATTCTTCCCATTCTAGAATTGTCTTTTTGTGTCCTTGATAATATTCTGTTTTTAAATAGTTAAGAGACTTTATTCTAATAGCTATAATTACAGTGCTTGTCAAAATGAAAACTGAAAACAAGTATACAAAACAGTTGATTACTAATCATGTACTGAAAACATTGAGAGTCTCCACGACACCAAATAAACGAGTTCTGAGGTTTCCCCAAGATAAATTTGACAGTTCCAGCTTCTTCAGTGTTTATCAAAATACCAAAGAAAAAGTAGAAGTTGTCTTTTTTGATGGCAAATCAAACCGCTGCAGGCTGAGGGAGGAAGCCACTTTGCACATGGAGATGGAGGTGCTCTGGGCCTGTGGGTCTGGAGTGGACCAGCCTCCCAGCTTGCACGCACTCACACTGTAAGACCAGACCTCCTGCCAGCGTGCGGAGTAGGTGCAAGAGCGAGCTGGTAACAGGGGCTCCTGCTGTGGCCACAGACCAACCTAGGGGCGTGTCTGGACTGTGTGTCCCCTGCAATGGCTCTTCCAGCCTGCCCCCAGGTGACTGTGTGAGCACAAGTACTAGCACAATGCTATGAAATGCAAGGGACCCAAAGACAGGCGAGTCCCGGGGTTTCTCTTGGGACCATGCAGTGGATGGCAGTTTGTGTCACCATCCTTTTCCCAGAGGGGAATGGCTGATCCGATGGACTCGCATTCAGGCTGTACACTAGGCAGTCTCTCTTCTGGGTGTTCAGGTGTTCTCCTTATCTTGTATTTTTAACTATTTTTAAAAATGCACTAAGTTCAGGGTAAAAACCAACCACCACATGGATCCTAACACCAGTCTGCAGTCCAGGAGCTCCTGGAGGCCAGCTGCCCACATGCCTAAATCCCTTCTCAGTACTGGCAGTGAGTTGATGCTCATTTTTACAATAAAAAACTGAGTGATATTGCATAGGAGTACCAGCAACTGCCTCAGTGGAAACAGGAACTAATAAAAACCTGGCTGCAGGCTGTGTCTGCACATGTCCAGCATGGTGTGATGCACACTGACCAACCCATGGGGACAACTTCTGGCACTCAGGACCACAGAGAGGAAAACCAGGGTGGAGAGGAGGAAGTGAGTAGGTGGAGGGGTTCTGATTCACTTCTGGTTCCAGAGCAGATTGGACACCAGTCTAGTCCTTCATAGAACCTGTCCCTACTGGTGGCACAGGTGGCTTGAATGTACAGTTCCTGTGATGTAGCGAGTGCAGCCCCAGCTTGTCTGTGGTCTCAGCCACGTTCATGGCGTTCAGGAATTCCTGCCTGTGCACCCGGAGGACAGTGTCCTGGAGCTCATCTTTGGCCAGCATCCTCATGAGCTCCTTGTTCACAAGCTCTCTGTCATTGCTGGCCACCCCAAAGAAAAAGCCTCAGGTGTCCTGGAGGTAGTGGCTGGAGACACAATGGCGGCTGGATGTTGTCCTGGCTGTCCACACCCCACACAGTGAAGGTGATGTTCTTGTACTCAGGGGTCTCCACATTGAAGCCTATGGTGAGAATGGTGGTCACAGTTTCACCCAGCTTCAGTTTGTATAGGATTGTCATCTTCCCTGCAGCATCCAGGCCCACCATGAGGATGCGCTTTTCTTTTTTGCCAAAAAGGCCCTTGAAGAGGTTTGCAAAGATATTCCCCATCCTTGTGGGTGGTTGGAAGCGACACTGGCCAGAGACCTCAGCAGCTACTGCTCTCAGCCAGGCATTGGTTTTGCTCCCACCGACAAAGTCATTTGATACGAAAGAAGTTTTTAAATTTTTTTCTTTTTTGGTGGGGTGGTACTGGGGATAGAACTCAAAGGCACTTTCCCACTGAACCACATCCTCATGTTTTTTTAATTTTTTGTTTTGAGATAGGGTCTTACTAACTTGCTGAGGGCTTTGCTAAGTTGCTGAGGCTGGCCTCGAACTTGTGGTTCTCCTGTCTCAGCCTCCCGAGAAGCTGGGATTATATGTGTGTGCCATCATGCTCAGCTAGCAGTTTTTTGTTTTGTTTGTTTTGGTTCTAGGGATTGAACTCAGGGGCACTTGACCACTGAGCCACATCCCCAGCCCTATTTTGTATTTTATTTAGAGACAGGATCTTGAGTTGCTTAGGGCCTCACCATTGCTGAGGCTGGCTGGCTTTGAACTCACAATCCTCCTGTAATTTTGGTGAAGTTCATTTAATCTACTTTTTCTTTTGTTGCTCATGGTTTTGGTGTCATATTTAAGAATTCATTGCCAAATCTAGATCATGAAGTTTTACTGCTGTGTTTTCTTCTAAGAGATTTACAGTTTAATCACATCCAGTTGTCCATTTTGAGTTAATTTTTGTATGTAGTGTAAAGTAGGGGGTCCAGCTTTATTCTTTCTAATATGGAGTTGTCTCAGCCCTATTGGTTGAAGAGTCGAATCTTTTCTTATGGAAAGGTCTTGGCACGCTTTTGGGTGTGTGTGTTGTCCTGGGGTTTGAACTTAGGGTACTCTACCACTGAGCTACATCCCCAACCTTTCAATTTTCCTTATTTTGAGACGAGATCTCACTGAGTTGCAGAGGATGGACTCAGATCTGCAATCCTTCTGCCTCAGTCTCCTGAGACTTCGGGGTTGCAGGCTGGGCCACTGCAGCCCGTGGTCATGGCACTCCTAGAAAATCAGTTGGTCACAGATGTTTGTTTCTGGATTTCTCAATTCTATGTCATTGGTCTGCATGTCTCTCCTTAAGTAGCATTATTTAGTTACTGTAACCTTGTAATAAGTTTTTGTTTTTTAATTTTCTAACTTTCTGTAGTAGATTTTTTAATCAGGAATTAAGAATCCTCCAACTTTGTTCTTTTTGAAGATTATTTTGACTCCTGAGGTGCCCTCTTTTTTTTTTTTTAAGATATTTTATTTGGCAACATTTTTGCTATACACAAAAGAGTATATGTGAAATCATGTTACAAAACATAAAAATTGCCAGATGTGGTGGCACATTGCTTTAATCCCAGTGGTTTAGGAAGCTGAGACAGGAGAATCAGAAGTTCAAGGCCAGCCTCAGCAATTTAGTGAGGCCCTAAGCAACTAAGCGAGATCCTGTCTCAAAATAAAAGCTAAAAGGGCAGGGGGTGTGGATCAGTGGTAGAGCACCCCTGGGTTCAACCCCTAGTACAAAAAAAAAAAAAATTAAATGAAGCGGAGCTGGCCTGTGTCAGTGGTAGAGCCCTTGCCCAGCATGTGAGAACCCTTGCCCAGGTTCAATCCCAGCACCACAAAAACAAACAAATAGCAAAACAAAACAGTAGAGCTGGGAGGGCCTGGTGCGTTGGAGAATGCGTGACCAATCTAAGCTGAAGCGGATGGTTGCTGTTCCAGAGCTTCTGATTTTCTTTCCCAAAAGAAACTGGAAATCTGGGTGTTTTAAATGAAAATGTCCCATTATTCAAGTAACAACATCTAATTTTAAAGATTTTTTAAAAAAATGTTGCAACAACCAGATAAAAAGGGTTTGCAGGTGCAGTACTGAAACCTCAACTTGCCACCTCTGCCTTTTCTCCTTCTTAGTTCAATAAACTCTTTGTTTTGGTATCATTTTCTTCTTTGTAAATCCTTATACCCACCTCCTTTCATTTGAACACTCTTACCTCTCTCTCTGTTTTTTGTTTGTTTGTTTGTTTGTTTGTTTGTTTGTTTTTTGGTTTTTCTTGGTACTGGGGATTGAACCCAGGGACACTTGCCCATTGAACCACATCCCCAGCCCTTTTTATTTTTTGTTTTGAGACAGGGACTTGTTGAGTTGCTTAGGGCCTCCCTAAGCTGCTGAGGCTGGCTTTGAACTTGCGATCCTCCTGTCTCAGCCTCCAGAGCTGCTGGGATTACAGGCATGTACATGTCCACTGTGCCCAGCTTTGCTTCTCTTTTGAACCTGATGTCTAATCCTCATTTCACTCCTTGTGAGAAATCAAGAAATGAGTCCCTCTTGCCAAATTTCTTTTACCATTTGGAATATAGTTTACTTACCTTTTTTGTGTTTCCTTCTTCAATTGAGTATAATTTAGGCTGACTAAGGAACTTCTATGAATTTTTCTTATTTTCAAATTAAGATTATTATATTTAAAACAAATATCCAGAATTCTTGGAATTCTGTTTTCTTCCAAAAGAAAAGGAAAACATTTTCTCTGACAATAGGTGCAAACATAAAACGGAAAACAGTGGTTGAAGTAAATCCAGGATCTCCAGTAAATCTAGATGAAAGAAGTACATGTTAGAAATAGACATCTTTGGGACTGGGGATGTAGCTCAGTTGGTAGAGTGCTTGCTTCCTAAGCACGAGGTCCTGGGTTCAATCCCCACCACTGCCAAAAAAAAAAAAAAAAAAAA
>JAJEJO010001671.1:145839-213852 GCA_020662805.1 Glaucomys volans
CCTGGCTATAGCTTATATATTTTATGAAAAACTTGAAGAGAGGAGTTTGAAACCTCCACAGGTGAAGAAATGATCAGGAGCACTGGATGTGGCACCTGCCTGTAATCCCAGCCACTCTGAAGCCTGAGGAGGATCACAAGTTCAGGGCCAGCCTCAGCAATTTAGCAAGGCCCTAAGCAACTTAGCAAGACCCTGTCTCATACAAATAAAAAAAAGGATTTACCAAAAAAAAGAGTCTCAAAATAAAAAATTTAAAAAGGGCTAAATATGTGCCTCAGTAACCTAGTTACCTCTAGGTTCAATCCCTGGCGTACCAGTAAATAAAAATCAAAAGGGCTGGGCTATAGCTCAGTGGTAAAGCACTCCTGGGTTCAATCCCTAGCATAAAAAAAGAAAGAAAGAAAGAAAGAAAGAAAGAAAGAAAGAAAGAAAGAAAGAAAAAGAAAGAAAGAAAGAGAAAAAAGAAATGACAAGGAGGTAGAAATGCGTATTACAGTGATTGATTATCACACAGTTTTGCACTGTACCCTATAAATATGTAGTTATTATGAATTAATTACAAAAGAAGTAAAAGAGTGAAAGAATGATAAAATCTGTCTTCTCCACTCACACTGTTTGCCAGCAGCTAACCTTCTAGGCCACAGCTGGATTTTTTCTGCTGTTTTCTTTGACAAAGTAAAATCATTACCATAGTGCCTTCCTAGTCCTGTCACCCTGTCCTTTATTCCCAAAGCATCTGAAAGGTTAAAATCCAAATTCTGTTTCTAATGCTTTGGGAGTCGTAGTTCTGCCGTCAGCTGCTCTGCTCTTTGTACCTCTTTACAGCATATCCGTTTACGACCTAGTCATTGTTAATATTAGCAGACTTGCTGAGCGTTGGCAGGTTCTCAGATAATCTCGAGAGAAGGATTGTTAGAATTCTAGAATCTCAGAGCAGTGGGAGCTCTTTTAGAGTTTAACTGTCCCCTCCTGTGTGTCCCATGTGGTATCTAACTCCTGCTTGGATGTGCAAAACTATAGGTATTAATCAGAATTGCCCATGTGCCTGAAGGAAAAGTTTAACGAGCAACATTAGTAGGCCCTGTCATTGATTGTCCTGTGAGTTTTCCTATCTCTTGTATTGAGGGCATCCCTGTAGATTTGGTTTTACATCCTGTTTCATGGGTGAGGAAAACCAAGACTCAGAAATGCTAACTTACTTAAGGATGTCAAAGTAGCTGTCATACTAGCAACATGACTGCAGTTCTTCCTTGGAAATTCTCCAGTGAAGAAAAAAGAAGTGGTTTCCACTGGGCATGGTGTTGCACGCCTGTAAGCACAACTACTCAGGGAGCTGAGGCAGGAGAATTCCAAGTTCATGGCCAGTCTAGACAACGTAGAGAGTCCTTTCTTTAAATTTCACAAAGAAAGAAGGGGCTGGAGATGTGGCTCGGTGTTAAAGTGCTCAGCTAGTTTGCATGAGACCCTGGGTTCAATCCCCAGTACTGCAAAACAAAGTGGTTTCAGCTTTTCAGCCTTTTACCTCCTCAGTTGTTACCAGTCCATTCATGCCTAAGAAGTACTTGCATTTTTCATGTGAAATGCATTTTTCACTGCTAATTAATTAGGCTCCCCAGAATGCTTCTGAAACCCAGTTGGGCATTATTCCTCTTAAGGGGGGCAGAATGGCCAACTATAAACACAGCAGGTATCTCAGATCGCCTGGTACACAGTGAAAAGATCCTTCCCACTGTTCAGGGCCCTTTTGTCATGGATCCCAGCGTGGGACATGCCATGCCTTATGCAGTGCATCTGTTTCTTTTTACTTAGCACCCCATGTGCTTAGTCTGAATTATTAGGAGCTAAGGCATGGCAAAGGTTAATTTTGGGGTCATCAGGGGAAAGAGAGCCAGTCGCTGTATCTTTGAAATTAGCACTAGCAGGTAAGTCACAGGGGAGAACTTTCCAAGGAGGGGTGAAGATCTATGCTTACAACTTGCTTCTGAGTTGAAGATGTTGCCAGTGCCACTGTCCGTCCAGCTGGAGACAGCTTAATCAGTAATATAAGGAATTCAGACCTTGGAACTTTTAAAAAAATTCTTTCGGCAATTTACCTTTTCCTGGAAATACATATGATTTGAATGTTTAATAATGGGGAAAATTTTGGACATGACCAAATCCAAGTGTCTTTCATAATCTTTAATAAAATCTGGAGTCTGGATAGGTTTGCATTATCCTGGCATTTGTTAAGATTTCCACACTCTCAGGCATTCCACTTTGTCGAATTTTCTAATGAGAACACAAATGAATTTATATGTCCTGCTGATATACGCACAACTTGTACTTACTCAGTAAGTAATCTGAGGTACAGCTTTGAACTGTATACTCAAGCCTCTCTTATCCCATCAAATGCCTCAGTTTCCTAGACCTTGTTGTTTGCCCCCAAAATGCTGTGAATCATGGCAGAATTGAAAAATGTCAACAATGGATAAAATTAAGCATAAGGTTCAGCCCAACTGTCACTTGCCCATGGGAGAACAAATGAATGAATAACTTCATGAATTTGTCAAGACTTTTCCAGGAGGAATTAACAGAAGAGCAAACAAACAAGTCTAAAATTGGTAGATATAAAACCAAATGTATTAGCTAATATAAATGAGGAATATGGAAGCAGATCCTGATTTTGTGCCCAGATGGTTCCAGGGGTTCAATTATTGATGTCAGGAGAATTAGTCTTCATCCCTTTTTTCTTCCAGAAAGTTCATTCTCAAGCTGGTTCTTCATTCATGAAAATAAGATGGCTGTTCTTGGCTTCTATCCATCCACTGGAAGCCCCAGTGGAAAGCACTTCTCCCATGAGTCTCAACTGAAGCCCTGAGGTTGAGGTTCACTTGACTAAGCTGTTCCCTAACCTGTCATTGTCTTGGAGCTTGGAGTTTGGCATGTGGGCTGAAGTGCATGGATTGAGATTGGAGTAGGTTGGTTCCCAAAGAAAATACAGATTCTGTTATCAGGAGAAAAGGGAGCAAAACAACAGATGCCCACCAAATCAAATAAAAGAGAAAATTAAACAGAAGTCTTTGAAGACCAAAGTTTGTATAGTCTCTAATGCCTAGATGACATGTACTGTCCCTCGCATACAGCCCTTTCCCCCAAAGGTACACACACACACACTCACACAGGCTCCTTTCTTCTGCTCAGGTCCCACCTAAAGCAGGTAATTGTAATCAAGCCTCTTGTCACTGTCCCTGACTATTACATGATATCATGAATGGAGAAAATATAGAATAATCTTCTACACAGCAGACTAAATAATCCTTATTGCCATTTCCTACTTATTTCCTAGTAATAAAGATTTTAATTTCAGGGGCGCAGATGTGTGTTGAAAGATTGCTGCAAAATTCTTGACAACACAGTATTACCTCCAGAAACTGTGGTCCCACCATTCACCGTCTTCTCAGGCTGCCCAGGTAACCTTGGTGTTGATTATTTTTATTTTAATCTCCTTAAAGCTTAGTTTTATTTTCCGTCATAGAAGTAATGCATGCAGTTGCCGTCTTTGATAATATGTTGATCTAGCAAACTTAAAAATTTTCTAGTACCTCAAAATGCTCTCTAAAATATGACAATTTTTTTAAATGCATAATTGAGTTCACAAGAAAATAAGGAGATTGTCAAGGGTGAAAAGCAAAGAGAAAACTAAGTCCAAGCTGTAAGATTGCAGAGGTTGATGCTGTCTTCACAAGCAAGAGGTCTAGGACATGATCCTCCGTGTGGGGAGAGGAGATAAAACCCAGCATCCGTGGTGCAGGGAGATCCTGCAATAACCCGGAAAGGGTTTTCCTTCATGAAGGCAAAGGGTGATGTAGAACAAATCCGCCACCAGAATGTGGAAAGTACAAAGAAGCATTTCTCTTGTGGCCTGGACTCTGGCTAGAAAAACAAGTCTCTTTTTAGAGAGTTTTTACAATGGGCTTACTCTCACATTGGCTGGGAATTTGAACTTATACTTCCTGAATGGCTCAGAAATCCTGAAACTGAGAAGTTAGCATAAAGCATGGTGTAAAACCGGTAATGTTCTTGGGATGTCAGATAGGAGCACATGCATGATCTCTTGAGCCCCTGATGAGTTCAGAGTTCCAAATTACAAACATGTGAGGAAACAAAAGTAATACGTGCTCATCCCAGAAAACTCAGAAGACACCAAAAAGCAGAAGGAAGAGAAAACCTCACATACCCCTGCCACCCAAGACAGCTAGTCTCTGTTCTCCATATTGATTTGTGCAGTTGAAGTCATGCAGCATATCAAAGGCCCATTATAGATTCACAGATGGAAGATGGTATATGAAGAGGGAGATCTGACAGTATTTGATATCTTTGATATCTACCACTGGGTGTTTTTTTTTGGTTTGTTTGTTTTCTTGCGGTGCTGGGGATTGAACCCAGGGACTTGTGATTATGAGGCAGGCACTCTACCAACTGAGCTACCTTCCCAGCCCAGCACTGGGTGGTTTTAATTGCTTTTCCAATTAAAATAAATCTCATCATTCAGATCATTGGTTATGAATTTCACAGACGTACAGCATCATCGCTCGGGTTCTTTGGGGTAGGCAGTTGGCCATTCTGTCTCACGCTTTTCTGCTTTTGCTGAGAAGAAAAAAAAAAGACTTTCGTTTAGTAACTCTCTCCATATTGGAATCCCACTGATTGCCCAAAATGCATCTGATCTGAGTTGAAAAGGATATTGGCAAAGAAATATTTTTTAAAACTTACTCAAGTTTCTTAGCACCAGCTTTCTATTATCTTTGAACTTAACAGAGGACAGGGAAGCATTGCTTGGTACTTCAAATTTAAATAGTAAACACTCGTTTTGGTAGGCCCTACCACTGAGCTACATTCCAACCCATTTTATTTTATTTTATAGTTTGAGACAGGGTCTCACTAAGTTGCTCAGGCTGGCTTTGAACTTGTGATCCTCCTGCCTCAACCTCCAGAGTACCTAGAATTACAGACGTGTGCCAACACATCTGGCTTATTATGTAGGATTTCTGCATAGGACCTTAGAGATCTCTGTATAAATGGGGAAACTGAGAGGACGAGTTGGCCTCATGCCCAGACTGATTAGTGGGGAAGCCTTGACTGTTCCTTAAGACCCTTACGTACGTAGATAGAGTTGGTGCTTTTTTGCACTGTGACAGGATACTTCTTGTTTCTTTTATATCCACCATCTGGATACTATTGGCAGTCTTCATCTTTCAATCCAGAGCCACAGGGTAGCAGGAAAACTGGCATGTTTTTGGAGAGCAACACATGATGTAACTGAGTCATGGGACAAAATGAAAGGGAAATCAGCCAGAAAGGATCTGAATCAGGAGCCAAGAACTCAGATGCCTGTAGGAGCCAGACAGATAAAGCAAATGATGGATGTCGATGTCATAGCTTGTCGTAGCTGCTTCATACAGGCCTGATCAGATCATCTGATATTGTATGAGGAGCTAATAATTGGAATTCTGATGTGATATCTGTGTGTTTTTAAAGAAAGACTGACCCTCCTTTCAAGGACATCCCCATCAAAACAGTTGGAGTACACACAGTGCCTATGGAGTCCCTGCCCATGATTACTGCTTGTCTTTCTGTGGAGGGCTCCTCTGTTGTCCTCCCTTCCTTGATTTATGTATCTGCCGCAGTTGGGCTTTGAGTTTAGTTTAATTGTACAAACAGGGCAGTTTCTTACCTCAAGGATAAGAGTAAGGCTGGCTCAGTGGGAGTCACACCAGAATGCCAGGGCTGGGTGAGTCCTGATCTGGAACAGACTCTGAAGTAATCAGCAATGCTTTAACTCTTGGGACCTCGCACTAATGTCCTAACCATGTCTACCTGGGCCGTTTCTTTGTTTGGAGAACTGTGTATTACGTGCACAAATTCATATCATTAGGAGATGTGGTCAGTAGCATACTCTGTCAGTACTGAAGATTTGGAAAAGCTCGTAGTTAGATAAAACTAAAGGAAAGGTCTCTAGATGGTTGACTAAAGATTACAGCTGTTGGCCTCCCTGGCTCCCCTTGGTTGACCAGGTCTCTCTTTCCTCAGGACTCTTCTCAGGGGAGCTTCCAGAATGTACTCAAGAGCTGATGATCGACGTCACCAAGAGCTACTACCAGAAGTTTTTGCCCCTGACACAAGTCTAGTGTCTCTGCTTCATGTCTTGAATTTGTTTGAGCTCGAAGATGAACTTGGGGACAAAGTGAGCAGTCAGCATCCAAAAAAGCTTGTGTGTCTTTGACACTTCCACCCTTCTTTATTTTTTTTAAATTAAGAATGTTTCAACCTTTCAAGGCTCTAAGCTATTAAGTTTTAATAAGAGAACATCTGGAGGAGTCGGCTCCACATACTGTCCTCACCCCTTATCTCTCAGCGGTTACTTCATCCCATTATCTGTGGAACACAGAATGGTCTTTTCCTCAGTCTCTTCAACACTCCAGCACTGTGGTCCTGCAGATGGCAAGACCCAGGCTGAAAGGGGCCTGCAGAGCACAGCACTGCCCCAGCGGGGAGGTCACAGAGCAGGGGTGCTGCTCCTGGCCACAAACCCCCACTGTACCCGACTCACAGAACACTCAGCTCTCCTGCTGCCGACATGTTTGGCCAGTGGCCACACTTGCTCATCATCCTGGGGAAAAGTGTGACTTCAGAACCCTGGTTCCTGTTGCCTGTTAAGCCAAGGTGATTAGTGTTTCTCTTCCCCAAAATCACCTTGGTGCTCCCGAGGAGGTTAATAAAAGACTTGCTAGCATGCTGTTCCAGGGCCTTTGGCTGTCTCTATAAGAGAGGACCTTAGCACCCCAGAGTTTGCATTTGCAAAGTTCCAGGTTTGAGTCTCCTGTGTGGATGGATTAGTCAGGTAGTCACTCCTGTATCAAAGTATTTGTCTGATTTCCTTGGAAACAAAGCATTTGTGAATACTTGCTCTCTGACCTAGAACCATTCAACCCACCCCATATTTGCCTAAAACTCCACAGGTCAGACTTGACCCCAGTCATTTACGTGCATGAGCAGCTCTTAAAATAGTCTTGTGGGCACAGAGCCCAAGGAGCAACCTGACCAGTGTGTTCCTACCATCTCCTCTGGCCAGTGGCACAACCTTCCGGGTTCTGCTCTGACCTCTTGGTTTAGGAGGGAGGTTTAGAAGTGAGCTAAGAAGGTTGGCCTACTCACTGCTCTGGCCTGCTAAAGCTGACCAGGACAGATCGGTTCAGCCTGGAAGTTAGAATCCAGCAGGAGCCATCTTGACTTAGCATCCAGTTGTGGGGTTTCTCATATGTAATCATCTCCACTAATTCAATTAAAACGACTTTGCGGTTTGTCGTTTTTTTGTTTGTGTTTATGCATTAAAAGATTGACACATAGACAAATCATTTGAAGGTGATCACTCTTCACCTCCCACCGTGGCTGCAGCTGTTCAGGCTCTGCACTCTGTGCCTGGTGTCATGTTACAATCTTTCTACTCACTGGCTTGATTATTTCACAAACTTCTGGGCCCAAGAGATCCTCCTGCCTCAGCCTCCTGAGTAGTAGCCAGGACTATAGGTGCACACCATGCCTTGCTTATTTCTCTCATCAACTCTGTGGATGTTGTTCCCATTTTATAGATAAGAAAACAAAGACATTAGTCAGTTTGGTTTAATCCATACAGGGAAGAAATGGCTGACACAGGAGTCCCACCAAGTCTGTGTGGCTCCACATCCTGCACGTTAGCTCTGCCCTGGAGAGATGAGACAATCTTGCCCTTGGAGCTCATCTGCTGTGTGTGTCCTGTCTGATACCAGCGGTCCATGACAGTTGCAGTTTTTCCTGGTCTTATCCGGGAATCTCCCCCTGGTCCTTCTTCCTTCTGTGCTACCATAAATGTGAATCTCAGAATTGGAGTTTAGACTACAGAAATCTTTCAGGGCATGTCTAACAGATTCCCATCTGGCTTGCGTGTGAACATCTGCAAAAGGAAGCTTGCCATGTTTTGCAAACGGTTACCCATTTTGTTGGTAAACAACTGAAATGTACGGGGTGTTGGGGGACCTTTTAAAACATATGTACTTTTTAAATCTTTAAGTAATTCAAGCACACAATTTCAAAAATCTAATCCAGTTACTCGAGAAAGGAGATATGGAGTAGATTTCAATCCAGAATCCCAGTCCCACCTTCCATTTCCCAGATGCAACTTCTGAACAGCCTTGGTTCTCCATTACAAGAGACAGGCTGGGTTTGCACAAGCAGATACAGGCGTGTGCTCCAACCTCTGTTCACACAGGGGAGCACGCCATGCATGCTGTTCTGCTCTGGCTTCTTAATACAACTTAAGATGGTTCCATACTGGTACTTATAAATAAAAAATACCAGTCTTCAATATTTATAGAATGTTGACTGTGTACCAGATAACTCTTTTCTGAATTCTTTACATTATTTAAATTGCTTTAATCCTCTCAATTGACTACGATATAGATCCAGTTATCCCCAAGGAACAGAGGTTAGGTAAATGGCCAAATCAACACAGCCAAAGTGGCAGTAAATACAGGCATTCTTTGCTAGAGCCAGTATTCCCACCCAGTACTGTGCATCTGTCCATATTTTTTATTGCCCCAAATTGTGTATTTGGTAGCCTTTGTGTACAGAAAGCTAAAAGGTGAATATTTTGCTTTTCCAGGTAGTCAAGGAAAAGGGGGCTGGAATAGGATCATCCAATAATGTCTGCCACAGGCAGAAAGACTTGTCATATTACAGTCTTTCTTGTCATATTACAATCTTTCTGTCTGAAAAGATGTCTCCTTGCAGTGTGCCTTGTTGTCCTATAGCCACAGTTGTGGTCTGATGATTATAAATGGGAGCAGCTTTCCTGGGAGAATGTATTTCTTGCATGAGTTAAGTGGTGTCTTAAGATTTTGTACCATAGTGTTGGACTCTGTAAAGGAATGTGCAAACTAGATTAGACAAAAATCCAGTTAGAATGCTTTGTCGCAAGTGACAGAATCCAGCTTGAAAACCAGTGTGATGAATGGATTAAGAAAATGTGGTATGTATATACAATGGAATAATACTCAGCCATAAAGAAGAATGAATTGATGGCATTTGCCAGTAAATGGATGGAACTGGAGACTACCATGCTAAGTGAAATAAGCCAGTCCCCCAAAACCAAAGGCCAAATGTTTCCTGATGTGTGGATGCTGACACACAATAAGGGAGGAGGGGAAGAGCAAAAGTTCATTGGATTAGACAAAGGGGAATGAAGGGAAGGGAGGGGGATGGAACTCGGAAAGACAGTGGAATGAATCGGACATCACTTTTCTATGTTCATATATGAACACACGACCAGTAAAACTCCACGTTGTGTTTAACCACAAGAATGGGATTCTAATTAGAATAAGTTACACTCCATATATGCATAATATGTCAAATACACTCTTCTGTTGTGTGTATCCAAAAAGAACAAAGAAATAAAAACCAGTATGGGCAGAAAAAAGGTTTTATTGACTCAAAACTAATTGTGAAAGATAAGCATGAGCAGCAATATAATGTGAACCTTGGGCAAGTTATTAAATCTTCCTGTTCCCTGGAGTCCTAACTGCAGAGTGGGTATGGTTAAAGGAGCCATGTGCAAGGACAGTTCCTGGCATTTAGCACTCTGGAACTAGTAACTTGATTGCAGGGACAGCTCTCTCCAAAGATGTGAACTCCACTGGGGCTGCCTTCCTTCCCTCTTCCCTCTTCCCTCCCTCCCCCCCCCCCTCCTTCCTTTCTTTTCCTCCCTCCCCCCCTCCCTCCCTTCCTTCCTTCTTATCTCCTCCCCTCCCCTCCCCTCCCCTCCTCTCCTCTCCTCCTCTCCTCTCCTTTCCTCCCCCCCTTTCTGTCTTTTTCATTTGCACATTAGTAGAGGGACAGGTCAGGCTACCATAACAAAGAAACCACCAAAATGGAGTTTCTTGGGCAAGACAGAACTTTCTCACATAACAGTGCAGAGATAGGTAGATAGGTGGAGGCAGGTAAATGGCAGTCTCCATGATGTCATTAGGCACCCCAACTACTGTCTTGTCACATGGCCACATTTAGCTACAAGAGAGACTGTAAATGTGGTCTAGTTGGACAGCAAAACCCTGAGGAAGCCAGGTGTGGTGGCACACACCTGTACTCCCAGTGGCTCAAGAGGCTGAGATAGCAGGATCACCAGTTCAAGGCCAGCCTCAGCAATTTAGCGAGGTCCTCAGCAACTTTAGTGAGATCTGTCTCAAAAAATAAAAAGGGCTTGGGATGTAGCTCAGTGGTTAAAGCACCCCTGGTTTAAATCTCCAGTACACAAAGGGGAGGAAAAACCCCAGGGAAGCAGATTCTAATAGTAAGAAGGGGAGAATGGCCACTGGGAGGCAGCAAGTGAACCTGTCCACACTTAGGCTATGCTGGCGGCCTTTCCTCCTACTATAAGTGGCTTTCTCTATGCATTTGGGGACATGACAAATGTCAGCTCCAGACTCTCATCCTTCTGTCTTGGTGACCCTGAAAGAAAGATTTCTCCATCACCACCCCCAGTTTTAGTTGGGGAAATCCCAAAGAAAGTGCTTCTTGGGTTGATCCCTGGGGTCAGTGGTGTTTGGCCCTATGATTGTCCCAGTCCAGGTCATGAGCTTTCCTGTATCCCTGCTGCCAGGGTCAGGGAGAAAAATCAGAGTCCATTACTGAATCAAGGTTCAGAGAAGACAAAAACAGTATCTAGTACGAATAGTAAATGAGTCTATAATTATATACCATCATCAGTTGAAAGTGTGTTAATGTCATGAGTGTGTATCCTAGGAAAGGCCAGCTGGACTCTGTCTCCATGGTGGCTCTGTCCCCAGGGACAGTCTGTCACCAGATAATTACTTTTATAACCCCAGAGAAGAAAATTTCTTTGTTCTTGAAGTAGTCCCAGAAGAGAAGGCAGATGGGAAAGACCTGGATTGGGACTCTTTCCAGTTGGCTTGGGGCAGAGAGGGATTTGTTGGTTCACGTAGCTGAGAAGGCCAGGACTGGATCAGGCTCCAGGCTGGGTGCCAGGACTCAAAACATGGTCATCAGGGATCCGTCTCTCTCCAGCTCTTGCCTCTGTTCTTCTTGGAGTTGGCGTTACTTTCAGGTTCCATGGTGTGACCCCACAGTTCTAGTTATTGATAGAAAGGCTTCCCTCTGCTGATAAAACCCTGGGTTTGGTTCTCCTTGGTTCAGACTGGGGAGGTGGTCAGACTCAAGTCATCACTGTAGCCAGGAAGTTCAGATGCACCAGTTGGCTTCTCTGGGCCTGTACCTGCATGGGCTGCGGGATGGTACCTGGGGGTGGGGAGGGTAGATGGGCTGGACAGGAAGAGTTATCAGGGGCCCCATCTAGGCCTCTTCCTTGTTCCCAGTTGTCTTCATCTCCATCTCTCTCCCTGCTCACCTTTACCACTCACCCCGTCTCTCTTGACTGTCTTGCGGGTACCCTCAGAGGGTACTCCTGAAGGGGCATCTGGGTCTGAATTAGGGAGCAGAGAGAGAATGTTGCTTAATCACAGAGGGGTTTTCAACAAAGAGCCCTTCAGTGTATAGTCTTCTGACTAGAACTGCTTTCTTGTGGACCCCATAGCAGCCATGGAGGGGCCCTGGTCACCATCTAGAATTCTAGGTATGCTCTTTTTTAAAACTTTTTTGGAAGTTGATAGACCTTTATTTTACTCATTTATTTATATGTGGTGCTGAGAATTGAACCCAGTGCCTCATACATGCTAGGCTAGCACTCTACCACTGAGCCACAACCCCAGCCCCTCTAGGTATGCTCTTGTCCCAGCCCACACTGGCTCCTGAGGAGCTAGGCATGAGCCTGTGGGTTATCCAGCATGTTTTTAATGGGGCGATTGGATGTAGCCCCATTCCTGCCCCAGGTCAGTCTCACAGGTCAGATCCTGGTAGGGGACCCAAGGTGGAATGATAGTCTTGTGAGTGTCCCACTGACTGATTCTGTTGTATGTGGGCAGCACAGAGCCCTTGTGGTTGGTTGGGATGGGTGGTGGCTTCTGAGTTAGTCACTTCTGCATCAACCAACTCTCTTAGGACCTGAGGCCACTGTTCCGTTCTTAGTCATTGACCCACCTGGGCGATGGCAGACTTGAAATTAATCAGACTTGAATTCATGAAATATTGTTCCTATTTAACACCTCCTCAGAAGTTCCTCACTGTAAGGAAGGGGTTCTGGTGATGAGGGAGGCCTTTTTAATATCCTGCTCCAGCAGGTGACAGCCCAGAGGGTAGTCCCCAGTCCTATTCTGTCTGACCTTGGCCACTCCAGGACAAATTGGCATCTAGCCCATCTAGATGGTTGCCATGGGGACTCAGAGCTGGTGATCTCCTAAGCTTGGTAGGGGACAAAGCCAGCGAAGCAAATTAGAGTTCTGGGACAGACAGGGGCCTGAGGGACCTGTGCTGAGGGGCATCGGTGGTAGAAAGTGTGGGCACCCAAGGCAGGCAGGCAGACCCCACCTCCAGAGCCTCATCTCCTCCACAAATGGGGATGGGGGAGGGTTGAGGTGAGAAGTCAAGGGCATTCATGTGCAGAGCATGAGAGCCGGCTTGGGGTGGGCACTCCACAAATGGTCCTTGGGGTGGGCACTCCACAAATGGTCCTTAAAACTATCGACACTTGGAATGTGAAAAACCTCGAGTGAACCCCCTTAGAGTATAAGATGCAGCTTATTCTTTTTTTAACTGGGTATTGAACCCAGGGGTACTTAGCCACTGAATCACATCCCCAGCCCTTTTTTTGGGGGGGGCGGGGGGGTACTGGGAATTGAACTCTAGCAATTAACCACTGAGCCACATCCCCAGCCCTATTTCATTTTTTATTTAAAGACAGGATCTCAGTGAGTTGCTTAGGGCCTCGCTTTTGCTGAGGCTGGCTTTGAACATGTGATCCTCCTGCCTCAGCCTCCTGAGCTGCTGGGATTACAGGTGTGTGCCACAAAGCCTGGCTGCAACATTCTTGTGCGCGCGCGCGTGTGTGTGTGTGTGTGTTTGTTGTTGTTTTCGGTACCAGGGATTGAACCCAGGGGCACTGAGCCACATCCCCAGCACCCCCCCCTTTTAAAATATTTTTAATCGTAGATGGACGCAATACCTTCAATTTATTTATATGTGGTGCTCAGGATCGAACTCACTGCCTCACACCTGTTAGGCAAACCTCTACCACTGAGGCACAACCCCAGTCCTTTTTTATATTTTATTTAGAGACAGGGTCTCACTGATTTGTTTAGGGCCTTGCTAAATTGCTGAGGCTGGTTTTGAACTTGGGATCCTCCTGCCTCAGCCTCCCAAGCTGCTGGAATTATAGGTGCAGACCACCTCACCCAGCTGCAACATTTTTTTTTTCAAATGCTCTTTTTTTTTTAGTTTTTTTTTCTTTTTATACTTAGTTTTTGATGGACCTTTTATTTTATTTGTACATGGTGCTGAGGATCAAACCCAGTGCATCCCACATGCTAGGCAAGCGCTCTACCACTGAGCTACACCCCCAACCCCCAAGCTGCAATATTTTTATATGTATTTTCTAAATTTAAAATAAGATTAAGAACACCTTTGCTTTTATAATCAGTCCATCACAAAGGGATGGAGAAAAAAGACCACTCTTCTTTGTTTTGCATGGAGTGCAGACACTTATTAGAAAACATTTCATCCTCCCAGGTGTCAAAAAAGTAGGAATTTTCTCTGCTCTTGCTGCAAATTCCATGTTTTATGCTGCTCTTCCAAGTTCATGGACCCCGACGCAGTTGGCTCCGACCACATTACACTTGCTGCCCCATCAGTAAATTCTTTGTTTTCCTGAAGGTTTCTCTGGTGGGTGGCCCAGGTCCCTTTCATGATGGTCTCTGACTTGGACCTCTCTGTTCATGGGCCTTTCTGTATTTTCAAGTCCATGGGCATCAGGCAAGTGAGTCATGCAGATGAAAAGTATCTGAGAAAGACATGAATGAAACTCACACCCTGGCTTTCAGACTCCGGGTCTGAACCTTGGCCCATGTTTTTCCTTGGCCCATCAATTTGTCTCTTTTCAGCTGTGTTCACCATTCTCAGGCGTCTGGGGGTGCCCTTTCTGATTTTCCACAGGAGCAACAAGAGCCAGGGAAGCAGCAGGGCTAGAGGAGTGAGGAGAATAACAAAATGAGAGACTTAGGAACTGAAAAGGCCTGTGGGAGACCAAGATCCCTAGGACTCAGCACAGGTTCTTTTCATTTTAGTAACAACAACTACCAGGCATGGTGACACATGCCTGTAATCCCAGAGACCTGGGAGGCTGAGGCAGGAGGATTGCAAGTTTGAGGCCAGCCTCAGAAACTTAGCAAGACCCTGTCTCAACATAAAAAATGAAGAGGGCTAGGGATGCTCGCTCAGTGGTAAAGCACCCTTGGGTTCAATCCCCAGTACCAAACAAACAAACAAAAATACTGATATAACTGCCTTGTGCCTGGCACTGTTTGAAATGCTGTCCTCCTATAATCTCTTCACAAGTATTTTCGATATGCACTTTAACTCCTAGATAGAATCCCAGGAGATGGACACTATAATTACCTCCATTTTCCAGTCCTGGAAATTGAGGCAAAGAGAGGGTAAGTAACTTGCCCAAGGACACACATCTGGAAGGAAGGCCCTGTCCTTAATCCCTGAGTTAAGTGATACATCTATTGCTTTTTGGCAAGGAGGGAAGGGAGGGAGGGAGCAGTGGACAAGTGCGTCTGGGGCTTGCAGCCTTGCACACTGCAAAGTGGGAATAGTAATTCTCGGATCCTGGTGTCGTTGTGAAGATGAAAAGCATCATCTGTGCCAAGCTGGCACATAACCAGAGCTCAAGGGTTCACTGTGACCATCGTCATTACTGATACTGTGCAGATAGATTGTATTAACACACCATAATGCTACCTAGGAAAGGGAAACTCCAAGCCCAGTCCTGGCAACACGGTGGGACTCATCAAAGTAAAGCAAAAATAAAAATTAAAACTCCGTGTTGTCAAGGAGAAGGGAATATGAAAACAGCTGTTAAAGGACCTCTCAAAATTAGGGATATTTTCTTCAGTGCTTCATCACTTTTGTAGATGTTTCTAAATGGAATAAAACATAAATGGGTACTGAACAATAGATCTTTGGATTTGTGAATATAAAACACTCTAACTTGTTTTTGTTTTGGTACTGGGAATTGAACTCAGGGGCACTTGGCCATCGGGCCACATCCCCAACCCTATTTTATATATATATAATTTTTTTTTTTTAGTTGTAGATAAACCTTTATTTATATGTGGTGCTGAGAATTGAACCCCGTGCTTCACACATGCTAGGCAAGCACTCTACCACTGAGCCACAACCTCAGCTCCCTATTTTGTATTTTATTTAGAGACAGGGTCTCACAGAGTTGCTTAGTGCCTTGAGGCTGGCTTTGAACTCGCTGTCCTCCTGCCTCAGCCTCCGAAGCTGCTGGGATTACAGGCAGGCGCCATCGCCCCCGGCTCTAACTTGTTTTTATTGGTTGAGTCCATTGCTTAAAAATCATACTTCGTGGTGTGGATATCCTGCAGAAAAGACTTAAAATGGCAGGCTTGTAACCTGTAACACTGCAGCATTAGCCCTCTAAATGCAGAATTTACTGCTAGGGGTCTGAGTAAATTTGCAATGAGGAAATTTGCATTTAAAAAATTGGCTTTGTGGGCTGGAGTTGTAAGTGGTAGAGCGCTTGCCTAGCAAGTGAGGGGCACTGGGTTTCATCCTCACCACCACATAAAAATAAACAAATAAAATTTAAAAATGACTTTGTATTTTATGACTATTGCATCTGGATATATAAAATGGACTTAAAATATTATATGCTTCTAATTTTATCAATGCTAGAAGGATCAACCTAATCCAAAAAAAAAAACAAAAAACACTGCAAGAAACTTTAAAAGGCGTCTGGGACACACAACTTCCTTGCTTTTTGTCACCAGTGTGTGGGTTGGCATTTGCGTTTCTTGGGTATGGGGAACCATGACAGATCTCTATAACTGGTGATTTTTATGATTTGTGTCTAGTGGAGCCTCTGGAAAGAAAGAGACCACAGGAGAGAGGGGCAGTTTCTGGATGGAAACCCACATTTGGAATTTGAAAAGGCAATTGTTAATGAGCCCTTGTTGAAATGCAATGTCTGACCCTTGACGGCTGATCATTTTCCCGTCTGATGTGCCTAATTTTGAGTGGGTCAATGTGAACCCTTAAGACTGACAAGAGAGGAAGCTTTGCTTATCACCTGGACTTGGACCGCAGCTGTCTGGCACTGCAGCGTGCCTTGGCTGTGGCTGAAGCAAAGCGCTGGTTGGCCTGGAACCCCAAACTCACCGATCCTCACCACCTGGACCAGGCTCCAAGCTGAAACCTGCTGCAGTCTGCTGTGAGCAGTTCAGCCTCAGTTCAAGCCCGGCTGCCTGGAAGGAAGCAGAGGCCCGGGGTCTAGGACCCAGCAGGCTTGGACCATTCCTTTGCACGGGGAGCTTGCACCTGGTTTCCTTTGGACTTGGGTCCCACACCTTTTCCATTTCTGATTTTGCTTCATAACTTTTCTCTGTAATGTCACAGCCATCAGCATGACTATACTGGGAGCCCTGTGGCTCTCCTCGTGGGTCATCAGCTGGAAAATGGTGTTGGGACTCCACACACTACACCAGGGGCCGGGGTCTCAGTAGCATCTTTCTCAACCTGGGTACCGTTTGCACAGGGCATTTGAGTTTGTGAGTATTCACGGAGTTGTTCAATTATGACAGTTTTTTTTCTGAAGTGAAAAAGTTCAAATAAAAGATTACACACCATGGGGACAAAAATGGCTTAATTAAAAATTTTTTTTTTATTCCTTTTACTCAGCAAGCATTTAGTACTACCCTTTTATCAGGCTTTGCACTGTGACCTTGGAACATGGATGGAAACAACAGCACCATTCGTCACCATTGCCTCTCAACTTAATCAGGAGGCCAGGAAAGAGGTGCTCACTGTATGGTCAGGGTTGGGGGCTGGGGGTGTAGCTCAGTGATAGAGTACTTGTCTAGTAGGTGCAAGGCCCTGGGTTCCATCCCAGTACCAAAACAAAACCCAAACAAAACCCAAACAAAAAAGACCATTTACAATACGGTTAAGTTTTGTTCTGCCCTGGACCCGGTAGGTGCTAAAGGAGCACCCAGAAAGAGCTTCTAGCTTGGGCACTTTGCCACTCCGGTGCCTGCAGAAGCCAGACAGGATATGGGCAAAGCCAGGAGGGTGCTGGGAATGCTGGCCAACTGGAAGAGCATCTAGGCTTAGAATTACTTGAGCTGATTTTTTTCCCCTTCAGGAAAAGCCACAAACCTGAATTTTTATGGGCACTCCCTTTTTAAATACTGTAAATGAATTTGAATTTTTAAAAGTGGGAGGCCAAACACCCCACCCACCCACCCAGGACAGACTTGGCCATGACCTGCCAGTGTGCTAGGCATTCTTCCAACCAGCCATCCTCCCTCTGACCAAGAAATTGGAATGTCCACTGGGAGGTCCAGCACTGAGGCAGCATCTTTGGTTGTGTGTGTGTGTGTGTGTGTGTGTGTGTGTGTGTGTTGCTTCTTGAACTTCACCAAGTGTAGGAATCACCTGGGCAGCCTTGTTTAAAGGCAGATTCTGACCCCGCAGGGCGGGTAGGGCCAGAGAAGTTGGCTTTGCCTTTCTAACAAGCTCCCAGGTAATGGTAATGCTGTTGCTCCCAGGACGGAACTTCAAGTAGATGCTCAGTAAACACAGATGTGCGCAGAGCAGCTATTAGTTGAAGTGGGGGGATCTGGAGGATTTGCCTGAAAGGTGCATGAGATAGGACGAGCATCCCGTTTTACTTCGATTGCAGTTTATTTAGGCCGGGTTTACAGAGAGCTGATGACAGCAGTCAGGTGCTCTCCGGAGCTGCCTCTCCGGTGCTGCCAGGTCTCCCTGCTTAGAGCGTTTATGTTCTGGAAGGCGGGCAGCGTGGAGAAAGGTGTTGGGAAAAGCTTCCAGGGGGAGGCGCGAGTGAACTGCAGGAGCGCTCCCGGCCGCTGGAGACACAAACCCTGGACCAGCTGCCGCTCTGCTGGGGCTGGGTCTCCGCATCCCCACGCGGGGTAGGGTTTCCCAGGCTATCCCACGTGCCTGCAATCTGCGGGGCCTGTCAATCAAGTTTTCTACCCGGCTGGACTCGGATTAAAGGCGGCTGCGGCTCAGGGCGCTCCCATGGTGCCGCGCGGCGGGCGGGTTTGGATTTTAAATCCCCGCGGCCAATCAGTGGCGCGCAGGCTTTTGTAACGTTCCCAGCGCCGCGTTTGAATTCGGGGAGGAGCGGTGCGGAGCGGTGCGGAGCCGAGCGGAGCCGAGCCTCTGCACCCACCCAGCTAGGTCTCCGGGAACATGAATGCGGCGGCGACTGCGGGGAAGCTGGCGCGGGCACCAGCCGACCCAGGGAAAGCCGGGGCTGCGGCTCCCGGAGCCCCAGCGGCTGCTCCACCGGCGAAAGAGATCCCCGAGGTCCTAGTGGACCCACGCAGCCGGCGGCGCTATGTGCGGGGCCGCTTTTTGGGGAAAGGCGGCTTCGCCAAGTGCTTCGAGATTTCGGATGCGGACACCAAAGAGGTATTTGCTGGCAAGATCGTGCCTAAATCTCTGCTGCTTAAGCCGCACCAGAAAGAGAAGATGTCCATGGAGATCTCCATTCACCGCAGCCTGGCCCACCAGCATGTCGTGGGCTTCCACGGCTTTTTCGAGGACAACGATTTTGTGTTCGTGGTGTTGGAGCTTTGCCGCCGGAGGGTGAGTGTGGCTGCAGGGACACTGGAGATGCCTGGGGGCTCCGGTTGGGGCGTCCGAACCCAGAGCTGCTGGGAAGAGTTCCCCGGAAAGGGGCGCTTGGGACTTGGAGCTGCTAAAGAATGGGTGCTGGGAACGCTCGGGCTGGGGACGGAAAAGGGCTCCGCTCAGGGCTGCTTGGCTCTCGGAGCTGCTAGGAAGCAGCTTCCGGCCAAGTGGAGCTGGAGTCCTGCTGCGGCTGCTAGGAAAGGCGTCTCCTGGACGCCAAGTGTGCGTTGGGCGGTGCAGGAGCCCGGCAGCTGCTAAATTAAGATCCCCGGTGCCGCGGGCCCAGGGCTTCCGGAGAAGAGAGGGAGCCTGGGGACTGTGGGGCTGAGGGAGGGACCCTAGGTAAGCTGGGAGCTGGCAGGAAAGGGGTGCAGCAGAGACTTAGGCACGATCTTGCCAGGGTTTGGGCAGGGTCCTGGAGAAGGCATGGAGCGGGGGAGTTAGGGAAGGAGAGAGGGCGGCCAAGACCCCTCCATCCGCAAGGGTCCAGGGTCGTCCTGGCTTCTTACCTCCTGATCCTCAATTCCGTCTCGCCACCTCTCCCAGTCTCTCCTCGAGCTGCACAAGAGGCGGAAAGCACTGACCGAGCCCGAGGCGCGCTACTACCTGCGGCAGATCGTCCTGGGCTGCCAGTACCTCCACCGAAACCGGGTTATTCACAGGGACCTCAAGCTGGGCAACCTGTTTCTGAACGAGGATCTGGAGGTGAAAATAGGTGAGGTGCTGGGCCAGGAGGGTGCTTGACACCACTGATGTAATGGTGGGAATGCAGGAGGCTGGGAGAAAGGATACAGGAAGCTGGGGAGGGAGGAAGAGGACGCTGGGAAGTCTGGGCCACTGTCACCTCTAAAAGGCCTAAAAGTTTAAAACAGAGCCCACAGGCCTGTTTCTTGCCTTCAAGATGCGTTGTTTTTATGTCCCAACATGGAATTTAAATAAAATAATTTGAATTTGTTTCTCACTTGGGGGAGATGCTTCTAGAATCCTGGGGAAGTACTCTAACACAGAGCTACACTCCCAGCCAGGTTCCATTTTTTAAAAATTGGGAGGCATGGCCTAAAAATTTGGCTTTGGAGCATCTTTAAACTGGAAGCTGCACCAACGCGAGGGCAGCATTTCCTCAGGGCACCTCTGCTAGGCTGCAAAGCGTCTTTTAGATTTCCCTCCATTTTGCCACAGTTCCCACCTCTCCCTATCACTTCCTCACCAATTTTCTAAACAGCTGTCTCAAATCCACAAAGGCATTTGAGTTTTGCTCTCCCTGTCAATTCCCTATTAGAAGCATGGCCTTCCTCTCTAAGGGGAGGGTTGAGAAAGGTCAGCAGGACGCCCTGGACCCCAGGGCAGCACAGGGAGGATTCCTGGGTAAGCCTTCCTGCCCACAAGGAGCAGAGGCTTGTGGGATCAAATGCCTGTTGCTTGATGGGCCAGCCTGAGCCAGCTGTCTGCCTTGATGGATGGCAGAGGCTGGCATCTGAGTACCCTCCCCTTCCTCCCTCTGTCCCAGGGGATTTTGGACTGGCAACCAAAGTCGAATATGATGGGGAGCGGAAGAAGACTCTGTGCGGGACTCCTAATTACATAGCCCCCGAGGTGCTGAGCAAGAAAGGACATAGTTTCGAGGTGGATGTGTGGTCCATTGGGTGCATCATGTAAGTTGGGAGTTGGCTCAGGCCCTATTTGGCCTCAGAAGGAGCCCTTTGGCACATCTCTCCTGCTGGCCTTGTCCTGTGGATCTTTCTGCCTTGAGGAGGTGCTGCCTCCAAACAGCACCTGATTTCTGTGGCTTTCCTGTCGCTTTGGTGTGTGCTTGGGATTCCCATGGCCTGGGCGGTGGCTGCAGGGAAGGGGGCTGGAGGCCTCCACAACCTTGCCCTAGCCTTCTGCCGCTTATTCAGTGTGTCCAGAGACTGGCAGCGGCAGCAAACACCTGAAAGCTTGTTAGAAATGCAGAATCTCAGGACCCAGACTACTTACCAAATTGGAGTTTTATTTTAACAAGATCCCTGGGTGTTTCCTTTACACAGTGAAAGGTTAGAAACACTGATCAGCATTGGGTGGGGAGAAATTCAGCAGAAGTCAGACCCGGTAGGGGGGTGTCTTGGTATCTGGAGAAAGGCCAACAGAGGAGGTTGGTGGTGAGCCAAGGCCTTTTTAGGGGTTTATCTCTTATGGTGTTGTTGGCCTGGGTACTGGAGGGTTAGACATGGGTCGTAGCATTGGCTTTCAGACTTCTTTGCAATGGAACTTCTTTCCAAATAAAACCAGCACCCCTTAAGTGAACATGGAGCTCCTTTTACAGGAGCAGGTGGTCCACCCAGTGGCCTGATGTGGATGGCCACAGCCTCAGGGTCACTGCAGGCTAGAGTGGAACAATCCCTACCCCGTTGGAATCCAGGTCTGGTCACTTGTATTCTACTAAAGGCACATCCCAGCTATTGATTCCTTGGTTGCCAAGCAGAGAGTGTCCAAAGGATGCCTGCTCTTCCTTCTGGCCCTGAGCAAGTCCTAGTCCTGCGTCTGTAATTGCCTGGGCGCCTTGCGCTGAATCCTACCTTGTGCTTACAGGTATACCTTGTTAGTGGGCAAACCACCTTTTGAGACATCTTGCCTAAAAGAGACCTACCTCCGGATCAAGAAGAATGAATACAGTATTCCCAAGGTGACTAACGACACTTAAATTTATTTTTCCCCAGAAGCTATTTACTGAGCCCAACTATATGGGCTTAGTGTCCAGATCACACTGGGCAAATGCCCCGACTCTCCTGAGCTTCTCATCTAGAAGGTGGAATTACTGCCCCTGGAGCTCCTCAGAGTGCCTTGCATCCAGTAAGCGCCCACAGGATTGTGAGCCCCTGTGAATCCAAGGGCTTCACAGTGGCAGAATGGCGTCCATTTTTACATTGGCTCAAGTGCATTTAAAGGAATAGCCTATTTCGCCGGGCGTGGTGGCGCACGCCTGTAAGCCCAGCGACTTGGGAGGCTGAGTCAGGAGGATTGCAAGTTCAAAGCCAGCCTCAGCAACTTAGCAAGGCCCTTAGCAACTCCGTGAGACCCTGTCTCTAAATAAAATACAAAATAGGGCTGGGGATGTGGCTCAGTGGCTGAGTGTCCCTGAGTTCAATCCCTGGTTCCACAAAAAACAAAAAAACGAAACAAAACAAAAAAACGGAATAGCCTGTTTCAGAAGGCCTAGCCACTTTCCACTTTGGGGTCCTTGACTTGCTGTCTCCAGATCCATTATTAGAAAGCATGGAGTGACCCAAGGTGACCAGATTGCCTGGGTGTGATTGCAGCTCCCCCTCTCACTGACTGTGTGTTCTTAGACAAGGCACTTGCCCTCTCTGTGCCTCCGTGTCCTCGTCCCTACCCCCAGATGTTTTTGTGGGGGCAATTGAGTTAATAGACAGGAAGTACTTTGAACACTTTCCTGGCACATAGTAAGTGCAGGCAGAGTCAGTAGTAGGCCCTACTGTGCTAGATTGTATTCCTTCAAATGTTCACAGTGGGGCTCCAGCGTGGTACTGTGTTCCCACTTGACAGCTACAGATACAGAGGCCCTAGGAAGTCCAGTTACTTGTCATAGCTGGTATTAAAGGCCAGAACTGAGGTTCAAGTGCAGGTCTTAGAATGTCAAAGCTTGTTCAGTACTCCTCTAGAGGTAAGCAACTTTTAAGTGTACAAGGTCAAGTTCAGGGAAAAAATTATCCCAAGTTAATCTTGAGTCTCAAGGAGACCTCACAACTTTGGTTCACCCTTGTTGATTCAGCAAAGCTGATCATGGAGAACTTGGCATTGCTCATGACTGTTCGGGACCAGGGGGCTGTCCATGTTCTGCAGGCCCCTGTGGCAGCGCTGCCCTCAGGGTGCCTGTCATGTCCTGCTTAAGGTGTCTCTCTCTCATCCAGCACATCAATCCTGTGGCCGCCTCCCTCATCCAAAAGATGCTCCAGACGGATCCCACTGCCCGCCCAGTCATTCACGAGCTGCTCAATGACGAGTTCTTCACTTCCGGCTACATCCCTGCCCGTCTCCCCATCACCTGCCTCACCATCCCACCAAGGTTCTCAATCGCTCCCAGCAGCCTGGATCCCAGTAACCGGAAGCCTCTTACGGTCCTCAATAAAGGTAAACATGGGTCAGGGTAAGCCTGCAAGAGCCCAGAATCCAGAGCATATGCAGCTTGCTCTCTGGCTTCCAGACCTCAGGTGTGTAGTGGGGCAGGCCCTGACCCAGATGGACCCTGTGTCCTGCCCCTGGGCCCTGTCAGGAAAGCAGACCTCAGCTTGCTGCATCAGCGTGTTGGTCTTAAGAAGAAAATGGATGAACACCAAGCCTGAAAAATACCTTTGGATCTTTTGCATGGTTCATTGAGAAAATATGAAAAATTTCAAATATATACACATAGGCCATAATGCAGTAGACCCCTGTGGACCCACTGGTTCAATAATCACCTAGATCTTGCAACTTTTGTTCATCTATACTCGGTTGTTTTTTGGAGTTTGTTTTTTTTGTTTTGTTTTTTGTTTTGTTTGTTTTTGTGGGGAGGTGGGTACAGGGGATTGAACTCAGGGGCACTCCATCACTGAGCCACATTCCCAGCCCTATTTTGTATTTTATTTAGAGACAGGGTCTCACTGAGTTGCTTAGCACCTTGCTTTTGCTGAAGTTGGCTTTGAACTTGCAATCCCCCTGCCTCAGCCTCCGGAGCTGCTAGGATTACAGGTGTGCACCACCAGACCTGGTCCTTTGAAAAAAAAAATTTTTTTTAACATCTTGATTTTATTTATTTATTTTTATGTGGTGCTGAGGATTGAACCCAGTGCCTTACACATGCTACCCTAGTCCTTGAAAGTTAAAGTCCTTAAAGTTAACTCCAGCACCCCGCCATTTACTTCAGTATGTGTCTCTTTAAAAGGATGGACATTTTCTTATTAAACCCCATGCCACTACATAAGTGGTCTTTGTTCCTGGGTCTCAGCAGAGGACAGAATTAGGAAATGCATATTTTGGGGGAAATCTTGTATTTATTATGGCATATCTAATTCATATAATTAAAAAAAAATTTTAGATATTGATAGACCTTTATTTTATCCATATTTATATGTGGTGCTGAGAATCAAACCCAGTGCCTCATGCATGCTGGACACTGAGCCACAAGCCCCTGATTCATATCATTTTAATGTTTTGTTTTTTATATTGGTCCAAGTAATGAAAAGGTGAAACAATGGACAGGAAACCCTGTACCCTCCTTTTTCCTAGATCCACCAATTATCATTTTTTTCCACATTTGCTTTATCAGCCTCTGTCTCCCTCTATGTATATCTTTTTTATTTTTGCCTGAACCGTTTGAAAATATCTTACATACATCTTGTCCATTGCCCTTAACAGTTAAGTGTCTAGTTCCTAAAAACAAGATTCTTTTACAAACCATAGCACCTGGCAGACACCATTATCAAGTTCAAGGCTTTGAACATGGATCCAATGTTGACTTATAGCAATCCTCTCCACTCTGGAATTGATGTTTTTCTTTGGTTAATTTTTAAGTGTCTGATTCAGACATAACCATAATGCATTATTTTACTTCTTTGATTTTATACCTATATGTATTTTCTTCTCAAGTTGAAAATCATATTTCCTTACATTAACAGTCAATTTTGTGTGTGTGTGTGTGTGTGTGGTGCTGGGGATTGAACCCAGGGCCTTGTGCTTGACAGGCAGGCACTCTACCAAGTGAGCTACGTCCCCAGCCCCCCCAAATTTTGACATATAAAGTGGTTCCAATGTTTTCTTGAAGTTCTGCTTTACTTAGAATGTATTTCACAAAGGATATATAGTTTTTTTGTTCTTTTAAAGTAGCTTGAAATACTTTGTTTCTCTGTGTGGATATTATCACCGCTTTAATACAGACCTTAGTTTATTTCAATTTTTGTTTTTTTAGGGATTACTTTGTTGTTTAACTTTTCAGAGTAATTTTGGGCTTATAGAAGAGTTACAAAATAAAATAGAGCAGAGTTCCCATTTGCCCTTCACCCAGCTTCCTTGAATGTCAGCATCTTGTTTAACCTTTAAACAAGGTTTAGTTTCAAAACTAAGACATTAACTTTGACCAACACCAGCCTTTACTTGGATCTAGCAATTTCTTCCACCAGGAGCCCTTCAGGACCCATATGGCATTTGATTGTCGTGTCTCCTTAGTTTCCTCCAACTTCAGACAGAGCCTCAGCTTTTCTTGGTCCTTCAGAGTCATGATTCTTTGAAAAGTACCACCAGGTTATTCCCTAGAATGTCCTTTGGTTTGGTTTGATGCTTCCTTGAGATGACATTGAAGTTGTGCATTTTTGGCAAGAGTCCAACAGAAGTGACTGCTCTCTCAGTGGGTCCCATCTCATTATCTTACGTTGATTTTTTTTTAATTTTATTTTTTTATTTTAATCGATGATGCTAATCTTGAGCACTTGGTTAAGGGGGCATCTGACAGGTTTCTTCATTGCAAAATTGCTATTTTCCCTATATCCTCAATAAGTATCTTGCAGAGAACTCTGAGACCATCCTCTTTCTGCTCAAACTGTTGCCCATTAATTTTAGCATCCATGGGTAGATCTTCCCTGCAGAAATCATTACTGTGGTTTTTTTGTTTCTTTTCTTTGATGCTGGGGGTTGAACCCAGGGCTTTGCGCATGCTAATACTCAGGTATACCACTGGTGATTTTTCTCTTTTCATTTTTTCTACACTTTATGGATTGGAATTCTATAACAAAGTGCTGTTCCTTCTCTTCCATTTATGGAGAACTATTTTATTCTTTGGGCTATGAACTCTTATAAGGATTACTTTTTTCTTTTGGTTTTAATTTTATTTAGCATCAAAAAAAAAAAAAAACTTGGATATTTTCAAACTTAGCCAAAGGTAAAGAGAACTATATGATGAATTTCGGTGTATTCTCATCGATTTTCAATGGTTGTTAACATTTGACCAGATTTGTTTTTATCTCCACTCCCACCCGCAACTTGTTCACTAGGGTTTTAAAATCAAATCTCTAATTCTTATCATTTAATACTGAAGTCCCCATAGTGTTTTTTGTTTTTTTTTTGTTTTTTTTTTGCAGTGCTGGGGATTGAACCCAGGGCCTTGTGCTTTTTGAGGCAAGCACTCTACCAACTGAGCTATATCCCCAGCCTAGTGTTTTAGTTATTTTTTAGTTGAAAACTTTTAAGAAATTTTTCATTTTCACCAGAACTAGCACGTTGGTGGGAGGGAGATTAAACAGTTAAAGCATCAAGACAATGAAAATCATCCATGTTTCTCCTGCCCAGGTGTAACCAATATTAAAAATTAATTATGTATCTTTTCAGACTCTTTGGTTACATATAGGCATACAAAGCAAATTTTTTAAAAAATGTATTTATTAGTTGTTAATGAACCTTTATTTGTATGTGGTGCTGAGACTCGAATCCAGTGCCTCACACATGCTAGGCAAGTGCTCTACTTGAGCCACACCGAGCCACAATCCCAGCCACATGTAAAGCAAATTTTAAGGTGAGAAAATCTTACATTTTCATCTAGTTGCCTACTAAGTTCATCCTTGCTGACAAATGGCGATTCCTTAGCCCTCCAGTCTTCCTGGATACTGAGGATGCCTTGAATTCTTTGTCTCAAGCAGAGCAGCTCTGAGCTGCTGGTGATTTCAAGCTCTCCTCCTGGGGAACAAGTGGTATCCTGCAAGGCCACACTGTTGGGTCAGAGGCCTGAGTGCCTGAAGCTCTGTGGCCTCCTGGTGAGCACCTTATGTCCGTCACATGAGCACAGCAGCTGCTCCGATCATCTGTCACTGACTCAGTTTCCCCAAATCAATGGTAACTAAAAGTTTTTCTCTGGGAAGAGTGCCACCCGTGACAGGTGGTCCTGCGCCCCCTCCCTTGACACACACACACCCCTTTTTTGTGCCTAGCTAATGACTGTGTCACCTTCCTAGGCATGGAGAAGCCCCAGTCTGAGCGTCCCCCGGAAAAAGAGGAACCAGTAGTTCGGGAGACAAGTGAGGCGGTTGAGTGCCACCTCGGTGACCTGCTACAGCAGTTACACAGCGTCAATGCCTCCAAGCCTGCAGAGCGGGGGCTGGTGAGGCAGGGTGAGTGCCACTGGGCCTGGGCCATTTGGAGAATGGGGAAGTCACAACCAACGGTGTTGGTGACTCCCTTGGGTTTCCCTGTTGGTCAAAATCCAAGTGAGTTAGCCTGACACCCAAGGCCCTCCATGGTGTGGCCCTGCCGCCTTTTTATTGCTCTACAAGTGTTCCACCCTCTGGCACCCCGGTGTGTCCCCTCTGTCCATCTGTGCATGCCAGACACTTGCTCAGTGAATTCCTGTCGTTCCTTCCAGACACCTGGAGGAGACCCAGCCCCAGGGCCTTGTTCCTTCTGCTCCCGTCCCCTGGAATACACTTCCTCCACACATTCGTGTGGGTCACACTCTTGCCTCTTCATACGTCTGCTCCAGGGTCACTTTCCACAAGCATCTTAACTCCCTGGCACCCACTGCTGGCCTCATCCCCATCCCTGCTGGGTAGTTAGTTATCCATAACTCTTATCGCCCAGCATATTCCAAAATTCCCTGCTTTACTTAGTGTTTTTAATTGTTTCATGCATAGAACATAACATTTGGGATATGTCTGGAATCATGTATTTGGTCAGTTTCTTAATCACTCCAAACTGGAAAACGAGGTAATGTTAGGCACTGACTTTTACCTCGAGAGAAATAATTTATGGATTTGGTCCACGTGTGTTTCCATCAGACTTTTTGCCCACATTTAACATGTGAGCTATGTGAAGGCCAGGCCTTTGTCCCTTGCTCACTGTATCTGTGACAGTGCCTGGCTCACAGTAGGCTTTCTATGAGTGGGTCAGCCCATGAAGGAGTGGGACTTGGTGGCCTGTGTGATGACTTCCCACTTAGCTGTGTGTGCTGCCACTTGTCTGGGCAGGGTGGTGGCAGAGGCCCTGCTGTACTCTTTCCGGGGCCCCAGGCCTCTTGACTGAGCCCAGTGGGTGCTCAGCAAGCTTCCTGGGCATGGGCTCTGTGGGTAGGCTGGGGGGAGAGACTGGTCCTGATGGACGTCTGTCTGTTTCTGTGCCAGAGGAGGCCGAGGATCCCGCCTGCATCCCCATCTTCTGGGTCAGCAAGTGGGTGGACTATTCGGACAAGTACGGCCTCGGTAGGTATCTCCCAGGATGGGTGGGTGGCTCGGGTCGGCCAAGTGACCCTTGACGTTGTGGCCTTTTATGGCTCCCGGGTCCTCTTCTCTCAATACTCTCCTGTCTCCATCCCAGGCCTCCCAGCTCCAGCCCCCAGTCCCCCCCTTCCTTCCCCTGTCTGAGGTCTCCCTCCACCTGCCGCTAGGGTATCAGCTGTGTGACAACAGCGTAGGGGTGCTCTTCAATGACTCCACACGCCTCATCCTGTACAATGACGGGGACAGCCTGCAGTACATAGAGCGTGACGGCACCGAGTCCTACCTCTCCGTGAGCTCCCACCCCAACTCCCTGATGAAGAAGGTGAGTGGGCCGCCTGGGGCTGCGGGTGGCCAGGGGGGCTGCCGCCCGGGTCAGGCTCCCAGAGGCCCTTCTCCACCTTCCGACAGATCACCCTCCTTAAGTACTTCCGAAATTACATGAGCGAACACTTGCTGAAGGCGGGTGCCAACATCACGCCTCGGGAGGGCGACGAGCTCGCCCGGCTCCCCTACCTGAGAACCTGGTTCCGCACCCGCAGCGCCATCATCTTGCACCTTAGCAACGGCACTGTGCAAATTAACTTCTTCCAGGTGGGTGGCCAGGCTGCCTGGCGTTGCCCACGTGAGTTGGGTGGGGAGCAGGAAGAGGGGAGGTCTGGGTGGCTGTCCTGGGCAGGGGGCAGGGGCGAAGTGGCAGCTCCCCTCCATCAGCCGGTTGTCCCCCCGCCCATGTGCTAGGAGCCGGGGTCTCAGTCTCATCCCTCCTTCCCTCCAGGACCATACCAAGCTCATCCTGTGTCCGCTGATGGCAGCCGTGACCTACATTGATGAGAAGCGGGACTTCCGCACGTATCGCCTGAGCCTCCTGGAGGAGTTCGGCTGCTGCAAGGAGCTGGCCAGCCGGCTGCGCTACGCCCGCACCATGGTGGACAAGCTCCTGAGCTCGCGCTCCGCCTGCAACCGCCTCAAGGCCTCCTCCTAGGCCGGTCGCGCCTCTGGACTGGTGCCTCCTCTCTCCCGCCAGCGCCCGGGCCTGCGCTGGTTGGCTCCCGTGGGGCTGTTTTGTAACTGCCCCCAGCCCTGGGGGCTGGGCAGGAGCTCTGTGGCCCTTGCGGGTGGGCCGTGTAAGTTATTTTTGTACATGTTGGGGTGTGGGTTCTGCAGCCTCTGGCCCTCCCACTCAGCCCACCAGATGAATTGTACAGAGTATTTCTATTGAATTCGGGACTGCCCCTTCCTTGGCTTTATACACATTAAACATATGTGAATCTTCCCTTCCGCCTGTGTTCCCTGAGGGTGCCCGAGTCCAGGGCCTGTCTGCTCCAGCAGCCCCAGGCTGCCAGGCCTCTGCCAGTTTCCTCAATGCCAGTTCAGCCTCAGCCGCAGGCCCAGCTCCTCGGCCCTCTGAGGTGGAGGCCGTCTCTGCGACCCTCTTCTGGCTCAGCTCCCAGTGGCCCCTGGCATGGCTCCCTGGCCTCTGAGGCTGGCGGGTAGTAGGGCAGGAATAGGCTTTCAAAGGCGCAGCTCCTCATGGCGCGGTGGGTGTGGAGGAGCAGCCGTGGGAAGCGTTGGGTGAAGTACTGCACGAAGCTGTCGGGGACCTGGCCCAGGGCCTGCTGCACCTCGGCTGGGAGCTCCCTGTAGTGGTGCCTCTGGGGGTGGTAGAGAGGGAACCCTAGTTCAGCTGTGGCTGGCCTCCCGGGATCCAGGCCCCACCCAGGCCCAGAATGTACCTTGTTCCTCATGGCCCTGAGCAGGTCTCGAACTGATGTCCCCTTATATGACCGGAACCTTCTCAGATCTGTGAGCAGAGAAATGGGCTCTAGAACTGCCCCCACCCCAGCTCCCCTCGGCCTCCCTGGCCCACCCCCAGTGTGCGTGTGCTTTACCTGTCTGCAGCGGCATGGAGATGTGCTTGTGCCAGTTGTGCCGGACCACCTTGGCGCTGCCTGCCTCCAGTGCCATCACCAGGGGCCCCTGCTCTGACTCCTTCTCCAGCCAGTCACTAACGTCCTAGGACCCACAGAGCTCCTGAGCCTTGTGACCAGTACCAGCGGCCCCAAGGCCAGGGTGCGTTGTGTGGTTAGGGGTGTGAGGCAGAGCGAGCCTCTTGGTTTAGGACGATCAGGACCACTGCCTCCTGGGAGCAAGGCCTTGCCGTGCTATGCCTCTGAGATTGACCACCCACCCAGGAGGCAGAGGAGCAGGCAGGCTCAGAGACACAGTCCCTAGCTCAAGGTCACACAATGGAATGGAGTATCTGGGCATCAGCTTGAGTTGACAACCCAGGTGGAAAGGAGTGGGGTGTGTTTCCATACGAGGGGCAGCTGGGGCCAGAAGTGAGTGCACCCTGAGGCACCAAGATGGTGACGGATTAGGAGTCAAGACTCCTGACCTAGAGAAGCAGCCAGGCTGCTTGGAACAGGCAGTTACGCTGACTTCCCTTTTCCTGTCAATTAGGACCCGACCTTGGGACTTTTGGGGTGCCATTCCCAGGATTTCCCTCTGACCTGGAAGAACTGGAGCTGCTTGGCTCTGCTCCAAAAGAGGGGGTGGGCCAGCACCTGGGGAGCAGAAGGGCGGGCCTGCGGCGCAGGACTCAGCATGGCCTCCACCAGGTCCCGGGCCACCACCTTGTCTGGAGAGCAGAGGGGAAGGATGGTTCAGTCCTGCGCGGCCTCCTGCCCATCTTCCTCCCTCTGTGGGGCCCAGTGGTCCCTCACCATGGGCCTCTTCTTCCAGGTGAGTCAGACAGGCTGCTCCTGTGAGGATGTTGGCCTGGCGGTACAGACTCTCTCCGAAGGGGTGGCTGCCACCAGAAAGCACATAATAGAACACGCAGCCTGCAGAGAAGATGTCCACAGCAGCGGTCTGGGGGCCAGAGAGATGGGCGTGAGGAGGAGGAAGTTGCTAAATCCCCTCCTGGCTGATGAGGGGTTGGTTCAGACTAGAGCCACATGCTGGGCTGCATCTCTTGGCTCTGGGTCCCCACTGCACTGTTGAAGAGGCCCGTGGTTTTCCTCCCCATACCTGTGACCCTGCTGAGTCCCCGGTTTGGGGTCCTGACTGCTTTCCTGCAGGGGCTGGCAGGTAGCACCATGGAGAGAAGCTGCGGTAGGCCATGTGGTGAGCTGGACACCTGGCCGGGCCCTGACCACAGGGCCAGCTGATCCTTAGCTCCAGCTGGTTGTCACCAGGAGCCTCTGCCACGGTGGCAGAGCTGACTTTTTTCCCAAGAGAATCCAATATCCAGATTTTTCTGTGGGATTTCTCCAATGTTCAAATATTGGCAACTAATTTAAAAAATAAACTTTCCAGGTTCATAATATCAGTGCATTGGGTCCTTGGGTCTCCAGCTCACCACTTGGAGCTTTCTCTTGATTTCAGCAGTGGGAGTGACTTGGCCTAGTGGCTGTCCTTTGGTGTTATTATCATCTGTGACTCCAAAATCTATAACCCTGGGGTCACCAACTCAAGTGTGCACGGGGTCAGAAGCTGTTCTGTGCTTCATCTACATTAGCTCAGTTCAGCTGAGGCTCTCCAGAAGCCAGTGATTCCAGACCCGCTCCACCCAAAAATCACCCAGGAGGCCCTACCCAGTTACTGAGATCAGAACCACGGGGCAAGGGACCTGGGTATTTTCTTCCCCTGTCAGTTCCCCAGTAACTGTGAGTCAGTGAGGATTGACTTTGAGGTCAGGGTTTCTCGGCCTCGGCATTGTGGGCTTTACAGGCCAGGTAATTGTGGGGGACTGTTCTGTGCATTGCAGAATCTTTTAGCAGCACCCCGATCTCCACCCACAGAGGCCAGCAGCACTTCCCTCCCAAGTCAAGACAACCCAAAATACCTCCAGATGTTGCCTAAGATCCCCTGGGCAGCAAAATCATCCCTGCTGGAGAACCAACCACTCCCCAAGGTAAAAAGTAGAAGAGCCCTTCTGTCTGATGAAGGAGCAGAGGCTTGAAGGAGCCGGTCACTAGCATCTGGAAGGGAGCTGGGACCTGGGGGAGCCCTGCCGTCTGGGGCCGGTTGGAAGACTCACAGGGCTGTGTGGGGGCAGGAGCTGTAGGAGCTCGGGCGCCATCCAGCCTTCAGTGCCAGGGATGCCCGAGCGGAGGCTGAAGCTGTAGCGGCCAGCAGGCAGCTTCTTGCAGAGTCCAAAATCTGAAAGGACCACCCTGCCTTGTCCCTGGCTGTCAGGCCGGGTGAGGAGAATGTTGCCTGGCTTCAGATCACGGTGCACTGCAGGAGGGGTGCAGAGAGGGAGCTGATGGCTGGTGTGGGAGAACATCAGATGGCAGAGGGGGACAGGAGGCAGGGCCAGCGGTTACCTATGTGTAAGGAGTGCAGGTGCGCCAGGCCAGACATCAGCTGCTGGAGTACCATCCTGGGCTCCAGGCCCCAGCGGTCCAGGTCAGGCTTCTCTACATACTGAGCAATGTGGAAGGGCAAAGCGTCGCTATCCGGCCCAGGGCCCCCTGCCCTCCCTCAGCTCCCAACTCACCTCCTGCAAGGAGGCCTGGCAGAGCTCCAGAGCAATGTAGTGGAACTGGGGGCTCCACTCCGTGCAGAAGTAGCGGAGCACGTTGGGGTGCCTGTCCGACTCCTGCAGCAGCTGGACCTCACGCCGAACCAGACTGAAGCACTCTCGGAGTAGCCGCTTGACGGCCACTGCCCGCCCCTCAAACTGTCCCCTGGGAGGGAGGCAAGTGGGCAGGGGTTCAGAGAGAGCTGGTAAAGGAAAGGGTAGGAACTGGCGAGCAGAGAGTCAGCCTGTTCCCACCCCCATGGGGAGTCTGAAAGAATGGCTCTCCAAGAGGTGACAGTCAAGGCACTTTCAGTGCATGACTGCAGCCCAGCCATGGCCTGCCACTCACCGGAAGACGAACGTCCCACCTGCCCCGCGTCCCAGCACGTCCTTGGGGTTGAAGGAAATCTTTCCCACCACAGTGAGCTGCTCAGCTAGGGGACAGGAGGGCAGTGTCACAGGGAGCTTGCTGCCCACGGCCTCCCTCCTCTGCCCCCCTCTCCCTCCCACCTCGGCCCAGTCCCGACCTCCCCCTTGCACGTTCAGCCTGGTGCAGTGGGTAAGAGCCAAGGTTACCAGGTTCACAGCCTGATGCGGCCACTGGCTCTTCCTGTGTACTTGAGCAAGTTAATTAACCCCTGTGCCCTGGGTTTGCTCCTCTGTAAAGCAGGGCTAATGTCAACGATCCTCCATCAGATTAATGTGAGGCTTGAATGACTATGTGGGAAGAGGCATCAGGGTGACAGTTGCTGTATTATCTTCTTTTTTGGCATCTTCTGCCCTGCTTTCTTTCCCTGAATTTCTCTTCCATTATCCCCACCTCCATCAGTTGTAACTGAATCCTTTAATTGAGATTGGACTGGTTTCAAACAGGAAGGTGCATTTGGCAGTTGGAAGCATGACGAGACAGAGCATAGTTATAGAAAAGACTGGCCAGACAGGGAGCAGCAGCGGGCACTGGGGGGCTCTGTTGCCCCAGCTAGGTCTAAGGTGGCAAGGAGCTCCCAGAAGGCCTTGGTTCCCCATCAAGGTGGGTGGGGTTGGCTCCGGGGGGCAAAGGTCTGTAGGTTTGTAAGGGGCGCTATCCATACAGCTGTTGTTACAATTCAGGGACCCGGAGAACATGCTACTCGCTTCTGTCTCTACAAACAGCTCCAGAAAAAGTGGAAAAGCAAATGAAAATCAGTGTCAGGAATCTGTAAGAAAAGCCCTGTTGTGTTTTGGATGTGAGTTGTACTCCAAAAGCTCACATGTGAGACAATGCAAGAAGGTTCAGAGGAGAAATGATTGGGTTACGAGAGTCTTAACCCAATCAGTGAATTAATCACCTGATGGGATGAATTGAGTGGTAATGATGGCTGGTGGGGTGTGGCTGGAGGAGGTGGGGCATTGGCAATGTGGCTTTGGGGTACATATTTGTATCTGGCAAGTGGAGTCTTTCTCTCTGCTTTCTGATCATCATGTGAGCTGCTTCCCTCCACCACATACTCCGCCATGATGTACAGCTTCAGTATGGACTGAGACCTCTGAAACCGTGAGCCCTTAAATAAACTTTTCCTCCTCTGCAATTGTTCTGTTTGGGTCTTTTAGTCACAGCAGTGAAAAAGCTAACACAAGCCCCAAGCCATGCTTCAACAGTACTTGCTAAACATCTGCTCTCATCCTCTGCAAGATGCAGGCAGTAACCTAAGTTGGTATACATGGGACTCTCAGGAATGCATGCATTCCTTGCAGGAAGCACAACACCCATACTGTCTTTGTGGAAGCTCTGAAAGCAGGGACAGAATTGCCTGAGGCCCTGTTGGAACAAGCGCTTGGCCATCTGACTCCAGGTGACAGTCACGCCACCAGCCCCTCTTTGTACCACACATTTAGTTCTTCTGAGTTTCTGCTCTATTGCATGCCTGCTTATCCTGTTCTTGGTGCCCAAGGTGTGGGAAAAAATGTTGGCTCAGTGCTTGCTGGATGGATACTCAGTTGCACCCTTAAGGCCCTAAGGCCTTGAAGACCTTGAATGTAAAGAGCTGGGGGAGGCTCGCCTTATCAGCCTTCTGCAGCGTCACAGTGCAGAGGCAACGCATGCAAGAGTAAAGTCATAAAGTATTCAAAAGTTGTCATGTCAAGGGAAATAGCACAGTCAGAATTAGCTCTTGGAAGTCCTAAGCACACACTGTATTTTGCTGCTTCTTTGACACAGATTGGGAAACCTTTAGAGACAGCCACATTCTTTCACAGATGTTTTCCAGTGTTCAGAGAGGGGAAGGATCCCACAGCAACCCATTTAGAGCACAGGCTGGAGACAGCTTACCTGCCTTTGACCTCCTGAGCTGCCACTCAGTAGCTACATGAGCCTGGAGGTAGGTACCGGGGTCATTAAGCCTTTCTGCCTTCTTCCATAGAAGAGGCATCATAACAGGACCTACCTCATGGGAATGTTATTAATATGAGTTCATATCTGCAAACTGTTTAGAACAGTTCTTGAACACAGGAAGTGCTATATAAAGGCTCGCTCTGGTCCAGGCTTGATTATGTCCACTTGCTGTCGAGTATATGACATGGTTGGCAGTTCTGAAAGATGCCCAAGCCAGCAAGGCATAGATGGCTTTGTGTTAAGTGAGAGTAGGATGACTCCGTTGTAGATTTTGTGAGCCATAGAAACACTCATGAGAAAAGTCCCTCTCTCCTACTGAGATAGGAGGACCAAGATTTCCAAGATCAGAGTTCCTGAGCTTGACATTTGTGCCCTAAGAATAAAATAAGCTGCCCCCACGTTGGGGTGGAGACCATGTTTGAAGAGTGGTTCTCGAGAGCTTTTCTCCATCAGCCATATTTTGACTCTCCCAGGTCTAAACTGAGATTCTGACACACTGGACTCTGAAATAGTTTACACTGCAGATGGGCAGGTCTCAGACTAATGGCCACTTTGCCTTTTCCTCACAGCGGCTTAGCACACATACATATTTCATATCTATTTATGAGAAGTGCTGTTTTAGAATCTCCAGTGCCCAGAGTCAGTCTTGGTTCAACAGGTATTCAGTGAGCCCTGCTCTCTGCCAAGGGGTCATAGGAGTAAGCAAGACCAGCATCGTTCCTGCAGCAAACTAGCAGGGCAGCTGTTTCCAGACTGCCACAGTCCCCACCATGCCCTATTGTCTCCTACGCAGCTGCTTCACTCCTTTACTCTATCCACTTGGCCTGCTCATTAGCACGAATCTCCAACCTTCCTTTCACTTGCAGAATGTATACTCTGCTTTCTTTACTCTTTGAATTTTAGTTTGAGTCCTACTTCTCTGGGCTCACTTGGGCAATTCCCCCTTCTTGGGTCCTCAGCTTGGGCATGGTGTCTAGATTACTTCCTGTTTCCCCAGTCTGGGTTTTGCGCCCCTTCTCTGAATTCCCAAAACTCCTTATCTGATCCCACCAGGGCTGTGTTTTCCACAGCACACAGTAATTGTCTGTTCTTTCTGGGTTTTGCATAGAGTGCATGAAAATGCCAAAGTAACGAGCTTATTCACATTTTAAACAAAGAAGTGAAAGAAATATAAAGACTTTCTTTAAATGATGGAGGAAATCTAGTATTATATGGAGATTTTTCTCACTGAGTTTAATAACAAAATTACCAGGCTCTATCTGGGCTAATCTGTTCTATTTCCTTGGGCTCTCACCCCCAAACATTGATATCACTTTGACTCCTTCGCCAGCGTGCATGAATAATTTTTGGCATTTTATATAACAAGGCTGTCTTGGCTGAGCCAGATCTCAGATTCAAGGTCTGAGATTCTTTTGTTCTTCCTTGTTACTTCCCTAGGGAATTATTGCAATCAAGTGACTTAGATAGAAACTGGGGAGACTTTTGGGGAAAGGATTCCACCCCCTCAATGACTGGGGTCTGGTGAGCCAGGGTAGTGAGGGGTAACTAAGGAAAATGGCAGCACCCTGGGAAAAGATGGAGTCTGGGTTGTCTGGAATGGGCTCTACAGTCATCTCCAAAGGGAGATGAGGGTTTTGGGGTGCAGTAGGATGATTATTACTTGGATTCACTTTGAATCAGTAAAATGACAAGAATCACAATACTGCAGGGCCTAGGCGACTCGGCGGTGGGGCACTACAGAAGAGCTCTCCTGGGCTGCAGGGTAGCTCAGTCCTACAGCAGGTGCTTTGTAGATTTGAGTCCCTGGGTTCTAGCCCCCAAACCAATCGCTGCCCCGAGGAAGAGGGGCATTTCCCTCTCAGCACAGGTCTGAGGAGGTGGGGCACACAGGTGACACTGGGACCCCACAGTTGACTTGATGCTGCAGCCTGAGGAAGTGGGTAGAGCAGGATCCAAAGGTGCCGGTGCTGGTTCACCAAAAGCACCAGCCCAGCCCAGAGCCAAAGGAGCAGGAGAAGCAGCTCAGACTGAGCTTGTGCAGAGCCCCCCAAAACATCCCCAGATATCGCAGAATATTTGAAAGGTATTGTAGATAGGATTAGATACAGAAAAGATGAGAGGAATGTTTAAAAAATAAAATAGTGCCGGGTGCGGTGGTGCATGCCTGTGACCCCACCAGCTAGGGAGGCTGAGGCAGGAGGATCATGAGTTCAAAGTCAGCCTCAGCAACTTAGCAAGGCCCAAAACAACTCAGTGAGACCCTGTCTCTAAATAAAATATAAAAAATGGCTGGGTATATGACTCAGTGTTAAGCACCCCGAGGTTCAATCCCCATTATTAAAAAAAAAATTAAATTGTACTGAAGTAGCTTACTATTATCATTACAAAATGTGATGCTATTTTATCTTAATAACATCACCTAGGCCTGATTTAATAATAACAATGATAATAACCTTTCCCAATAAGGTGATGTAATGAGACAAGTGTTATTTACTCCCACTTAACAAATGAGAAAACTGAAGCTCACAGAGGCTAAGCAACTGGTCAATATTAACAGATAATAGAGTTTGATCTACATTCATTTCTATCTACATACAGAGTTCTTAAAATTAATAACAAAAATAAGGATAAAGAAGATACTTCTTGGGTGTTCAACTCCACAATGCCCTCAAAACACCCTCTTATTGTCTTATTTAGGTGTAGTCATCCCACTATCATGACTTTTAGTAAATTCACTTTGACATTACATTAAAACAGCCCCTCACTTTTCTGTCCCTGACTCTGGCCCATCTTGTCCACTCAAGCTCACCTTCAGGATCACAGGGTGGATGGGCTTGCTCTGAGGGCCTTTGAAGATTCTCCTGGCATTGCAGGGTGGCCCATGGGGGCTGGCCCTGAGCATCCTGTGAGATGGCAGGAGGGCCCGCAGGTGCTGGGGGTATCTGCTGCTGCTTTTCTGCCAACTGCTGCTGCTAACACATGAGGGCTTAAGAGAACTTGGCCCTGGCCAGGCCTGCCCAGTGAGGGGCCCACACCTGTGCCTGAGATGGCCTCCACCTGGAGCATGAAATTACATAGTGCAGGACCAGGGGATTGGGAACTGTTGGGAGGAAGGCAGGGTGCAAAGTTGGAATGGGGTGAGGGAGAGGGTTGCTGAGTGGTGTGAGAGGAGTCGAGTTCTCTCTGGAAAGACACTACGATGGACCTGAGGTCAGAGTGATGGGCTTACCTGCCTCATCAGGAAAAGAATCCAGCCTCCCAGGAGGACAGTTGTGAGACCAGCTGCCAGCAGGTCTTGGGTTCCCAGCCCTGGAGGAGAGCCTGGAGTTTTCTCTTCAGGTTGTAGCTCTGGGTCCCAAGATTCCTCTCGACTCAGGCCCAGCAGCTGGGAACAAAGCAGTTTTCATTCTTGGCACTCCCTCTCACAGCGGAATCTCCAACCTCATCACCCTGTCCAGGGCTGGGTTAGTGGAAGGGGCAGTGAGAGATCTATGCATGGTGGGAGCCATGGAGCTCTCCGTGGTGCTGAAACATCATGGAGCCTGGGAGCATGGTCTCCCAAACCTAGCAGATGACCATAATCCTTGGATGTTATTAAAAATACAGGTACTCATGGGGTGTCGTTAAAAATACAGATCTCCACCTCCAGAGACTCTGAATTTGGTATGTCTGGAATGGATTCTAAGGTGATTCTGATGAGCCACCAGATTTGAGAATTATTACTCCAAGTCACAGCTCTTCCTTCTGACCTTGAACTACTTACTGGTGCTTCTTATCTAACCTGCTCCCAGGAAAGCAAGCTTTTTATAATTTTTCTGTTTTTAAATTCTCACTCGATGAATATTTTACAATATTTATGCTGAAGAAAAATAAAAGACAGCAAACCATGCTTCATTATTTAGGTACCCAATATCTTTTTGATACTTCTAACACTTCTGGCAGTGACAACAACAAAATGTTTGTCTTCTCAGAAATTATGTGAGGTCAACTGATCCTCCATCAGGTGTCACTCCTAGAAGTCTGAGGAAAAGGTCCAGGGCTGTCCATGCATCTACTGTGTCCCACGCCCATGCCCTCTGTCCTCTAGCACTAACCTCTAAGAAGAGAGTTGAAGCATGATCACTCTCCTGGGGTCTTGTTGCAGCTGTCCCACTCCCTGAGGTGGGATGGACCCTCAACATGGTGGTGTGCAAGACTGGGGGTGGCTCATGGTGTCCTAAGGGTCAGGGATACAAGTCAGAGGGTTGAAGGTGATCCCAGCCTTCCAACTCAGAAATGGGGCTTCAAGATTCTTTATCTTTATTCCAAATTTGAGCCAGGGGATCTTACCAATGAGCAGCCATTGGCTAGGAAGGGCCACACTGCCTGAGGGGTATCTGACAGCAGTGCTGGGTGAGCCCCCCCGTTCCCCTGAGACTTGGAGTGTCACCTCATCTGTGGTGGGGCCATCCATGGGGGCCAAGGTCAGTCCGCGAGGCTATGGAAGAAGATGAAGAGCCATGAGTGAAGGAGCTCCTCTCCTGCTCCACCCTTCTTTCCAGCCCACCGGAGACCCCTTCTCACCACTAGGGCCACCCCTGTGTGAACCAGGGCTCTGGAGACATAGAAGCCAGCTTCTTCTTTTCCTATATATAATGTCATGCTAACAGGAGAGAGAAAGGAGAGAAAAAAAGAGAGCGCAATGGGAGATGGAGGTGTAGCTTCAGATACACTGTATAGTATTCCATATTGGCTCTGAACTTGGTCACCTGACTTGCTTTAGTCAATGAGACCCTAGCAAATATGATAGGAACAGGGACTTGAGAAGTGCTTGTGTACTGGGGTTTCCTCTCTGGTGGTGTCCTGTGGGACCCTGAGACGACCATCTCTTGCAAAGCATGGAAGACCTTGTGGAGTAGAAATGAGCCATTCTGTCTGGTACCTCCCAGGCCACATTGAGAGAGGTGAGTGAGGATATCCTAGATTATTGGCTCTCTCAAGTCACCAGCTGACCACAGATCAGAAGAACCACCCAGATGACCCACCGAGTCTTGAAAACTAATAAATGTTTTGAAATCTTGAAAACTAACCAATGTGGTTTTTAAACACTATGTTTTGAGTAGTTACAGCAAAACAGATGCAAACTTTAGAGTCACAATTTCTAAATTTATGCCCAGACCCCTTTTGAAAAAGCTCAATTTCCTAAATCTGAACACATCACCTCACACTTCACCTTCTTCTGTTTCTTTCCCTGCTTCCTCCTCCAGGGCTCCCTACCCCTAAAAACAATGGCACTCATGTGCTTCTAGAAACCTACGTATGACCCTTGACCCCTTCTTGTTCACAACCATCCAGCTTCTTAACCATCCTCCTTACTAACTTTTCCTCTTGATATCTTCTCTCCTTTACTTACTTCCATCTCTAGTTTCTCCGTTCATCTTTTGCCTGAACTAATGTTAATCCCACACGTGTCCATTTCTTATCCTGTATCACTCTTCACATTGCAATCAGAATGAGCTTTCCAAAATGAAAATATGATCAGATCCCTTCCTCACATGGTGGTCTCATGGGTCCTCCACTGACTTCTCCTTAGCCTTGGAGGAAAATGTTCAAATACTTTGAATGATCCTACAAGATCCCACTTAACTTAGAACTTCAGACTTCACTCCCTGCTTGGATATATGCTTCAATCTTAATTTTTTCTGTTCCCTGGATGACGTGCTCTCTATCACCCATTTCCTATTTCCCCTTTAGGTTTCAACTTAGATGTCCCTTCTTCAGGGAGCTTTCCATGACTGCCCTTGCTCCCAGCCTGGATTTGGGTATCTTTCTTATACATTCCCACTGTACCCTGTAATTCTCTTATCTCATCGTTTATCACACCATGCCAGGACTCAGATTCCTGTAGGCAGGAACAATGGCATTATTGTTGAGCCTAACAAGTGACTAGCACATAGTAAATGTTCAGTTAATCTTTGTGGAACAAAATCAATGAATGGACAATCCCCGACTTTTCCCATCTGTCTCCTGATTCTGTTAGATGAAGACACTAAAGTATTAGGTGCTGTAAGGGAAGGTGAGATTTAAAGGATTTAATAATCATTTAAGGCACAGCACCTAGCAATCAGAACAGGTTGAGACCTAGAGGCTACTTTCTCAGCCAGATTTTACCCTATCATTTGCTGCAGGGTGGGGTTATCCAGAGGGCCCTGGAGGCACTTGGGGGGCACAATATTTTGACACCTTTTTTGGTGCTGTTGGTTGTCATGGTTGAACATCATGCCTGGTCATTGGACCTGGGCTGCAGTAACTCCAGAAGCTTGCTTCCTGGACCCCAGATGTGGATACGTACAGAAGCTGGGTGTCCAAGACAGAGAAGTGTGTGGCTGTATCTTGGGGGCCTGAAGCAGGCAGTCGGATGTGACCCCAGTGGATGGCGAGGAAATGCAGGGTGTCCCGAGCCAGTGTGAGATGGGGCAGCTGATGCAGGCCATCCTGGTGCCAGGTGTAGATGCCCGTCACAGGCACACCCAAATCCTGTGTCCATAGCACCGTCCCACTTCCTGGGTCCACAGTTAGCAGCAGGCCCATCCCACAGGATGCAAGGTAGCTCATGTCTGCCAAAAAAGATGGCTGGGAGAGGTCAGAGCCCTCCTGGGATGCACCTGAGAGCATCCAGGGTGGAGGGTTATTCAGGCGTGTGGGGGTCAGGTGAGATCATTTGAAGGGTTGCCAGGACATAGGAAGGTCAGAGTTCATGGGGTCATCTGAATGTGACTCAGATGTGCATGGGTCAGACTGGGTCATCTGAGAGGAACCTTAGGATGTAGGGTAGTCAGTCACATACTGATGCTCACTTAGGATGGGTCATCAGTGTGACCCAGATATGTGGGTCACCTACAAGTTATTTGGAGTATGAAAAAGTCAGGGTTCTGGGGGTGTCACTTGTGATGTGTCAGGAGTCTCATGCAGAAGAATACAGTCAAAGTTTGAGGGGTTACTTAGGGGCATCTGTGAGGTTCCTTGGGTAGCTGGGTAGGTCTAGTATACTATCCAGGGAGTGGTTGAGTTTCTCTGCGGGGGTCAGTTTGGGAAAATTTCACTTAGGGTCATCTGCAAGTGTTACTCTTCATGTAGCTTCAGTTAGGACAAATGGGGGTTGCTTGGGGTCACTTAGTATGTGGGAATCACCTAAAGCTACCTGGTTGGGTCATTTGGGTTATAGAACAGTTGGGATGGTAGGACCTTGCTCAGAGGTATGACAGTCAGTCTGGGTATTGAGGGGGTCACTTGGGGTCATCTACCAGGGGTATGTCACTCAGCATGTGAGGGAGTCTGTGGGTCAGAATATGAGTGGGACTTGGTCATGGATGCCATTACAGGTACCCTGGGTTGGGGACCTTACTCCAAGATGGGTAGGAGAAAGGCAGCACTCACATTTCCCAGGTGATCCATCCATGGGGGATGCTGAGTAGCGGCGATAAGTGGTGTTCCAGCGTAGGGCTGGGGCCCTGGGGTCATGCATGGTGACCGTGTACTCTAGGGATTCCCAGAGGCAAGATTACCAGGAATGTCCACATGATACTTCCCTCACCCCATCCCCAGGGCTGTTCATCTTGTGGAGTAGGGACTTCCTGGGCACCCTCTTGTAGGCCTGGTGAATATCACAATGATAGAGAACAGGGCTGTCTGTTTATTTCTGTACCCACCAGCTCCTGGTTCATTGAGTAAAATGATCATCAATGACTAACAGATCTGCCTGGATTCAACTTGGATAGGAACTTCCAGGCTGGACAGAGAACAAGGTGTGCTTACCCGAGCTTGGGAAGCAGCTGGGGCCTGACTCACGTGTTCGGCCGATGTAGAGGTGGGGGGTAGACAGACTATCTGTGGTCAGTGTCTTCTGAGTCTCCCCTGACTCAGGATTTACCACAAACCAGGCATCCTGCTTCCGTCCTGCAGAGATGGAAAGTCTGCCAGCTTTCAAGATGGTGTGAGAAAGAGTGTGCATCCTATTGCTTCTGTGTCAAGATGGCCCATCATAACCCAAGTTCCATTCCTGTTGGCTGGACCTGGATGACACAGACTGGAGAGATGCTCACCTGTGTAGAAGACCCCATCGGAGCTGCGGCAGGGAGAGGCATGGACCAGCTCCGGGATGGTGAATGGCAGTTTCTAGGACAGGGAAAAGGTCCAGTAAGAAGCAAGGGCAGAACACACACACAAACACACACACACACACACACACACACACACAGCACTCAACTGTGCTGGGCACCCTTCTGAGGTTGACTCCATAGCCACATTTTCATGAGGCATCGCCATTATTATTATTTACACTTCCCAGGAAATTGGAGCTTAGAGAGGCTAAATAATTTGATTAATGTCACACAGCCTTAGAGTGGCAGAGCCAGACTTTATACCCAGCTAGACAAGCTTCAGAGTCAGTACACTTAACCATTTTGCTACACAGCTTCTTGAGGACCTGCAGATAATCCCACACCCAGTGTCAAGATGCCCTAGGTTCCACCTGATCCTTGTCTGATGCCCTCCCCCCAAAACACACATGGAGACTTCAAAATTGTCAACAGCCACAAAAGACTCAGAGAGGTTGAGGAGCTGTCCCAGAATAAAGGGGTCCCTGCCCAATGTGGATATGAGTAGAGATTCACCCTCCACCCTTCTCTGCCCCATTCTCTCCCTGGAGTTGAACTGAATCATGTGAGCGGACTTCATGTGCTCTTGATTCTTGTTAGGTTTGAATAATGGGGACAGGGTAAGATCAGGGCATGTACACCCTGTTGCCAGCCAAACACCCATCAATTTCCAGAAACAGAGATGTCTAGCTGACCACAGGTGCAGGAACAAGTTTGATCTCGATCAGCAGAACCACCCAGCTGAACCCAGTCTGAACATCATCCCACCAAATTTCGAGTTGTTTAGGTTTTAAGTCTTTGGGTTTTGAGGCAAATGGTTATTTAGCAAAAGCTAATTGATACATAAGCTTCTCCATTAAAACCACCAGAGCCATGAGAAGCCCCCTCAACGTCCTCAGCTTGCTCTGCTGACACAGAAAGAGCCACTTGCCCTTCTGCAGACAGCCTTCCCATAATGCTCAGAGCTTGACTTGTATCCCTGGTCAGACACCCAGATTCTGACCATGTTACCCCACTACCCTTCAGAGCACCAGCTGATGGCAACAGGGCCCTCACCCATCCCAGAGTACTGCAGGAAACACACCATTAATCCCTGTTGTTTCTGGGTCCCCAGGATGTACAGGCTGCCATCAGCCGGGTCTGACAGAAAGGCTGTCCTGTGGAGCAGAGAGGAACATGGAGAAGTTTCAGTGCAAGGTCCTGGTTTCATGAAGGCCCCCAACTTCTCAGCATGAACCCCAAGATCTTCCCCTATATCATATCCAAACCTAATTCTCTTCCCTCCCTTCTAACACGCACCCCCCAAAAAATCCTCCAATCTCCATCTCCCAGCCGCCCCCTCCTGATGGAGATAGGCTCTGTGTTCACTTACTCTGTGACATACATTGGTCCTTGGATGATGGGATCTGCAGGGACAGGACATGCAGCATGAGTCCCCCTAGACCCTAGTTGAAAGCACAGCTCCTACTTACTGAGTACTGTGTGCAGATACCACGCCCAGCATCCGACAGGCATGCCAAGTCTCCTCCCAAGGTCTCTGTGAGGTGTGCTCATTACCCTTTGCCCCACTTCACAGGTGAGGACATTGAGGCTCCAAGAGGTGAAGCGAATTTCCCAAGGCTACCCAGCTGGGAAGTGGTGAAGCTGCCTAAGACACTGGTGCTTTTGGACTTCGTGTCCATGTGCTTATCCTCTATGCCCAAGTGACTCCCTGCCATGACCACCATCAAACTAGGGGCCAGAGGAGTGAGAAATGGCAGCCCCTTGCACACCGTTCTTCAGCGTCCACTTCAAGTCCCCTGTCTGCTTGCTCAGGGCGTGGAGACTTCCATCCAAGGTGGACACCAGCAGGAGGCTCTCTGGCTTGAGGGTCTGGACCTGTGATGGGGAGCAGTGTCAGCTCCTTTGAGGGGCCTGGGGCCACCCTTGCTCCTGCCCCAGGCAGGGCTGACTGTGACTCCTCTTCTCCCAGAGGGGGACAGAGAAGGGAGGAAGGATGACTGGGGAAGCTTCAGTCTCCACTCATCATTTCCTTGACCCTAGGGGAGGCTACAGCAGAGCTGGGGGCTCTAGGGGAATTGGCTCCCACTGTGTTTAAATTCCCACTTCCTCCCTCCTTCAATACTTTCTGTGTTTCAGAAAAACACTGTAAGTTTTTTTTTTTTTTTTTTTTATCCTGGTTTTTTTTGAACCAGGGATTGAACTCAGGGGCACTGGGCCACTGAGCCACATCCCCAGCCCTATTTTGTATTTTATTTAGAGACAGGGTCTCACTGAGTTGCTAAGGGCCTCGCTAAGTTGCTGAGGCTGGCTTTGAACTCTCGATCCTCCTGCCTCAGCCTCCCAAGTCGCTTGGATTACAGGCGTGCGCCACCACGCCCGGCCTTAATGAAAGGACTTCCCTGCCCTTCCAGCCTCCCTATGAGCATCTCATAGGGAGTCTCCCCATTGCACAGGTCGGGGAGAAGGAAACTCAGGAAAGTTAGGTTCCTGCCCTAAGGCCACCCAGATAACAAAAGGTACAACTAGGGCTTGAACTGCCAGCGCTCTGACTCTGAAGCCTGGCCTCTTTCTCCTTTGTCACATCTGCATTTTTTAGGATGATCCTTTCTGTCCTACCTGCCCCCCTCCCCCAGCTGGCCCAGCTCCTCTGGGTGCCAGACTCCAGCAAGCCGCTGAACCACAGCTGGGGTGGCTGGGGGAGGGAGGCCTGGAACTGCGCTTACATCTGGCCCCTGCTGGGCTAACTCACCTGCTTTAGCCCTTCCTTGAGCAAACAGGGTGAGGCTGAGCTCACAGCAGGAGCCCTAACATCCGGGTGGCCCAGCCACACCCCTGCAAAGGCCACATCCTGCTTCAGGACCCTCAGGTTGGGGTGCGAGCCAATAAAGTCTGGTGCAGAGTTGGGCAACTTCCTTCAACCCCCGCTCCCACTTTTGGGGGGATTGAACCCCTGAGCCACATCCCCAGCCCTATTTTGTATTTTATTTAGAGACAGGGTCTCACTGAGTTGCTTAGGGCCTCGCTAAGTTGCTGAGGCTGGCTGTGAACTCGCCGTCCTCCTGCCTCCGCCTACGGAGCTGCTGGGGTCACAGGCTGTGCCACCGTGCCCAGCTCAAGCCGCTCTTTTCTGGGCCTCAGTTTTGCCATCTGCAACATGGCAGGAGGGAGGATGGTCTAGAGACGATGCCACACGCTGACTGTCCCCACTGAATTATGTTTGACCATCAGGGTTCAAAACTTTGGTTTTAATTGACTGCCCATTATTTAACATTTGGAAGATTTCACTTTTTAAAAAATCAGATGTTCTAATTGTTCTCATTTCTCATTTTTCTGGAAACACCAGACCTGGCTTCACTGGGCTCTCAATATTACTTGACAACCAGGGATGGACCCAGAGCTGAGAGGGGGCTTGGGCACTGCGCTTGCTATTGCGGTTCCTTTAGTTCTGTGGGGGCTCCAGGCTGGGCAAATTGGGGTCTAGGTTGGACAACTTGTCTTCTGACTGCGTTTTCCCAAGATGGGACGTCTCTGCGCCTGACTGCGCCAGCCCAGATCCCTACACCTTACGCTCACTTTTCTCAGCGCCTCTGCACGTGGGGTCCCGTCAGGGATAAGGAGCGGGGCGGTGCATGGTCAAGCACCTGGCATTGAAAAACGGGGTGCATAGGCACATTTCTCAGCAGAAGATCCTAACTTGATCCTATTTTTAAAGGCGGCCAGGATCCCTAGGACTGTAAAGGGATCTGGCTTTACTGCCAGTCTGTCCGGGTCCCCTGCTCCCGCCACGCTGCAGAAGAGGCGGTGCTGCGTGCAGCGGCGCGTTCCACGCTGGCACATCTCTCCAGCTGGGAGCGGCAAGGGGCACCTCCCGAACCCCCAGGGACCTCCAGGAGGCCCCGCTGCCCCTCGCTCCCCCGCCAGCGCGTCCCAGTCCCCTGCTCCCCGCAGACCCGACTTGCTCTCACCTGCGGCCCGAGCGTCCCGAGCAGCGCCGCGAGCTGGAGCAGGAGCCCGAGCCCCGGCCACAGCGGCGACTCCGACCCCGGGGCCATGGTCCCCATAGTGCCCAAAGGCAGCCGCACACTTGGTTGGTCCCTCCCGGCCTCCAGGGGACCGTGCGGTTCCCGCCCTACCCGGAGGAGACTCCGCCCTGGGCTGGGACTGCTGGGGACAGAGGCTTGGGCACAACCTCAGCCTGGAGTCGCCTCCTCTGCCCTTCCCACCACACTCAGAACTGCCCTGGCTGACGAGCATCCTGTGCCCCACCCGCTGAGTGGCTTGGGGTGCCCGGTGGTGCGATCTGTGCCCCAGACGTCCTCAGTCCAGCCCCTTTCTTCCTGTGCCTCCTTCTCCTGCTCCCTTCCCTTCCTTTCTAGAAAGCTCTTCCCCACGCACCACCGGAATCCTTGTCCCAGGCTCTGCTTTTCCAGACCTCATCGAAGACACCCTCTAATCACGCTTCCGTCCAATGTAACCATGGAAACCTCAAGTACTTCAGGACATGGAGACCTTGTCTAGAAATACACATATCGTTTCTATAACGTATGTTCTAGGTCAACTTTTTTGCTGCTGTGACTAAAAGGTCTGAGGAGAACAATTAAAGGAAGAAAGGTTTATTTGGGGCTCATGGTTTCAGAGGTCTCAGTTCCCTGACTCGGTTGCTCTGGGCCCTAGGTGAGGGGGAAGGGTGTGGTGGAGGAAAAGGGCTCAGGACTTGGCATCAGGAACTAGAAAGAGAGAGAGAGAGAGAGAGAGAGAGAGAGAGGCGCATAATGGCCCGCTCCTCACCATGGTCAGAATAAATGCCAAAGGCATGCCACCAATGACCCAGCTCCTCCAGTCACACCCAGTTAATCTCCATCAGGGGTTTAATGCACTGGTGAGGTTGACTCTCCTAACCCAGTCACTTCACTTCTAGACTTTCTTGCATTGTCTCACGCATGACCTCTAAGCCCTAACGCATAGTAGGGTGACTAGAGTGTACAATCACATATGTTTTGTGAATACCTAGAAGAGAGTGGCTCAAAGGAAAACATACAGAAATGATGAGGAGATGGAAATGCTAATTATTTTGGTTTGAACAGTTCACATCGTATACACGCTTGGAAATATCACACTAGACCCCATATATATGAACAAATGTAAATGTTAGAAAAAGTAAAATAAATAACATGCATCAGGAAGGCTTTGGTTTACTTATTTATGACCCCATGCTGAGCTGTTCCAATATTCCCTCATCTTCGTAGCCATCCTAACTTCCTAACAAAAGTGATTTCTTGCCATGTTAGAAACTAAGCTGAAGCCGGGTGCGGTGGTGCACGCCTGTAATCCCAGCACTTGGGAGGCTGAGGCAGGAGGATCGTGAGTTCAAAACCAGCCTCAGCAACTTAGCGAGGCCCTAAGCAACTCAGTGAGACCCTGTCTCTAAATAAAATACAAAATAGGGCTGGGGATGTGGCTCAGTGGCCGAGTGCCCCTGAGTTCAATCCCTGGTTCCAAAAAAAATAAAAAATAAAAAAAAGAAACTAAGCTGAGCTACTGAAGTGTGGACGAACTCTTCTCCATGCTTTATGTTTTCTATCCTGTACATTGTTTTGGAAGTCGCCTGGGTCATTTCTCACGCAGCAAATCTGCCTCATACAAACTATCGAGTGAAGTGGAATACTCTGTGTGTGTGATGATTAAAATGTGTATTCCTGAAATTTTGTAAAATTAGAAAAACATTAACAAGAAAACCAAATGGGTTCTTGGTTCCTTCCCCGGGAAGCAGACCTCCTGTGGTGACGTGTTTCCTCTGGGTTCCCCCCTTCCTGCATGTCTGGCGAGAGCCCATGTTGACATGTGAACACGTTCTCCCCTTCTAGAGCTTCCTTTTCCCTCCAGCCTTTTTCCCATTCAAGCGAGGTTGCTCTGAATTTAATGCCTTTGGGAAAAGCTGAAAAAGCAGAAAGAGAGAAAATGAAGTCTCCTTGAACTTCTGAGTTACCAAAAACTCAATATGAATGTAGATTTGGAAGAGTAGGTCATGAGACTAGAAGAAATTGCGTAGACTTGGAGAGGAGGAGGAGAGGGAAGAAAGAGGAGGAAGAGGCTGCAGGTCTCCGAGACACACCTGCAGCTTGCTCTCCCCAGCAGCCAGCCCAGGTTGGCTGTGGATCCAAGAGCAGGAGGTGCCCATGCCTTGTTCCTGGGCAGAGCCTGGCAAAACAGCAGCGCTCCAGAGAAGTCTGGGCAGAGAAGGGGTATCAGGGAGGGTCCCTCCAACTGGTGTGATCCAGAGCTGGGTGTGAGAGTGGCTTCAAGTGGGGGGAATCCCAAAGTGAATGTGTTAGAAACTTGATCTCCAAATTCATACGCTGATGGTATTTGGACATAGGGCATTTGGGAGGTCATTGGGATTAGACAAGGTCATGAGGGCACCCATGGTGGAATCAGTGGCCTTATAAAATGAGGAAGAGACCTGAGCTGGTACACTCCCTTTCTCTTGTCATGTGATGTCTCCTGACACTTGCCAGATGCTGGCACCAAACACTTGGGCGTCCAGGTCTTTGGAACTATGAGCCAAATAAACTTCTATTGTTCATAACTTACCCAGCCTATGATATTCTGCTATAGCAACATATACCGAGCAAGGCAGGAATAGAAGTAGATAGATGGATGAAGAGAGAGAGAGAGAGAGAGAGAGAGAGAGAGAGAGAAACAGAAAGAGAGAGAGAGAGAGAGAGAGAGAGAGAGAGAGAGAGAGAGAGAGAGAGAGAGAGAGAGAGATTAGAAAGGAAAGAGGGCCAATGCCAATGTAGCAGATTGTGTGAGGACAAGGAGCAGGAACCCCACGCCCAGGGACACCATCCACATCCCAGGGGATGCCGAGGACTCTGAGTCCCCCTGCTTCCTGGAATTCTGTGGAATGTAAACCCACCCCAGAGAAAGGCTGGGAAAAGCCAGAGGAGACTAAATTTCTTCCATCTGGCACTAAGGAAACTTGATCTAAAAGGTACATTTTATGAAGTTTTAGAAAATTGTATGAAATTTATATACTTTATAAAGTCACACAGCAATGAAGGTACATTTCTTCCGTCCACACCAGTTTGTGTTCTTAACTGCTCCGTTCCTACATACGCACTCAATCGGCCCTCCGAATCCACAGATTCCACATTGGTAGATTCAACCATGTGTGCATTGCAAATTTTTGAAAAAAAATTGCATCCATATTGAATAGGCATAGACTTCTTTTTCTTGTCCTTGGTCCCCCCAAAATACAGAAGAACAACAATTTGCACAACAGTTACATTGTGTTAGGTATTACTAGTAATCGAGACTGGACTTGGTGACGCATGTCTGAAATCTCAGCCACTCAGGAGGCTGAGGTAGGAGGATCGCGAGTTTGAGGTCAACGAGACCCTGACACAAAATACAAAATAAAAAGGGCTGGGGATATGGCTCAGTGGTAGAGCACCTCTGGATTCAATCCTCAGTATGAAAAATAAATAAAGAAATAAAGTGTATGGAAGGATCTACGTTAGTTATATGCAAATGCTACATCATTTAGTATCAAGAACTTGAGCATCCTGAAACCAATCCCTGTGGAGACTGAGGGACTACTGTGCTTTTTTTTGGAACTCGGGATTGAACTCAGGGGCACTCCGCCGCTGAGCCATGTCCCCAGCCCTATTTTATATTTTATTTATACACAGGGTCCCACTTAGTTGCTTAGTGCCTCACTTTTGCTGAGCGTGGCTTTGAACTTGCAATCCTCCTGCCTCAGCCTCCCAAGCTGCTGGGATTACAGGCATGAGCCACTATGCCTAGCTAAGAGACTATGGTTCTTTGATACCAATGTTTTTTCTCTGTCGTAGCAACAGAATGGAGAAACTAGAAACAGAAGTGGCAAAAATATTCCAGTTACGCTAGCAATAAAAAGAAAATACTTAGGACTATCAATTTAATTAGAGAGGCACAGGACCTAGGAAAAACACTAAAATTTATGAGGTTCATAAAATCTGAACAAATGGAAAGATATGTCCCTGCAAGGAACGATTTAATATTATAAAAATGCCAATTCTCCCTTAATTAAAATATAAGTATAATGAAATTCTTATTAAATCATGCATTTTTGAAATAAAACATTAACTAAAATAAAGACCTTATGCAAGAGTAAATGTTGGAGAAAAGTCAAGAAAAGTGTGGAAATGAAGTCTAGCAGGAAGGGGGCTTGTTTGACAAGACATGGGAACATATTGTAATACCACAATATCAATATAATTTTAGCGGAGAAACTGACAACTAGCTAACGTGTCAGTTGGACTGAACAGAGAATCCAGAAATATGTAGCAGTATATGTGAGAATTTAATAAATGAAAAGATGATGTTTTAATTCATTGGAATATTTGATTAATCCTGTGGCATAATTGTCTACCCATTAGGAACTGTCGCTCTTTCTTTCTTTCTTTCTTTCTTTCTTTCTTTCTTTCTTTCTTTTTTTTTTTGAACCAGGATTGACCTCAGGGACACTTGACCACTGAGCCACATCCCCAGCCCTATTTTGTGTTTTATTTAGAGACAAGGTCTCACTGAGTTGCTTAGGACCTTGCTAAGTTGCTGAGGCTGGCTTTGAACTCGTGATCCTCCTGACTCAGCCTCCCGAGTCGCTGGGATTACAGGCGTGCGCCACCGCGCCCGGCTTCAGTTGCTCTTTCTTATTCCATATATGTATTAGTTACCTATTGCTGCGTAGAAAAGCACCTCCAATATTGTTGGATTAACATCTCAGTTTCTGTTGGGGGTATAGTTGGGTCCTCTGCTCCAGGGTCCCACAAGCCTGCAACTGTGGTGTTGACCAGAGCTATAGTCACTGAAAGGGTCAGTCGGGAAGGAGCCACCTCCAAGTCCACACACACTGTGGCTGTTGGCAGGATTGAGTTCCTGCTGGGCTGTTGGAATAGAGGCCTCATTTCCCAAGAACTGTTGGTGGGAGATCCCATGCAGTTCCTTCCTGTGGGCCTCTCCGTAGGGAGAGTTCATAACATGACAGTGTAATTCATGAGAAAGAGAGGGTCAGAGGAGAGAGGAAGAGGGAGAGAGCCGGATGGGAGGTGAGAGGAGGAGAAGGGAGGGCAGAGACAGAGAGGCTGGCCAGATGGAAATCACCATCATTGGTGGTCTAATCTCAGAAATGGCATCTTGCCGCCTTTGCCAAGTTCTGTTTGTTAGACACACGCATTTCCAGCTTCTGCTCAAGGGGAGGGGATTATACCAGGGCGCAAAGGTCAGCAGGTGGGAATTATCGGGGTCACCTTTAGACACCTGTCTGCCACAACAAACACAATACCTTCTGATAGATTCAAGGTCAACGTGAACAATAAGACAATCCCATTCTCTGTGTGGGGGGATTTATTTTGTATTTTTTAGTAAACTTCTTAATGAAGTATATCATACTCCCAGAACAGTGTACAAAAAGTCATGGGTCACATAGTCATCTCCTCCTCCTCCTCCTCCTTCTCCTTCTTTTTTGTCTTGGGGATTGAGCCCAGAGATAGCCAAACCCCCAATCCTTTTTATTTTATGAATCTCACTAAATTGTTGAGGCTGGCCTCAAACTTGCTATCCTCCTGCCTCAGCCTCCCGACTTGCTAGGATCACAGGCATGCACCACCACAGCTAGCTTGTACCTGTTATTGGGTGAACACGTTTGTGAATTTTAACTAGTCGTATACTCAGAAGCACAATTGTTGGGTCATAGGATAAATGTATGTTCAGCCTGTGCAGAGTTTGGAAAACAATTCTCCAAACTGTTGTACCAGCTAACATTTGATGGTTGTGGTGGTGGTGAATTTTATTATGCAATGGAGAAAATAGAGAAGCTGTAAAAGAAAAGCAAATCTATAAAAAAATTAAAACTTTAGAATTGTAAAAGCCATGTTAAACAAACAGCAGATTAGGAAAATATTGGTAACATAGAAAATAAGCCAGGGATTAACATCTACGAGATATATCTGCTCCCATAAATTGACAAGAAAAAGACAAACAACGAAAAAACATGCAAAGGCTATGAATAGGCACTTACAGCAGATCAACTCCAAACACGTGAAAATGTGCTCAAAGGCACTAGGCAGTCAGAGAAATGCAAAGACAAGATTAAAAAAAGGAACAAGTATATCACTTTATGCCCATAAATTTGCAAAAATTAAAAAGAAGTCTACAGGAATGGGAGAATAACTGATAATTGCTAAAGTTGATTTGTGAGTTTTGGGGGGCTCATTACATTACCCTCTTTGCTTTTAAAATACTTGAAAATGTCCATAATAAGTAGAATAAAAGAAACCTCAAAAAACAAGAATAAAGAATGCTAAGCTATTTGCTCTGGGCATATGGCGGCAATGCCTCCTCACCCCGCGCTGGAGGAAGCGCCGTCACTGACGTATTTGAATGCAATCTGCTAACAGCCATTGAAAACGAAAAAGCACGTGACCCTCTGACCTGGAAAACTCACTCCTGGGGATCTTTCCTGATGACAGAGCTATAAGGATGCTTTTGGTAGCACCGTTGTCACTGACAAACAAGTAGAAAAGCGCAAGTGCCCTTCAACTGAGAAATAGCCAACCAAATTACAGAACACCCGCGTTCGGAAGAATTGTGCAGAATCTGAGAGTAATAAAATGGAGTGCCGTCATTAACTTGCAAGGATTTCTATGAGTTATGTTGAGAAAAGCAAGATGCAGAAAGCAGCCCTAGAGGAACCTGTTTTTGCAAAACTATGTATATGAATATATAAATTATTTTTTATATGAGTTTGGAGAAAAAAATACAGGATGTGATGTACTGGTGTGTTAACAAGTGTTTTGTGGTAGACTAGAGTGGGTGTGTTGTACTAATGAGTGGATAAACCAGCAAAAAGTAAAAAATAAAAAGCTACTCAAAAATAGAAAATACTCTCCATGTGTATGGATTCCATGTATGTAAAATCAGATGCACATGTGTGGCATGCGTGTGTGCATGAATGCGCAAATATGTTCCTGACCAAGTGAAATAACTATTTGGATTACTGTGTAGAACTGTCTTGATTCTCATTGCTGTTTGTCCACTCAAGAGTTCATGACTTGGAGGCTTGGTTCTCAAGGTAGTGGTATTGGGAGGTAGTGGTACCTTTAAGAGGTGGAGCCAAGTGGGAGGTCCTTAGGTCAAAGGGGCGGGGAACCCCCCAAGAAAGAGGCTGTAGTTTCCCAGGTTCTCTCTGGCTTCCTGTTTCCAGATGTGATCCTTGTTCCTGGATTCTACCTTTTTCATGAGTCCCTTGCTAGGGCCTGCCCTACACTGTTTGGCCTTCCACCCTCCAAAACTGTGAGCTAAACAAACCTCTTTTCTTTCTAAAGTCAACCTGCTTTAGGTGTTTAGTTATAGTTATGAGAAATGGACTAATACATCCATGTTTTTATACCCTACCAGTTCTGCACATAGTAAATTCTAGAATGCCTTTGGAAACAAAATAGGAGTCTTCCTTTAATCCCCTGAGCATAAAAATACTCACAGTTGAAATAAATATCTAAGACCCTCTTCTTGCCTCACATATATGATTTACTTAATCTTTTAACTAACTTGCAAGGGAGGTTTGGTTTTCCTTAGTTTACAGATGAGCAAACTAAATTTTAGAAAGGTTAAGTAATTTGCCCAAGTTTCCCAAACTAGTAAGCAATAAGGCAATGTGTAATGCCCGAGTCTGTGGACCTCACCTTGGTGTGATATTTCCTCTCCCCTATCTTCCATGTGCTTCTCCAGAGATCAGGGACCATCTACAGAGCTGAGATTAAGGTTTAGGCTTTAATCTCAAAGTAGCCACTGAGGCAACTGAGCCTGGTACCCACAGAATCAGACCCTATTACTCATTTGGGCCATGCTAATTCATTGATGGACCACACTAGCTTTTGAGGCCAAAACCCTGCATGGGGATCCTTGCTAACTTTGATCTCCCAAATTCCCCTGGGAACCTTGTGATCCTACATGTCCTCTGGGGACTGGATCGCACACAGATTCAGTGCCCAGGCGTTTCCTCTATATTCTCCAGGGCATGAATAACCAACCACCTCCTCATGTCCTGGGTGGCAAGTTAAGTCAAGAACTGGGTTTGGGAAGCAAAGTCCCATAGGTAGTAATAGTATTTTGGTTTTGCCTCACGAGAGGCCTCTCGTGGTACCTCTGCAAACTGCAGGGTTATGATCACATCTGTGACCCTGGGTGTTGGTCACCCCAGGGGTGGGGAGGGAGAGAGGAAAGAGAAAACAACCCGAGGGAGGTTTCCGGGGATCAGATCATGGGTAATAGTTGCATGGACACCTTTCCTGTGTGTATGTGAGTTGTGTGCTGGAACCTGTGCATTTGAGAGCCAGTTGCTCTATTTTCAGGGATTTTTGTGACCTGTTGCTTAATCACAGTTATTATTAATAATTAAAGTACAGTGACTCAGGAGGCTGGAGCAGGAGGATTGCAAGTTTGAGGCCAGCCTTGGCAATTTAGTGAGACCATATCTCAAAATAAAAAGGGGTGTAACTCAGTGGCAGAATGCCCCTGATTTCAGTCCTCAATAACTAACACACACACACACACACACACATACACACACACAAGTTGTAAAAACTTACAATTAAATACATTATGTTAAAGAGGAAAGTAACACATATTCAAAACATATCACTTTCTAATTATTTTGCTGTTATCTCTGCTCTTGGTGTTATTTACATGGAAGGCATCAGTATGGTGGAGATATTGCGTAATGGTGCACTACTCAGAATCACACCCTGACTCCATGCTCAGTGACATCACATTAGCCTCTTGGAAGTAGTTATGGTGGGAGAATTTTGTACCATGGAAATCAACATTTGTTACAGATTGGACCTTGATATAGATTTTGCTGATTTCCTATACTTAAGATAACAATGAAGAAAATGTCAACGATGAGAATTAAAAGTGTATTGTATCAGCAGAACTATTCACAACAGCCAAGAGGTAGAAGCAACCCAAATGTCCATCTAGAATGAATAGGTAAACACAATGCTGTATAGACAGACAAGGGAATACTATGCAGCCTTCAAAAGCAAGAAGTTCTGTCACATGCTACAATGTGGATAAACCTTGAGGACATTAGGCCGAGTGAAATAAGTCGGTCACCATGATTCCAGTGAGAGTAGGCATGTACAGTAATTAAATTCATAGATGTAGGAAGTAGGCTGGAGATTGCCAAGGGCTGGGATAGGGGCAGAAAATTGTTTCATAGGTATGAAAAAGTTCTAGAGAGCTGTTTCACAATAATGTACATATACTCAACACTACTAAACTGTACACTCTAAAATGGTTAAGATGACAATGTTTATGATATGTGTTTTTAGAAACAAAAAGATTTTAAATAACATCCTGTATGTGAATGGCATAACACATCAAGGAATGGGGCTGGGGTTGTGGCTCAGTGGTAGAGCGCTTGCCTAACAAGTGTGAGGCACTGGGTTCAATCCTCAGCACCACATAACAAATTAAATGAAGGCATTCTGTCCACCCATAACTTCAAAAGATCAAAACATCAAGGAAATGCTCTTCCAGTACTTGAAAATCTATTATCTGATTCAGTCAGGTTCTTTGTATCATTGAAAATAAATGAAGTTCCAAAATACATCTTCACTCTTTCTCTTCCTCCTGGTTAATGTGAACAAAAATTTCAACCAACGTGCTGTCAGAGTTACACCTGGACAGGTGGTTATTGAAAATGTCCCACCATACCATGAACCATCTAGTCACCCACTGCGGAACAATGTGTCAGTGAAGGCCACACAGAGAGAGGCCCCATAAGATTATAATGGCCCAGTGCACTGTAGCTTAGTTTGTGCAAGTACACTTAACGATGTTTGCACAACACCAACACCTCCTAATGACACCTTCATCGGAACACATCCTGACATTTAACTGATGTGTGACTGCACTTGATCAAAGGGTTAAGAACAAATGAGAAAGCAGACAGGTGAATCTATTCCCCGGTGGTCAAAATAGGGTGGATTCCATATGGAACAGTTTGTTTACTTTTCTTAATAAAATGTAAGAGTGCTGAAAATGGAAACCTCATTCCCCAAGCAGAACCTGGCACCCCAGCTTCAGGCTTGCTGAACAACCGTCCCGGTGAGTGGCGCCTATTTTGGGGGTCACGGGAAGTTGCTTGCGTGACCCTGTGGTGTCTCACCACCAAGTCCCAGTGGGTGTTGGCCAATAAGAGCTCCCAGCTGTCTACCTTCTCCAGCACATCACCCTGGGCTGACGAGAGCTGCCTCTCAGAAGGTACTCATCACTGTTGCCCCCTGGAGGGATTTTTTCCAGAAACCCCCACTAATCAGAACAAAGCTCCCCTTTATGCGAGGCTCCGTCTCCACCACCTCACCCTGTTTCTCTCTCACTCCTTTCCAGGTGTTTCCTGAAGACAGAAATGAATAAACCTCATACACCAAAAGCTCTATCTCAGGCTCCGCTTCCAAAGGATGCTCAGACTTTGGGAGCAGAAGCACTTCCGGAAGGCAAAGCTCATACCTCAGGTAGGCTGAGGGTTTGCAAACCAATTCCTCTTCTGGTTGCTGAGGTTCTGCAACTTGTTCTCAGTGCAGAAACTGGGGACTTGTTAGAATGACAAATTCTGGGCTGTACCCCTAGACCTATTGGGTCTCTGAGGATGGTGCTCAGGAACTTGTGCCTAAGCAAACTCTGCAGATGGGTTTGTTTGCATCCCAGAGTTTGAGAAGCACTGCTCTAAGTATCTTACGATGCTAGTTTCTTTTGTTTGTTTGTTTTTGTTTTTTTTTGGTTTTTTGGGGGAACCGGGGATTGAACTCAGGGGCACTGGGCCACTGAGCCACATCTCCAGTCCTATTTTGTATTTATTTAGAGACAGGGTCTCACTGAGTTGCTTAGGGCCTTGCTAAGTTGCTGAGGCTGGCTTTGAACTCGCGATCCTCCTGCCTCAGCCTCCCAAGTCGCTGGGATTACAGACGTGAGCCACCACGCCCGGCTACGATGCTAGTTTCTGAGAGAGGAGATTCAGTCCACAGAGAGCAGACATATCCCTCCCCCAGAATGCAGGTGAGGGGCTTCACCTCTTGATGAAGGATTTCTCCCAAGAATTTCAACTTCATGGATGAAACGATGACAAATGTCATCTTGGCAAAACCGAAGGCAAGAAAGCCTTTTCTCTTTTTCTCTCTTCCATCTTCTCCATTTCCACACTTTTTCTTTGCCTGGCAGTAGCAACGTAGGTTTGGATGCTGAGATCTTGCATCTTGCTTTTGGGTTAGAATTGCTACTTTAGGAAAGAATTAGTGCTTTGGTGTTAAGCTGCAAGGTTCATGTTTGATTCTGATTTCTGCTTATATTTTCTGAGCATATGAGCCTGAGGCTCATCTTGACACACTCTAAGGGGCCCCACTGAGTCTAGAACTTGGGAAAAGCGAGAGCCTTGCACATATATTCACGTATCTATCTCTCACCACAATCCTACAAGGTAATCACTACTGCTGTCCCCATTTTATAGATGATAACACTGAGCCACAGAAAGGTTTTAATCTTCCCTTGACGCTTAATTTGTAGGCACAATTAAAACCAGAGTTGAAACTTCGCTGTCTGACTCCAAATCCCAAGCTCTTCACCTCTGTGCAATGCTGATCCTTCAAGAGAAGATTCTCTGGACACATTCTGGTTCTTTCCTTTCATTAAATAATACTGCTGTGAGTTTTATATTTCTGTGGAAGCATGAAATTGATAACATGATGGTGTTTATAGGGTGGTCGCTTTTTTGGGGTGACTGTAGAATCACCTTACTTAGGCTCTGGGGTTCCCTGGGGCACAATGCCAGTCCTGTTGGCTGGATTCCAGTCTTGGCTGGATCCCATCCCAGACCATGGTTTTTGGCATGGCAACGGCATTGGAGGGGAGCTCTTGGTCATATGTCACAGCAAGTCTTAAACATAAATCATGTTTCAGAAACACTGGTTTCAGAAGTAATTGGAAGCAATTGTCAAGAGACACTTGTAAGGTCCCTAAAAGTCCTCTCCTGGGCTTCTCTCAGATAGTAGCTCTCTGGACGTCAGCCAGAGTAGTTCTTATAGCTGACTTTTCTTGCAGCCCTGGTTAGCAAGAGGTTTGGTTGTAAGTCTGAGTTTCCTGGAGAAAGGGTGGAGGTGCATGTCGAACCCTAGAGAAACCCTTTCCACCGGGGTCCTCCAGGGTGGGGCGACCGGGGTCCTGGAGGAAGGTTTCAGTTTTTGAACCAGTTCCTTTCCTTTGCGTTTTTCCTCATTCTCAGCTTTGAAGTTGGTGTGGTAGAAAGATCTGGAGTTTCTCTGGGGTGTGTGTGTGTGTGTGTGTGTGTGTGTGTGCGCGCATGTGTGTGTGGGTTAGAAGGATTTGGTTCTAAGTAGATCTTTGGAAAAAATCTTCTGCCCTGTGATTCAACTTTTCCTCATTGCAATTGTGAACTCGGGAGGCTAAGGGTGTAATCAAATATACGTACAGCAGGGGGCAGTAGAGGGTAGCAGTTAACTGGCTTTCAGTGCAGCAATTGAGTTTGAAACTGGCTTCAACGCTTTTTTGAATGAGAATTTTTTTACACATTGCACCCTCAAATATGTATGTATAATTTAGAAATCATATTCGTAATTCCTGTTCTGATGTGATACATGTATGTTGCAAAACATAAGAAAATTGGAATTAAGAATAGGAAAAAGATAAACTTCACCTTAAAATCTTTATTGAGATGTAATTGATGACTAACTGCACATATTGAAAATGCACAACTTGATGAGTTTTGATATATTTCACAGGTGTGTACCCATGAAACCATGCACAGTCAAGATGATGGACACCCGAGTCAGACCTAAGGTCTCCTGTGCTCCTTCCCAGTGGCTCCTTCTCATTCCTGCCTGCTCCTCTATCCTGAGCCACTTTGCCTGTCCTTACTATCACTGCTGAGTAGTTTGTATTTTGTAGACTGTTATGTAAATAATGTCATACAGTATGGATTATTTATTGTTCTGGCTCTTTTGTTCAGTATAATCTTTGAGTTTCAATATAATTATGGATGAAATTAAGGATAAAATCATGATGAAATTAACTTTTTTTTGGTACCGGAGATTGAACTCAGGGGCACTCCACCACTGAGCCACATCCCCAGCCCTATTTTGTATTTTATTTAGAGACAGCGTCTCACTGAGTTGCTTAGGGCCTCGCTAAGTTGCTGAGGCTGGCTTTGAACTTGCGATCCTCCTGCCTCAGTCTCCCAAGTGCTGGGATTACAGGCGTGTGCCACCACGCCCGGCTGAAATTAACTTTTAAAATAACATTTTAGTTCATTAATAGTATAAAATAATTTTGTTGGCAGATGATATTTTCTCTTCTTTTTTTGGTGGTACTGGGCATTGAACCCAGGGGTGTTCTACCACTAAGTCGTATTCCCCAACCATTTTTATTTATTTTATTTTTGAATTATTTTTGGAGATAGGGTCTTGCTAAGTTGCTGAGGTTGGCCTTGAACTTGTGATCCTTCTGCCTCGGCCTCCTAAATACTGGGGTTACAGGCACGCACCTCCATGTCCTTCGTTCAAAAGATATTTTCTTTTAAATTGAATTTGAAGTTTAAAAAAATTTACTTTTTTTGAAAAGGTAATATATTTATATGATTTCAAACCTAACCCTAGGAAAAGGCAAAAACCAAAAAGACTCTCTTTAATTGCCTCCCATATCCACCTAAGTTTCCCTGGGCCTCCCTCCTTCCAGGTAAGGCACTTTATAAGAGGTTTCTTAGGTAGCTTGCAAGGATGAATAGGTATGCATTTTTATGTGTTCTCCCACATTTTTGCAGAAAAGATAACATGTTTATTCACGATGATACACACTGTTCTGCAAATAACTGTTTTCCCCTTGCTATAGCTTAGAGATCTTTCCATAGAATTTATAGAAAGCATTTTTTAAAACAGTCTCATCAAGCTGATGGATACTTGGGTGGTTTCCAGTTTTTTTGCTGGAAGAAACAATGTTGCAATAAATAACCTTGTGCACACATCATTTTACAAGTGTGCCTGTGTATTGGAAGGTGAATTCTTAGAAGTTGGCTTGCTGAGTCCAAGAGTGCATGCATTTGTGATTTTGTTCGATAGTGCCCGTGACCTCAACAGGGTGATGTCAATTAACACATTCACCCACAATATGTGAGAGTGCCTATTTCTCTCAAGTTTCATCAATAGTGTGTTTACCAACTTCTGGATTTTTTCCAATCTCAAAAATTTAAAAAGAAGGTATTTCAAGGTAGTTTGAACTTGCATTTCTCTTAATAAGACTGAAGTTGAAGCCAGGCATGGTGGTGCATGTCTGTAATCCCAGCAGCTCGGGAGGCTGAGGCAGGAGGATTGTGAGTTCAAAGCCAGCCTCAGCAATTTAGTGAGGCCTTAGGCAACTTGGTGAGACCCTGTCTCTAAATAAAATACAAAAAAGGGCTGGGGATGTGGCTCAGTGGTTAAGCGCCCCTGAGTTCAATTCGTGGTACCAAAAAAAAAAAAAAAGAGTGAAGTTGAATTGGGTGCTTGGTTTTTAAATGTCCTGCTAATGGTGATGGTTTCATAAATCATTATCTAATATCTCAAGACATGAAACATGCCCGGTGGGTAGTGTAGATGGTTTTCTTGAACTTTGCATGAGAATGGGGACTCCCTAAGTGTAGTTTCTGATCTCCTGAAACTACATCGGAGGTGTGTTCTTTTAACTTATTTGTATCTAATTTCATATCCAGAAAAGGGGTAAGAGAATAGTTTGGATTGTGTTGTCGCAGGACAAGCAAGATCATCCATCAGAGTTCCATGACCTCATCATCTGATGTAAATTATTCAGTTAGCTGCACGGGTTATTATACAGGCTTGAGAACACAAAGCTTTGTTAATCTGTGCACACAAAAAACCCTTGGTCTTTGCTCAATGGTTCTGCTTATGGGAATGGGTAATGTTGATTACACTTGGTTTTCTTAATTACATGTTGACTTAGGAACTCAATTTCCTGACTAAGCATAGTCCATTGTGCTGGAAAAGACAGCCATTTCCCTTGGAAAATTAAATTTTTGCTGGAACACCCATTCTACTGTCTAGGGCTGTTTGAATGCTACATAGTCTTACAGAGCTGAAAATATTTATTTTCTGTCACTTTTCAGAAGTTTGTTAGTTTTTTTTTTTTTTTTTTTTTTTCATGGTGCTGGGGATTGAACCCAGGGCCTTGTGCTTGTAAGGCAAGCTCTCTACCAACTGAGCTACATCCCCAGTCCTGGTTCCTTTCTTTCACCATTGAATTCACTCAAAGTGGTGGACCACATTGAAAAAGAACTTCAAGTTTAAAAAGAAGCTACCTATCTTTTTTTGACAATTGAACTAACTAACATAGTTGGTTTGTGCCAGAGTTAGAGACATTGATTATTTTTAGAACTGATTCCTGGAATGGGTCCCCTTTTACCCCAAATAAAGCAAATGGAAGCCCATGAAATACGTGCAGGCCCTGTAACATTGGGGAGGCTGACAGGTTGTCTTGTTTCCTAATGGAAACAGGGGCATCTTCAGAGGGTGGAGAGCACTGGAGAAATGCCGTCCTAATTTTTTTTAAGTCGAGTATTGAACTCAGGGGCATTTAACCATGAGCTGCATCCCCAGTCTTTAAAAAAATGTATTTTCTAGTTTGAGACAGGGTCTCTCTAAGTTTCCCAGGCTGGCCTTGAACTTGTGATCCTCCTGCCTCAACCTCCAGAGTAACTGGGATTACAGGTAGGAGCCACCATGTTTGGCTCAAATAGGAGGGGCAGAGTTGGGCCCGGAGATGCAAGTCCATCAGGGGTCAGCTGCTTCTCCTCCCCTGTCTCTTGCTTTCCCTGTCTTTCCCCAGCCATCTGGTTCTTCCCTTCCATTCCACTTCTTTGTCTTTCATTCTTTGTCTGCAGAAAATGACCCAGTTGTAGTTTTTATTTTTGATATACATTGTCACTCTCTCTGGACACTTTGACTCAACTTCTGATTTAATTGGGTCCTTGACTTTTTTTTTTTTTAAACGCCAGGTGATTGTAGGGGCTGGGGTTGTGGCTCAGTAGTAGAGGGCTTGCCTGGCACATGTGAGACCCTGGGTTTGATCCTCAGTACTGCATATAAATAAATAAAATAAAGTTCCATTGGGCTGGGGATATAGCTCAGTTGGTAGAGTGCTTGCCTTGGCAAGCAGTAAAGCCCTGGTTCAATCCCCAGCACCACCAAAAAAAAAGGTCCATTGACAACCAAAAAAATTTAAAAAAGAAAATACTAGGTGATTTGGATTTCACACATTTTCATGGTGGTTTTTGCATGAGCATGTGAGGCAACCTCTGCCATTGATGTGTAAAGGGAGGTCTGCTGGGAGAGGCTCTTCTAAAAATGATTCTTTTCCCCTAGAAGCTACCTCTCTGTCTGTTCTTGTGTGTGCATGCACACCTATAGAAGGTTCACAAGAAAAAGGAGGCAAATGAGGGTTGGAAATAAGATGTGAAGGAGACTCTCTCTTCACTGTGCACCCCGTAATTGTTTGTATTTTTAAACAATATACATGTATCATATATATATTTTTATATTTAATTTTTGAATTTGTTCTAATTAGTTATATATGATAGTAGAATGCATTTGGGCATTTTGATAAATCATACATAAATGGAGTATAATTTCTCATTTTTCTGATTGTACATATTGTATCATATATATTTTTTCTTTTTTAAAAAATTAATTTTTTTATTTTTACAGACAGCATTTTGATTCATTGTACACAAATGGGGTACAACTTTTCATTTCTGTGGTTGTACATAGTGTAGATTCACACCATTTGTGAAATCATGCATGTGCATAGGGTAATATCTGTCTCAGTCCACTATCTTTCCTTCCCCCTCTTTCTGCCCCATTTCCCTCTGCAGAATCCAAAGTTACTCCATTCTTCTTTTACCCCCCACTAACATATGATCATCCACTTATCAGAGAACACATTTGGCCTTTGGATTTTTGGGATTGGCTTATTTCACTTAGCATGATATTCTCCAACTCCACCCATTTACCTGCAAATGTCATAATTTTATTCTTCTTTGAAGAATAGTATTCCATTGTGTATATATACCACAGTTTCTTTATCCATTCATCAATTGAAAGGCATCTAGGTTGGTTCCACAATCTAGTTATTGTGAATTGAGCTGCTATAAACATTGATGTGGCTGTGTCACTGCAGTGTGCTGATTTTAAGTCCTTTGTGTATAAACAGAGGAGTGGGATAGCTGGGTCAAATGATGGGTATGTTCTAAGTCCTCTGAGGCGTCTCCATACTGCTTTCTAGAGTATATCATATATTTTTAATGATCTATTATAAGTTCACGATCTTGCCCTGACTCTCTCTGCACATTACTAGAGTTCTAAATGCAAGTTACTTTGAAGATATTAAGACCTTAGAGAAAGTCTTCCTAGAGGCCAGTGGGTTCTTCCAAAATCACCTGCTTTACAGCTTAAGCGCATTCACAGTTTCTGCCCTGCCTCCTGCCCTTCTGCTTGGAGACGTGCTAGCAATGAGCACAAGCTTATTATTTCATTACTGGGTCTCTCTGGTGGACATCTGTCGTTTGGTCTGCCAAACAGGTTTTCCTCTTTGGCCAAAGAAATTGCTTTCAGGAATTGCTCCTCCCTGACACGGGGACCTGTCAATCACATTGTCCCAGCCTTACCTACCAGAAGGGTGATGTCAGAGCCCAGCTCGCCCCTCAGTGATTGATTGAGAAGTGGGCGTGTGGGTTCTTTTTCAGGGTCTGTTTGGCTGTATCATTTGGATATGTGGCCTCAAAGCTCGTGTGTTGGAAACTTTGTCTCTGGTACCACAGTGTTGGGTGGGGGGAGCCTAATGAGAGCTGATTAGGTCAGCAGAGCCCTGTCCTCTTGACGGATTATGGCAGAATTGGGTTACCGTAAGAGCAGGCTTGCTATAAAAGCAAATTTCTTTCTCTCTCTCTCTCTCATCCTTCTGTCATGGGGAAATATAGCAAAAAGACCCTCATTAGATGCTGGTTCCATACCTTTGGAGTACTATCCCTCCAGAACCTTAACCCAGTTACATTTCTATCATTTATAGATTGCTGCGTCTGTGATATTCCATTACAGCAACACAAAGCAAAGACTCTAGGAGAACAACAGACTTCCTCCTCTGAGGTCACCAGTATTAGGGATCAGGTTAACCTAGAGATGTTGGGCACCATCTTGGTAGCTATGTGGAGAGTCTGCCTGCAACTGAGGAAAGCACAGCCAGGACGGAGGGTCACAGAGACCTGAGGACATGTTTGAATGCCTAGATTGAGCTGTGCCTGAGGCAATTTCCCTTAGACTAACCTTTGACTTGAGCTAATCAGTGACCTTTTCCCCCTTAATTTAACTTGAGATTGGTTCCTGCCACTGGACACCAAAAGTTTCCTAATTAAGAGTCACTCGTTGTGACTTAATTGATTTTTTTTTCAAGAGCTCTCATGTTGCCTTGTGGAGATGGACAGGGCTAGGAAGAGGGTAAAGAGAGGGAGATGGAAATGTTACAAGGAATTATTAAACCTAATTCTGATGGCTACCAGGCATCTCACCTGGGATATGTCTGCTATGCTCTGAGTGTTTCTCCAAAATTCGCATGTTGAAGTCCAGTCTCCAGTGTGATGTTACTAAGGGCTGGGGCCATTGAGAGGTCATGAGGGGAACCCTCATAAAGGGATGTGTCTGTGACAGATTTCTGTGACTGTGATGAAATATCTGAGATAAATCAATTTAAAGACCGAAAGGTTCACTTTGGCTCATGGTTTCATGGTTTCCGTGGTCGGTTGGCTCTGTTGCTTTTGGAGCTGTGGCAAGGCAGTACATCATGGTAGGGAGCCATCTGGCGTTTGAGGAAGAAGGCTAGGTTTAAAATCCAAATGATCACAGTGCCTTTGTCAAAGAAGTACCAGGGGGCCACCAGGCATTTCCATCGTTGGCTAGTATGAATAATGCAACTATGGATGTTCGCGTGCGGACTTCTTTGTGCCTACATGCTTTCAGTTGTTTCAGAAACTGCTGAATCATCTAAGTCATCTTTGCATTGATCCTATGCAAACTCTTCCTGTCCAGCTCTTCTAGATTGTACCCTCTGCACATCTGTTCCTCTGTTCTTCTTCCCAAACAAACAAACACACAAAGCAGGCGGCTTTAGTTCAGAGAGTCCCTTCCTTCCCAGGTGGACAAAGTTGTTCTTGAAGGTCTGTTGGAATGATAGCTCACTGTGGTTGGGTGGAAGCAGTTTCCATTGACATCAGTTATGCTTGGAAGTATTTTAGGCAGCAAGTCCCATGGGATTCTGCAAAATTCTAGTTTTCCTGGAGAACTCTGAAGAGAAAGCATATCAGTCTGTCACTGAGTACAGGGAATGTCAACCCTTAATAGAAACTAACCCAGCACTGCCACTTAGCACCAAACGTGGCCTTGGTAAGTGAAAGCGGAGATAGGTGTTCTCAGTCTTCATCTTGAAAAGCACTCCATTCACAGGATCCTAGAAAACACCATGACTTCCCATGTTCGAGCCATGAACTCACATTTATAGAGATTGTATAGACTCATTTTCTTTACTGAATTAGAAAACCACACTCCTGATTTCCCTCCCAAGTCCCTGGTCATTTTTTTCTCAGTCTCCTTTGCCAATCCTCTCCTCTCCAGCTCTTAGTCCTGGGATTTCTTCTCTTCTCTCTTCACTGATATCCTACATAATCTTATCTAGTCTCACAGTTTTAATATCACATACACAGTGATAATTCCCTAACCTATAACCTTTCAATTCACCAAGAAGATATGACAAATATAAACATATGCACCCAACAACAGAGTCCCAAAATCTAAAAAGCAAACACTGGCAGAATTGAAGGGAGAAAGAGACTGCACTACAAAAAGTAGCTGGAGATTCAACACCCCACGTTCAGTTCTGGATACGACATATGGAAAATCAATAAGTGAATATAGAACTTGAACAATACTATAAACCAACTAGACCCAACAGATGTGTAGAAGGCTCTAATAAGAGCAGAACACTCATTCTTCTCAAGTGCACATGGAACATTCTCCAGGTAAAACTATTTATTGGACCACAACATAAGTCTTAATAAATTGAAAAAGACTGAAACTATGCCAAGTATCTTTTCTGCAATGAAATGAAATGAGGAATCCATAAGAGAAGGAAACCTACAAAATTCACAAATAAGTGGAAATTAAACAATATACTCTTCAACAACTGGTGGAGCAAAGAAGAAATCGTAAGGAAATTAGAAAATGCTTTGAGACAAATGAAAACAGACTACAACATGCCAAATAGACAGTTCCTGCCTCAAGTTTTCTCTTGAATTCCATACTCCCATATCTAGTTAGCTATTTAATATTTTTACTGGAATGTATAATAAACAGCTCAATGACTTTTTAAATTTGTCTCCTTGAATTAAGCAATAATAAATGGTGAGGATGTGGGGAAAAAGGTACACTCATACCTTGTTGGTGGGACTGCAGATTGGTGCAACCACTTTGGAAAGCAGTATGGAGATTCCTCAGAAAACTTGGAACGGAACCACCTTGACCCAACTATGCCACTCCTTGGTTTATACCCAAAGGACTTAAAATCAGCATCCTACAGTGACACAGCCACATCAATGTTTATAGTAGCTCAATTCACAATAGATAAATTATGGAACCAACCTAGGTGCCCTTCATCAGATGAATGGATAAAGAAGATATGATATATATATATATATATATATATATATATATATAT
>JAJEJO010001671.1:213952-245408 GCA_020662805.1 Glaucomys volans
ATATATATATGATGGAATATTACTCAGCCTGAAAGAAGAATGAAATTATGGCATTTGCAGGTAAATGGATGGAACTGGAGAATATCATGCTAAGTGAAATAAGCTAATTCCAAAAAACCAAACGTCAAATGTTTTCTCTGATAAGTGGATGCTCATCCATAGTGGGGGGTGGGTAGGGAAGAATGAAGGAACTTTGGATTATGCAGAGGGCAGTGAAAGGATGGGTGGGGCAGTGGGGGTGGGAAGGACAATAGAATGAGACAGACATTATTACCCTATATACACGTATGAAAAAAATTTAAAAAAAATATGTGCATGTTAACATTACATGGTATCCCATTAATATGTACAATTTTTATGTTTTTATGCAATAAAAAAGAATAAAAAAATTTGTCCCTGTCTCTATCATCCTAACAAATGGCACTTTCCGGTTGTTTAGGATCCATATCTTGCAACCACCCCTTATTCCTTTTTTACACCTTACGATCAATGTACCAGCAAATTTCATGGGCTCTTCTTTCAAAACAGGACTCAAATTCGTTCCTTCTCACCATCTCCATGGCTGTCACCTGTCGATACTGCCATCATTTTCCCCCTGAGTTATTGCAGTGGTCTCTTAGCTTCCACCTCTCAACATCTGCAGAATATAGCCAGTGAATCTTGTGGGACTATCACAACAGAAATTGGATGATCTACCCTCACACTACCAAAATAGACAGGTAGACCAATGGTACAGAATAGAAGACCCAGAGACAAACCCACATAAGTACAGTTATCTCATACTAGACAAAGGTGCCAAAAACGCAATGGAGAAAAGACAGCCTCTTCAACAAATGGTGCTGGAAAAACTGGAAATCCATATGCAGCAAAATGAAATTAAACCCCTATCTCTCACCCTGTACAAAACTCAACTCAAAATGGATCAAGGACCTAGGAATTAAATCTGAGACTCTTCACCAAACAGAAGAAAAAGTAGGCCCAAATCTTCTTCATGTTGGCTTAGGACCAGACTTTCTCAACATGACCCCCAGAGTACAAGAAATAAAAGGAAGAATCAGTAAATGGGACGGATTCAAACGATTCAAACTAAAAGGGTTTTTTATCAGCAAAAGAAACAATCAATAATGTGAAAAGAGAGCCTATAGAGTGGGAAAAAAATCTTTTCCACACACACTTCAGACAGAGCACTAATCTCCAAAATTTATAAAGAACTTAAAAAACTTTACACCAAAATACAAAGAACCCAATCAATAAATGGGCTAAGGAACTGGGCAGAAACTTCACAGAAGAAGATATACAGGTGATCAACAAATGTATGAAAAAGTGCTCATCATCTCTAGTAATTAGAGAAATGCAAATTAAAATCACCCTAAGATTTCATCTAGCTCAAATTAGAATGGCTATTATCAGGAACACAAGCCATAATAAGTGTTGGTGTGGATGTGGGGAAAAAGGCACACTCATACATTGCTGGTGGAGCTGCAAATTGGTGCAGCCACTCTGGAAAGCAGTATGGAGATTCCTCAAAAAACTTGGAATGGACCCACCATTTGACCCAGCTATCCCACTCCTTGGTTTATACGCAAAGAACTTAAAATCAGCAAAGAACAGTGATGTGTCCACATCTATGTTCATAGCTGCTCAATTCACAATGGCTAGATTGTGGAACCAACCTAGATGCCCTTCAATTGATGAATGAATAAAGAAACTGTGGTATATATACACAATGGAATATTACTCAGCCATAAAGAAGAAAAAAATTATGGCATTTGCTGGTAAATGGATGGAGTTGGAGACTATTGTGCTAAGTGACATAAGTCCCCAAAACCAAAGGCTGAATGTTTTCTCTGGTAAGTGGATGCTGATACATAACTAGGGGGGAGGGATTTTGGTGGGGGGGCCAAGAGAAGAATGGAGGAAGTATGGATGGTGTAGAGGAAAATCGGACGGGAGGGGATGGGAGAGGGAAATATAGTAGACTGAGACGGACAGTATTACCCTATGTATATGTAAGATTATATGAATTGTGTGAATCTACATTGTGAAAAAAGAGATATTCCATGCTGTATAATTATATCAAAATGGGTTCCTCTGTCATGGATAATTAAAAAGAACCAATATAAAAAAAGACCCTGCAAGATGACTCTTGCTTACTTCATGTTCTTGACCTGTTGTCTCCTTGTGGCCTTGAGCACATTGAAGATAAAAGTAGTCCCTTGTTTTAATTTGGATTTTTAAACCTTGTGAGGTGTCAGATTGTCATGCTCACTTGCCGTTTCTAGTTTCTAACTTATCCCAACTTTACTTCTGTTAGGTGGTCTTCCACCTTTTAAAGAGACTGAATGTTTTTCCAAGTTTGTCTTTTTGGCTTTCTATTTACACACTTTTGTATGTGTATCTACGTGTGTTTGCACCTTGTGTGGACATCTTTGTGTGTCTATACAGAGGTTCTAATTGTCACGTAGTTAAGTTTGTCAATCTTTTCTCCATGATTTCTATGTTCTGTTTTATGTTTAGGGAGACCTTCTGTTAAAGATTAAAACAAAATACACTCAAAAGATTTCTTCCGATATTCTGTGTTTGGTTTTGTATGCAGATCTTTATTTCCTCTGGAATTTATTTTGGCATAAGAAGATAGGGGTGAGCTTTATTCTTCTCCCTAAAAGACAGATGTCCCAAATGACATTTATCAAATAATCCACATTTTCTCCACTGATTTAAAATGTTACTTTTATCACATGACAAATTCCCATATGTATGTGGGTCTATTTCTGATTTCCTTGTCATTTTCTTCTCTATTCCTTCCCCCTGCCGACATTACTGATTGTACCTTTATAATACTTTAAAAAAATCTGTTAGATCAAGTTCACTCTTATTTCTTTTGCTTGTAGACTTTCCTAGCTATTCTTTTTAGAAACAGCTCTATTGAGACATAATTTACATACCATATAATTCACACATTTTATTCATATAATTCAATACATATTAGCATATTTGCCAACACCAAGTCAATTTTAGAATATTTTCATCATCTCATAAAGAATCCCCATCCTCTTTAGTTATTTCCTCTTTCCCCTATCCCTCAACAATCCTGATAACAACTTTTGTCTCCATAGGTTTGCCTATTCTTGACATTTCATATATATGGAATCTTATATGATCTGTGAACACATATAATGTGTGATCTTTTTTTCCTTAGCATAATATTTTCCAGGTTCATCTGTGTTGGGCCATATATCAGCACTTTATTACTTTGTATAGTCAAATAATACTCCATTCACATGGCTATACCACATTTTGTTTATCCATTTGTTGGTTGATGGACATTTGAGTGGTTTCCACCTTTTGACTAATATAAATAGTGTTCCCATGAACATTTATGCACAAAGTGTTTTTTGTTTGGACACTTATTTTCAATTCTTTTGAGTATATGGCTAGCAGTGGAATTGCTGGGTCAAGTGGTAGTTTTGCTTAACTTATTGTGAAACCTTCAAGCTGTTTTCCGCAGTAGCCGTGCCATTTTATGTTGCTACCAGCAATGTATGAGGGATCCAATTTTTTCACATCCTCCCCAAGATTAGATATTTTCTATTGTTGTTTTTATGTTTTAATTGTGATCATCATAGTGGGTGTAAAGGGGTATCTCATTGTGGTTTGATTTTTATTTCCCTGATGACTAGTGATATGGAGATTTTTTTCATGTAATTATTTGGCTATTTCTTTGGAAAAATGTCTATTAAAGTTCATTTATGTCCCCCTTTTTGGTACGGGGGATTGAATGAGGGACACTTTGTCACTGAGTCACATCCCCAGTCTGTTTTATTTTTAATTTTGAGATAGGGTTTCTAAGTTTGTTATGGTTTGGATGTGAGACAAAAGTTCACATGTGAGACAATGCAAGAAGGTTCAGAGGAGAAATGATTGGGTTGTGAGAGACTTAACCCAGGAAGTGAATTAATCCTCTAATAGGGATTAATTGAGTGGTAACTGAAGTGGTGGGTGTGGCTGGAGGAGGTGGGAATTATGGGTGTGGCTTTGGGGTATATAATTGTATCTGGCAAGTGGAGACCTCTCTCTCTCTGCTTTCTGATCATCATGCCTTGAGTTGCTTCCTTCTGCCACACTCTTCTGCTATGATGTCCTGCCGCACCTCAAACTCAGGGGAATGGAGCCTGCCGCCTATGGACTGAGACCTCTGAAACCATGAGCCCCCAAATAAACTTTTTCTCCCCTAAAATTGTTCTGTCCAGATCTTTTAGTTGAAGCAGCAAAAAAGCCAACTAAAATAAAGTTGCTCAGGGCCTTGCTAAGTTGCCCAGACTGGCCTCACACTTGTGATCCTCCCGCCTGAACCTCCTGAGTTGCTGGCTTGGTAGGAGTGCATGCACCATCACACCTGGGTGACATTTATCTTTTTATTATTGAGTAGTACGAGTTTCATGTATTTCTAACTATCTTGTATGTCCATTTTTATAGGTGAACCTTCAAGAATAGCTACCAACTTTCATATAACTTAATGGCAAAAAAAATTATAAAAATTTAGTCTAATAGATTCTACAGAAGAAAATTTCCCTAAAGCATCTCTCTGGCATTTTGAAATGTGGGCATGTGTCCTCTGAAATTGATCTAAACTTGACTTGCATTCATGAAACAGGAAAGGGTAGAACAATCCTTTCCTCGTGTATGGTGTGTGCCCTTGGGATTATTAATCACTCTTTGGCATCACTTACTTTAGTGTAGTGCTGATTTGCTGATTCAAAGAAAGAGGCTAGAGAAGCCCTTTCCAAGATCAGCATCCCAAGTTGGCCAGAGCCGATTATTGCAGTTTCCTGGAGACGTCCACCCCTCCTGGTTCACAATCAACCCACAGTGCACTTCTAGCCTGACTCCCAGGGATGCACCCCCATGATTGTTGGGCTTAATCAGGGAGAAGTGTGGTTTCCCATATGCTTTTGTCCCTGGGGGTGTCTGAAAGGGAATCAGGCATTCTTATGCCCATTGCTAAATCCTTGGGGTATCTGGGAGAGAAGCAAACACTTCTTAGATCAATATGTTCAAAGCCCATTTGGTGCAAACCTCTGCCGTGGGCTGGAAAATAGACTATTTCTCCAGCTTCTTTCTCTCCAAGGTGGATATGAACTTGAACTCTTGTAATGAACTGCTTGCATTTTCTCCTCCTGGAAAGCTTAGGTGTGTATGTGATTTTGATGAGAAATGGCTTCAAAAGTGGGCACCTGTGGGGCTTGGCTCTTTACAACCGAGTTTCTCAAGTTTTAAAAAATCATTATTCCTTCCTCCCCTGAAATCTTTTAGACATTTTTTCCTTTATTACCCTTCCCCATTAAATTTCACAACCCCAAATATACTGTATATTCCTGAACTGTATATATATATCTGTGCTTTGTACAGAAGAAAATAAGATTTCCCCTCCCTGGGGAGAGATATGGCCTCTATCAAGAATGCAGGTGCTGGGGCTGGGGCTGTAGCTCAATGGCAGAGTGTGAGGCACTGGGTTTGATCCTTGGCACCACATAAAAATGAACAAGTGAAAAAGAGGCATGCTGTCCATCTTCATCTATACCAACAAACAAACAAAACAAAACTAAACTAAAAAAGAATGCATGTGCTATGGTCTGAATGTCTGCACCAGAACTCCTGTTGAAATTTAATTCCCATTGTGAGGTATGAAGAGGGTGCAAACTTAATCTGACCATGGCATTTGGAGGAGGGACCTTTGGGAGGCAAAGAAGGTGTCACCCTAATCCAATGGGTCTGTGGCTTTACTAGACCAGGAGGAGAGACCTGAGGGGGATGCACTACCCACCTGACCATACGATGCCTCTGTGGCCTTGAGACTCTGCAGAGTCCAGCCAGCAAGAAGGACCTCATCAGATGCAGCTGCTTGGTCTTGAACATCCCAGCCTTCAGAACTATGAACCTAACAAACCTCTATTCTTTTTTTTTTTTTTTTTTTTCCGGGGGATTGAACCCAGGGGCACTCCACCACTGACCCACATCCCCAGCCCTATTTTGTATTTTACTTAGAGACAGGGTCTCACTGAGTTGCTTAGGGCCTCGCTAAGTTGCTGAGCCTGGCTTTGAACTCGCGATCCTCCTGTCTCAGCCTCCCAAGTGCTGGGATTACAGGTGTGCCAGTGCACCTGGCTCAAACCTCTATTCTTTATAAGTTACCCAGTCTTTGGTATTGGGTTACAGCAACATAAAATAGACCAACACAGCATGTTTAGCAATACTTCAGAGCCAACCCCGTGGCCTCCACTACATAAAAGGCAGAAGTTTGGGCTGGGTGGGGCCTGCAGCAAATGCACAGATCCTGGTTTAGTGGTGTCAGATCTTGGAAGATTTCAAGAGAAGCCAGGAATCTGGATACATGAGCACTTAAAGTACTGCTTTAATTACCCAGCAGGGATCATGCTGTGTAGACAAAACAAAAAAGAAGATGAAACCAAGATTCACTGACTCTGGAATAGGTGGTGTGGTTGGGATTGTCTAAATCTTCCAATCCAGTTAGTGCCCTTTCTACTTACGGAGTCTCCACCCTGCAGCTCAGGACCCTTCCTGACTTCCCCTCCCTGTGAGTCCTTCCATGTCTCCCTGTCCCCTCCACCTGCCCCCAGACCCCGGTCATCCAGGATGGGGACAAATGCCCCCACCCGGTTCCCAGCAGGACTTGGACCTACTGAGCATGCACGCCGCAGAGCTGGTGGACAGGGAGGGCCTCGCCCTGGAGGGGGAGGTGGGTCGCGTATCTGCGGATCCTGAGAATGTGGACCGGAGGGAGGCTTGGGAAGGCGGGGCCCGGCCTGGCTCAGCCTCTGCCCGCGGGGACAGAGAATCTCTGGGCTGAAACAACCCGTTGTTCACACCCTCCCCTCTGACCCGCTACCCCGGGTATTGTTTTCTATTTGCCCGGGTCGCAGGTGGGAGGCGAGGAACGCCGGGGTTCTGGAACCTGGCTGCTCGCCAGGTCCCTGGCCTTCGGCCCCAGGGTCACTGGGCGGCCGCGCCTCCAGGGCAGGAGGAGGGAACGCCTGGGTCCCCCGGCCGCTCGGGGCCTCCGCCTCCGGCTCGCCATGGGCTCGCGCAGCTCCCACGCCGCTCTCATTCCCGACGTGGAGAACATTCGGCGGGAGACCGGCTGTGAGTGCGCCCGCGCCGCTGGCTGGGGAGGGACCCGGGCGACACCAGGCGCCGGGGTCGGGGACCGGAGGAGGCTGAGGGCGGCGTGGGGACTCCAGAATAGGGCTGGTTGAAGGGTGGGTCACAAGTCCAGGAGTGCGCGACCACGGAACTGGGAGACCCGGACCCAAGCGACTGGGATCGCAGGGCGACGAGGGGCGCGTGAGTTAGGGGTGCCGGCGTCCAAGTTTGGAGGTGATCCCGGACACCGGCTTGGGGTCTAGATTCATTCAAGCAGTTAGGTGTCCTCGAACCGGGATCGAGGCTGAAGGCAGAGCTGACCGCGGATGGACGGGGGTGACTTTGATCCCTTGGTTTCCGGGAACCCAGCTGCGATGCTGGGAGCCTTCCCGGGTCTCCAACCTGGCGCTCCCCAGGGTCTCGGCGAGCTCGCCAACCCCGTCAGTCTGCCCCGGCCCGAGGGATGCACCCACCTCCCGCAAACGCTCGGCCCCCAGCCTGCCTCCCCCGCCGCCAGGAGCGGGTTTCTGGAGCCTTCTCCGCGGCTCTTGGGTCCAGCAGCGTCCCAAGCGTCCTCGGAGGGGTCACCCTTCCTCATTCCCTCCCGCCAGTCTCGCAAGCCAGTCTACTCCGCCTCTACCACCGGTTCCGGGCACTGGACAGGAGCAAGAAGGGCTACTTGAGGTGAGGGGGCTGACCTGATGGCCTCTGCCCCACCCCCTCTTGGACGCCACCTGCCGCTTGGGCCCTACCCGACCTGTACTTTGACTTTACAGCCGCACGGATCTCCAGCAGATTGGGGCGCTGGCGGTCAACCCCCTGGGAGACCGAATTATAGACAGCTTCTTCCCTGATGGGTGAGGCCCCGTCGGGGTGGGGAGGTGGAGGTGGAAAAACCTGCGTATGGGTTGGTGGGAAGGTGGGAGGCAGGTGGCTCGCCAAGGTGACAGTTGCTCCGCTCCCTTCCACCCGCCAGGAGTCAGCGAGTGGATTTCTCAGATTTTGTCAGAGTTCTGGCGCATTTTCGACCTATAGACGATGACACAGGAGTCCGAGACCCCAAGCAACCCGAACCCCTCAACAGCAGAACCAACAAACTTCGCTGTGAGTATCCGGGCACTGGCCCAAGGAGACCCCAGAACTCGGCAAGCCAGGGAGCGGCCCCAGGAAGCTCCCGCTCCCACTCTGGGCCTGTTGATGACCTACTCCTAGCCCCCTAGAAGAGGGCCAGGGAAGACCCACCTTCTTTTCCCGCCTCTGCTCTCTTCCCAGTCGCCTTTCAACTCTATGACCTGGATCAGGATGGAAAGATCTCCAGGCATGAAATGCTGCAGGTTGGAAGAAGGCCAAGTGCAAAGAGACGCGCCGAGGAGGGTGGGAGGGCTGGCTGGGGCTGCCTGAGGATCGGGTGGGATGGTCCGTCTGGGTGGGGCATGCGGATGGTGGAGGATGGGGTGGGAAATGGAAAGGAGCCAGTTGGGGGGTGGGTTAGTTGGGAGGCAGTGTGGGTAGCCGTTGGGTAAGAGGTGAGGAATAGATCAGTGATTCTCAATATCTGGAGATATTTTTGGTTGTGGTCACTGGGGACAGTGTGCTACTGGCCTTGTGTAGAAGTCGGGAGAGCTGCTCTGTACATTGTATAATAGAGGGGATAGTTTCCTACCGCGAGGGGTGAGCTGGCCCCAAATGGCAACAGCTCGGCTCTCTTCGGATGTGCAGAAGTGTGTCAGAGGGTGAGCTGGAGATGGATGGAGATTGGGATATGAGGGTGGAGTAATGAGTTGGGCCTGTGGCTTGTTGTGGTGAGTAGCGAGGGTTAGTTGGGGGATCAGTTGGTGAAGCAGTGGGGGCATTAGTAAGGGAGTCAGAAGGGTGTGATTGGGAACGGGTGGAAAATGGGTGAGAGATCATGCAACTGGTAGTCATTTCAGCAGGAGGAGGACAGAGTTTGGGGGATGGAAGGGGAGACTTTGTGCCTCTTCTTTATGGCTGCTGCTTCTACCTCCAGGTTCTCCGGCTGATGGTCGGAGTCCAGGTGACAGAAGAGCAGTTGGAAAGCATCACCGACCGCACGGTGCAGGAGGCCGATGAAGATGGCGATGGGGCTGTGTCCTTCTTGGAGTTCACCAAGGTCAGGTGTTCCGACCTCAGGAACTGGGGAGTGGGATCAAGAGTTCCCAGGAGTGATGGGCAGGAGACATAAAACTGAAGAAGGGCAGAAAAATAAGGGGCTCCAGGGAACCATGGGGCTCTGAGTAGTGCGTAGAACCCTGCAGGGGGTGGGGGGGAGGTTGGAGCATGTGGACTGTGATTCAAGACTTCTGACTTGACCTCATCCATCTCTCTCCAGTCCCTAGAGAAGATGGACATCGAACAAAAAATGAGCATCCGGATCCTGAAGTGACCCCCTCTGCATCTCTGGCTAACTCCTGCAGACCAGTATCTGCTTGGGCTTCATCCTCAGCCTTCACAGAGGCAGGATCTCTATACACCATTCTTATTTCTAAACTCAACTCTAGGGTCCAGGAGAAAAAGCTGGAAGGGTGTATTCTAAAGCCGAACTCGCTTGATCTCAGATCTGTCAATCAGTCTGCTGTCATTCCGTCACAAGTGACAGAAAATCCAATTGCAAGCAACTTAAGTAAAAAAGGGATTTTATGGGCTCACACAATTAAAAAGCCTGGCAGGGACTGGGGATATAACTCAGTTGGTAGAGTGTTTGCCTTGCAAGCACAAGGCCCTGGATTCAATCCCCAGCATCGCTTAAAAAAATAAAATAAAATATAAAGCCTAGCAATCTGTGTCTTCAGATACAACTGCATCCAAGGGCACAAATGGTGTTAGGATTGCTTTCTCAGCTGTGTTGCTCAGCACTTTCTTCTGTGTGGACACCCTTCTCCAGAGGGCTCCTTCTTCAGGATGTGGAATGGCTGCCTGTAGCTCCAAACTTGCATCCTTCTAGTACCACAGTGGGAAGGGATTTCCATATTCCAATAATTCCAAGGGAAGAGTATCCTTGGGCCAACTGGGATCTTGTCAGGGAATGAAGCACTCTAATTGGTCAGACTGGTATATGCACTAATTCCTAGAGCCAGAAAATAAGAAGGGGGAAAGTGTGTGTGTGTGTGTGTTGTTTCTGTTCAGGCAAAACAAGATATGTCCGTTACTGTTTTGTTGACCCAATAGAGTCATCTTTGAAATCTGGCTTCTTAAATAGATTCTCACTGATTCCATGAATGCATGACAATGTAATAATAGAGGTGGGTGACTGGGGGGAGATGATGACAAAACAATAAACAATACATACTTTTCTGGGAGTGCGAAGTTATTCCAAGATTTGGAGAACAGCTGGGCATAGTGATGCATGCCTATAATCCCAGAGGCTTGGGAGGCCCAGACAGGAGGATTGCAAGTTCAAGGCCAGCCTCAGTCACTTAGAAAAGCATTAAGCAAATTAGTAAAATGAAAAATAAAAAGTACTGGGGATGTGACTCAGTGGTTAAGTGCCCCTGGGTTCCATCCCCCGTATAAAAAAATAGTCATAATAAGATTTGAAGAGTAATCCTGTTGTAAGAGGTTTGTCATGTCCTTGACCTGTGTGATGGGCAGATTGGAAGTACCAGAAGTTAATGACCCCTGAATCAGCTCTGAACCAATGACAGATTGGTAGATAAATGGAAACTGGTAGATAAATACCCACTTACTTCACCTTTTGGGTGGGATAATTTGGAGGTATTATTCTCTTATTTTGCATAGAAAATAATAGATAATTTGGAGGTATCTCATTCTCTTATTTTGCATAGAAATCTCCAGGCTTGACCCCAGGGGACACAATGCTACCTGCTTGTTAAGGCACCCTGTCCAGCTTCCTTCCCTCCCCGTCTCCCTGGCCTGCTCCTCTCCATGTGTCCAGGTCTCAGGATGTACCAGGCCTTCTGGAACACAAGCTCTCACTCCCACGTGGCTGGGGAACTCTCCAGAACACCGTAAAGAACTGCATTAAAGGATTGCACAACTCCTGACATTTTCTTATTTCAGGAAGTTTGAGGTCATAAAACACCTATGAAGCTTTGGGGGTCCCAGGAACCTGGAATTGCCTGGGGTGACATATGAACCCCATTTTGACCTTTACATTTTGATTATAGTACAAGTCTGAGAGATGGGTCCCCTAGTTGGGGGTCAGGCAGAGATGAAAAGAGGGATATTTGATTCCTTGGGGAATTTTGTGATTTTTGTCAGAGGATTGTTGCGTGGACAAGGATTTTCTGGTTGAGGGATATTTGTTTAGTCTTTGACCCCAATTAAAGGCAGGGGTGGGGAATAAAAGTCACCCAGTGGCCATTTTTCTCCAGGCACTGTGAGAGAAGATTTGTCTGTAGAGACAAGTAGAAGAGAGGTGGAGAGAAGGAAGGAAAAGGAGAGAGAGAGAGAGAGAAAGATTTTGAGAGATTCCTTCTTTGGTACCAGGGTTTAAACCCAGGGTCCCTCATCCACTGGTCCATATCCCCAGATCTTTTTTAAATATTTTATTTAGAGACAGGGTTTCTCTAAGTTGCTGAGGGCTTCACTAAGTTGCCGAGGCTGGCTTTGAACTTTCGACCCTCCTGCCTCAGCCTCTGGAGCTGCTAGGGATGACGGCGTGTGCCACAGGGCCTGGCGAGGGATTGATTCTTTATAGCTGTTTTTTCCCATTTCCATTGTAGTGTTCCTCATTTTCCCTGATGGTAGATTTCATCTGATTGAAAGGTCAGAACTTTTGGCCCTGTTTGAGAGTCCCTGGGTCTCCTGGGAAATCTGCATCTTTAATAAGTGATTCTGAGGCTAGAGTCCAAGCACCAAATTCGACCTCAAGCTTCCAGCCAGGCTGCTGGTGCCACTCTTTCTACAGGGACTCCAGCATCCTTAAAGCACTGAGCAGGGCCGTAGATTCCCAAGAAAGGTGTCCCTGTGCATCCCCTGCACATCTGCCCTGCAAACCCCTTACTCAGGAAGGTTCCTGGTGGGACTGCGGGAGCTCCTGGACTCCACTCGTGGGCCTGGTGGTGGGGGGAGCATAGGTCCCTTAACTCCCTCCACATGAAAGTCCCCTGATCCCCTCCCCCCACCTTAGGCCCAGGAGGCCAGAGAGCTCTGTCATGCAGGGGAGGGGTCAACTCTGACCAAGACGCCCATGGATTGTTCCTGGGGGGTGGGTGATGACACTAGGCGGCAGATGACAATCTTCACTGATTTGTGTACCACTCTCATCATCGTTGCTGTCTGGTACCTGCTCCCGTGCCATTATTTATTACAGGCTGGGAGCCCTTAACCGAAACACTGGGGACCACAGGTATTGTGGGTATATAAATGTATATATATATATATATATATATATATATATGTACATATGGGTATATATATGTGGGTATATGTATATATATATACATATATATTTAGATTTTGAAATATTTGCATTTGTATAAAGAGATAATTTTGAGGATGGAACTGAAGTCGAAACGTGAGGTTCATCCATGTTTCTTGCACACCTTTTACACGTAGCCTGAAGGCAACTGGCGCCTGCCCTTGACCCGTCACACGATGTCAGGTATGGAAGTTTCCACTCAAAATGTTGTATCTTCGCTCAAAAAGCTCCAGATTTGGGGTTATCTACAGTTTTAGATTCTCAGATTATGGATGCTCAACCTGTATCGTCTCATTAAATTGACTCATTAAAAAAAAGTGGATGGAGTCAGAGAATATCATGCTAAGTGAAATAAGCCAAACCCCCCAAACCAAAGGCCAAATGTTTTCTCTGATATTCAGAAACTAATTCACAATGGGGGGAAGTAGGGAAGAATACAGTTACCTTATATTAGGCAGAGGGGAGTGAAGGGAGGGGAAGGGGTATGGGGGAAGGAAGGATAGTGGAGTGAAACAGACATTATTACCTCATGTACATGTAAGACTGCATGACCCATGTGATCCTGCAACATGTACCATCAGACAAATGAGAGATTATACTTCATGTATGTATGATCTATCAGAATGTATAAATGGATTCTACTGTCATGTACAACTAATTAGAGCAAATAAGAAAATTAAAATAAAAAATTAAATGTATAGATTTGAGTTTGTAAAGGGAGTTGTATCTCACTCCTTTAAGTTGAAAACCAGCGTCAATTGAGGGGAACTTTGCAGAGAGAAGTAATAGAAGAACAGTGGGACAATCTCCATGTGTTCCACTGGGGCAGCTGGAAGGGTCATTGACTGTCCTAGAATTTTCTAGAAGAACCCATCTACATATCCTGAAGAGCTGGGAGCTCTGGAAGGAGCCATATCCCTTGCCAAGGAGGCTGATCTTTTTTTGTTTTTGGTACTGGGGATTGAACCCAGGGACACTCCACCACTGAGCCACATCGCCAGCCCTATTTTGTATTTTATTTAGAGACAGGGTCTCATTGAGTTGCTTAGGGCCTCGCTAAGTTGCTGAGGCTGGCTTTGAACTTTCAATCCTTCTGCCTCAGCCTCCCAAGTGCTGGGATTACAGGTGTGTGCCACCACGCCCAGCTACAGGAGGCTGATCTTGAAGCCACATGTGCAGGCAGAGCCCTGGGGAGAGAAGCAACTAGAAGGCAGGACATTGTGTAGGCCTAATGATGCCACCATTGCCCATATGTGGTGAGAATTCTGGCCTAGACTGTCAAGTGGATGGGAGCTGTGTCATATCCCCCCGTCCCACACATCCCATACCAAACAAACTCCTGGGTATTTAAGAGGAAACACACTGTCTTGATTCCTGGTAAAGACTTACCCTGAAAATCAGTGTGGTTTAGGAAAAATAATTCAAGTTTGGGAGTCCAATGTGGCCTGAGTTTGAGTCTGAGCCCTTTCAAGGACCTGCTGTGCAGACCTGGGGTCTTTAACATTTCTCCTGCGTGCCTGAGCTTCTACTCTGTGGGAAAGAGCCAGAGAGTACAGCCACCCTACAGGACTGTCGCCCAACCCTGCTTTCTCTCAGCTGAGAACCTCAGTCTTATCTGCAAGCCTGGACTCTGGCCTGTATCAGCCAGGAAAAGAAAGAATAGAAATTCATTGGTTCTTAGAACTGAAAGAAAAGTCCAAAGGTAGAGAGTCCCAGAGGTTCAGTGATATCAGAAATCAGTCTTTTCTTTTCTCAGCTTGGCTGTCTTCAGGGTTGGTTTTATTCTGAAGCAGTGATCCCAATGAAAACAGTGCCTCTCTTTTCTAATAGTTCAGTCAAAAGTCCCAGAAAGAAACCTCATTGGCCTGCTCTCCAGAGGTAGGCAAAGGTAAGGCTCCGATTGGCCAGATCTGGTCACATGGTCTCCCAGGAAGTGGAGATTACAGTCAATCCCACTTGCACCACATGCAAGGTGTGAGTGTGTGTGTTGATTCCCTAACATAATATCACAATGTCTTTACCAGAATAAGGGCTGCCTGCTGGACAGTCAAAATCAGCAGATAACCGTATAATCATAAGTTTGTTTTTGGCTATAAATAACAGAATTACCAACTACCTGTGGTTTAAACAATTACAATAATTATCTCATACTGTAGGATATCTCTAGTGGTAGGCAGTCCTAAAGTTGTTGAGTGATTCAAAAGGATTTTTAAGGATCTAAGTAGATCTTTTATCCTTCCATTCTTCTTGACTTTCAATTCTCGACATTGACTCATAGCTACAAGATGGCTTTTATAGCTCCAGCCATTGCATCTTCACAGAAACAGTGTATAAACATGTACCTAGGAGAGTGACCAGGGCAGCTGAAGATAACTCCTTTCATGTCCCTCTATATTGATCAATGAGGAAAAGTACCCTCTTTCCCTGCCATTGATAAAGACAGAACCAGAACACCTCTAGCTGTAAGGGAGGATTGGAAAATGAATATCCCTGCTAAATTCAGAGTCTGTCATGAGAAATGGGCTTGACCAACAGTGACCAAAGGGGACAGGGACAGGAGGTGAGGGACACTGTTTGGGTTTTGCTAAGTGTGGCTGTGTGAAGGACAATCCCAAGTCTCAATGGCTTGCAACTGCAGGAGTTCATTGCTGCTTAGGTGCCGTGGTGCTCATTGGGGACCAGCGGTGGCTCCATTCCACGCATCTTCACGTTTCGGGACAGCCCTCATTAGGAGCACGCTGTTCTCCTGGGAGAGGGAAGGAGTTAAAGAGCTGCTGAGACAGTGGCTCCTGGACTTTCTGCCCGGATCTGTGTGAACTTTGTCTCGATGGGGTTTATTGGCTTGGAATAACCACCATTTGATGATTATATTGATGATCTCTTGCACCAGGGATCTGGGCAGGCTCAGCGGGCCTTCTTCTGCCCCACGTGGCACTGACTGGGTGGCTCTGTGGTATTCAGCAGGCGGGTGGCCTGGTCTGTCACTCACAGGTCTGTTGCCTTGGCAGGGACACCCTGAAGGCTGCGGTTGCCCCCATAGCGATGAGGAGGTCGGAGACTTCTTAGATGGGCAGCTGAGAGCTCCCAGAGAAAGTCCTGCAGGGACAGAAGTGGGAGAAACCTGTCTCGTACACCCTGTCCTGAAGCTGGTACAGCAGCCCTTCCACCATAACATGCAAAACCCCCACTGAACTCGCAGGGGAGGGGATAGACTCCGTCCCTGGGAGGCAGGAGTACAGAGCATTTACGGCCACCTTCAATCCGCTTCCCATGGTGCTTTGGTGTGGAGCAGACTGAGGATTTTGATGCTGGAGTGTGTCCCAGGGGTTCACATGTTGGCGAGTTTGGTCCTTGGAGGTGATGGGAGGGGTTGGGTCCTTTAAGAGGGGGGGTCTGGTGGAAGGCAATTCGGTCACTGAGGGCACTGCCCTGGGAAGGAGTTGACGCAGTTCTCATGGGGTCCTGGTGAGTGTGTGACAGAGGGTTGTTATAACAGCACGGGCCTGGCCTCTCCCTGGTACTCTGGCTTCCCATCTTGCATGTGATCTCTTTTCCTTGCATGCAGCACAATCACAGAGTCATCCTCCATGAAGTCTTGATCCTCCAAACCTGTAAGCTAAACAAACCTCTTTTCTTTAGAAAGTACTCAGCCTCAGGTCTTTTGTTAAGTAACAGAAAATGGACTAATGTGTGTGGCTACAGGTGGGGATGCATAACCCTCTTACAGAGAATGGAAACGGACATTAAAGAAAATAGTAACTTGCCTTACCAGTTAATATTTAGCATGGAAGGAAAACAATTAAGGATGGGGATGTGGCTCAGGGGTAGAGACGTTGCCTAGCATGTACAAGGCCAGGGTTCAGTTGCGCACACACATACAAAAGGAGTGAGAGAGAGAGAATGATTAAAATTGTTGGGGTACGGCTACAGACAAATCAATGTGGCAGAAAAGGAAGCTGAGAAACATATATATGCATGTGCATATGAGGATTCACATATGTATCATAGATATATTTACATACTAGGCCTCCAGCTTACCTCATAAAATGTGAAATGGCTAATGGTTTGGAAAATGGGTATGAGTGATATGGACTTGGAGGTTCATGCCTGTCATTCTGCTACTCAGAAGTCTGAAACAGGAGGATTGCAAGTTCAAGGCCAGCCTGGGCAACTTGACATGGCCCTGTCTCCAAAAAAAAGTGCCAATTGAGCCCTCGTACTGCTAAACAAACAGCATAATTCCATGTTTTTAAGAAAAGAGAGAAAGGGTATAAGTGCATATTAACGCAATTTTTGAGGTACAGAGGATTTTCTAATATTTTTGAGGAAAATATTCATAGTGTTAACTTTATAAAAATTATAAAGCTTTAAAGGCAAAGGACAAATTGGAGAACATTTGCATTATGCATGTCAGAGAAGGGGATAGAATTAGAAAAAGATGAACATTGTGTAGACCAAAAATACAAACAAGAATTTTTTTTTTTTTTTTTTTTTTTTTTTTTTTTGCGGTGCTGGGGATTGAACCCAGGGCCTTGTGCTTGTGAGGCAAGCACTCTACCAACTGAGCTAGATCCCCATCCCACAAACAAGAAATTTTAAAACAGAAATATAGATGTTCAGTCCATCGTTGACTAGATTCTAATTAAAACCACGACTCTCCTGGGGCTCGACCTGGTTTATGGGTCAAAAGTCCTAAAAATGGGAGCGTTCATTATCCCAGACACTCATTTCTGGGAATTCATCCTAAGTATTTAGTTAAGGATGTGCAGAACAATTGACCTACCAGACCATTCACTTAAGTGTTCTTTGTAGCAACGCAACGTGAACAACTATAGTCAGCTGATCGTGTGCCATACGGGCGGGGCGCTGGAACTCTCTTCAAGAAGGACCTTGCTCTTCAGCTGACCACTGACAGCTTCTAGCTGTTACCTTTCAGGATCTGCCTTATCTATTAAGCTGGGGTTGTGCTCTTAGGCAGCTGTAACAAAAACTGAACAAGACCTGGGCCTGTCCTTGCCATCTGAGGTTCCCCCTGGCCTATCCTGCGGGCTCATCATTTGACTTTTCACACAAGTGTCTCTCAGTGAACCTCTGCACTCCTGAAACTATCTGAGTGTCTGCTTCCAGGAGTGCCCAACTAACACTTTGTGTTTGAGTTCCACTGGAGTTTGTGTTAGCCAGTTTTCTGTTGCTATAACAAAATACCTGAGGCTAGGTGTTTTATTTTAGAGATTTATTTGGCTTATGATTGTGGTGGCTGGAGAGTCCAACCAGCATGGCACTGGCCCCCTGGCCATGTTATAACATGGAGAAACAGAACTGGTTGCATGCAGGAGGGAGAGGGCAGTCACATGGCAAGACAGGATGCCAGGCCTGCTCTTTCTGTAACTTGTTCTCACAGGAACTAACTAGGGTCCCAAAGCAACTCCATAATCCCTTCCAGGGCAGCACCCCTGTGACCTAACCACCTTCCACTAGGCCCCGCCTCTTAAGGGTTCCACCACTTCAATCAAACTTATAGCATGTGAACCTTTGGGGTCCATATTCAAACCCTATCCAAACCATAGCAGAGTCTGATCAGAGAAGCAGAACCACTGTGACTGACATGTAATATGGGACTTGTCAAAAGGACTGGACCTCAGGCCATTGTGGAGCACATGATCAGTCTGAGTAAGGCGGTGACTTCTGAATCTGACGTTGAACCCAAAGTCAGCAGGGCCAGCAACCCAGGAGAAAAAATGGAACTAACATGGGGGAATGCAGAGACCAAAGAGGAACCTGGGGGGAAAATGTGTCACCCAGGAGGACACACTGGAACCCATGTCGATTTCCACCTCCAACCTGGATGATGTGGGTGACTGACAGGAGAAGCTGGCGCCCATCACTGCACCTGGCCCAGGACTTGGAGAAACTGAAGGAGACACGAAGGAGCCGGAGGATCCAAGGCCTGGCTGAGGCCCACACCCCAAGGTGAACCATCGAACGAGCCCCAAATTGTGTGAGTCCCAAGAAGGCCACATGTGGACCTTTGAAACCAAAAAATGGCTGCTCTTCTGCTTTTACCTACCTGATATTCCACACATTTTTCTTGTGGCTAACATAACCCAGAGCATCTAGAAGGAATTCCTTGGAAATGTCGTTCTGGCTTAGCTAAGTTGAAACAAAACAAAACCACCTCTTGGTATTGGTTAAAAATAAAATGATGTATCAATAAACTGGAATGGCATTTGGCCATTTACAATGTCATAGGTGAGTATTTCTTGCCATCTGAGAACATGGCGTCCAGCATGACTACATGGGTTAACATGTAGAGAAACACAGTTTTGCACAGTTTATCGTCTGGTATTTCCATGCTTCCCAGGTCCTCTGTAAGAAGGACGGCCTCCCTGTTCTTCCCAGCATCCTGTCTCCCCCACTCACATTATTTTATGTTTCGGAACACTCATGAGGTTCTTCCTCATTTCTCCCTGTGGTTTCTCACCCACCCTGGCTTGCTCTTGTCCTTCTCCCCAGACTTTGCCTGATTAGTTCCCATTTATGTTCCAGACCTTTCTCCTTGGTCCTTGGTGGAGCCATTTGCAACTCAATAGTTCCCCAAACTCTCTGGAGCTAAAAAAACAAAAGCCAAAACAAAAACACAGAATCTCAGGGCTTGACTATAGACCTATTCCGTTGTAATTTCCAGAGCCAGGACTAGGAAATGTGTCTATTATGTAGGATTATACTTGTCTGTACATGATAGAGATCCGAAATAATAATGACTCTGTAGTGAATTCCTGTCATTTCAAGTTGCATCCATTCTGAATATAAGTTCAGCTTTCTCATGCCACATGCAGGGCCTGGTCACCTTAACACAGTTTCCAGTTCTCTATCTCCTTCCTCCCAATTCCTCAACACAGTTGGTCCAGGTATTTGCCTTCTGGTGACCATCTCCCCATGTGATGGCATGCAACCTACTTGACTCACACCAGTAATCCCGACACCCCATCAGAGCTGCCCAGACACACTGCAGTGGCCACTTCTCAGTAACAAAATGGCCCCATGGAGTTCATGACTGCCCACACTAAACCTGCTAACTAGAACTCCCCAGGGAAACGAGCTTGCACTTCAGTAAAGGCTCCGGTCCACAGAGCCACTGCTCTCTCTCTTTCTCTTTCTCTCTCTCTTGCTCTCTCTCTCTCTCTGTTTCCCATCTGCTGGAAAAGCACACTGCTGTCCCTGGACTTCCCATCAGCCCTGGTGGGCACCCTCTTCTCTTACGGATCTCTGAGTGGTAAGATGCCTCGGTGGGCTCCTGTCGGGGCTGCCTCCTCTGTGTCTCACTTGACAGACCTGTCTGAGCCTAACTCTACTTCCTGGGCAGGACTCTCCTAGAAAGTGCTCCCTTGATGGGAATTCTCTGGACACAAGTCAGACGAGAGCCACAAGGGCATCCACGCTATAGACAAGTTTCCTATGAGGGGCACCGGGTCACAGATCAGGCACTAGGCATCAGGTGTCCACGAGGATAAAGAGGTATCCCATGAAAGTCACACTGCAGACATCTGTGACCGCTCCCCCTCCATCCGGGAGCCTCTCTCCAGAGGTTCAAGATCAAATTAGGGGAAGTCACCAGGAGGGTTATGATGAAATGCCTCCAGATGGTGCCTGGCCTCCTGCCGATTGCCCCTGTGGCTAACGCCTGGGCTGGGAGGCTTCCACGGCTTGCCGTTGTGTGTCCACACTGTTCCCTGCGGCCGGCTGTCTTTGTTGGGTGCTGCCAACGTGCTCCAAAGTGGGCAGACCCTAGAAAGTCCACCATTTCCTGGGACTCTGCAATTGTCAGTCTTACCAGGGCAGAAGGGGCAGCCAGGGTCCACAGCCAAGGTTGCCAGCACCCCCCTGCCCCCGTATGAGATTACCAGCCAGGGGGACACTGAGTATATCCTGAAGGCTCTGCCTGGCTGGACTGGCTCGTTACAAGAGGCAGGAAGGAAGGGGAGACCTCGACGGAGGGACTGCCAGGGAGACACTGGGCCAGGACAGGGCCTGGGGCTGTGATGGGAGCAGCACCTGAGGAGGACCCTGGACTTCCCATCCTGAGTATAGGGGTGTCCCCTTCCCCAGGCGGTGAGGGCGCTCAGTGGCCTGGGTGCTGTGGGGTCTGTGACCCCTGAGTTGCTGCCTTCCCTTGCTTCTGTCGCTCTTGTCCTTGACCTAATGAGGCCCATCGCGACACCCTAAAGGGACAGGTGGTGCAGAGAATGGGGCCAGCTGGCGGCTGTGGCTCTCAACACGGCAGTTCAGAACCTCCAGGGGCTTCACAGGTCAGCAAAGAAGGATGAAGAAAAAAAAATTAGCTGCCTACCAATACAAGCCATTTTTTAAAAAAATTCTACTTGGGCTGAGGATATAGTTCAGTTGGTGGAGTGCTTGCTTGTCAAGCACAAGGGCCTGGGTTCAATCCCCAGCACCACGAAAAAAAAAATTCTACTTAAAAAAAAAGTCAGGGGAGGGGCTTGATTGAGCTAAGGTTGGGGCCCTTCCAGAGGGGACCCTTGCCTGAAGGCCTGGCACCCCCAGTCCTCCTCCTCTTGGTCCTTCTATTTACCAGGGACAGAAACTAAAACCCAGCTTCCAGCACCTAGAAACCTGGAAGGAGAAGGAGGAGGGCGGGGGGTGGGGGGAGAAGAAGAGGAAGAAGAAGAAAACAGGAATAAAGACTTTGGCCAGGTGCAAGTCCCCCCCTCACCAAAAATAAGGAACTCTCTAATTCCTGTTTTAACATATTTTTTTTCATTATTTATAATATATGTATAAATACACAGAATACACTTCCTATTATGAATACAAAATGTAATAAAGCATATTGTATTAACAAATATGTGCATATAAAGCATATTACATTAAATTACATATTTATAATATATAATATATAGAATAAATAGATATTTTAAAATAACAGCCATTAGTGTTTATTAGTCAATTTGAGTTTTTATTTTTTCCATATTTTTTATTGGTACATTATAATTACACATAATTGTGGGATTCGTTATTACATTATTATTGTATATGCACACGATTTAATTTGGCTAATATCATTCCCCACTATCTCCCTTCCCCCACCTCCTCCCCCTGGTTCCTTTCCTCTACTCTACTGATCTCTCTTAGATTGCACGAGATTCCCCTATCTTTCTTTTCCTTTTTCCTCTCTACATAACAAAGGAACTTCAAAAGGGACTTCAAATATCATGCACCCTAGATTACTTACTGATTAAGAAACAAGTCCCTAGATACAAGGGGGAAAATAAAAATAATTTGAAAAGTAATATATACATATATATTATACTATTTGAGCATAAATATGTAATAGATAAATTACATGTGCACGTATAGTATGTAACCAAATTAAAAGAAATTTTAATAATTTGATCCAATTGGAAATTCAGATTTACACACTAATTGTATACTAAAGAATTTTCATGATGAAAAGATGGAAAAGGGGCACTGACTGTCCTTTGTGCCTCCACGGGACAGATTTTAAAACTCAACTTTAAAATGCATAAAACTTTATAGGCCTTGTGTTACTCAGGTTTCACCACTGTGACAAAATACCTGAGATAATCAACTTAATAAGGAAAGAGGTTTATTTTGGCTCACATTCTTAGAGGTTTCAGTCCATGGTCCCTGGCTCTGCTGTTTTGGGCCTGTGTTGGCATGGCACCTCAAGGAGGGAGCAAAGTGGAGGAGGAGGCCTATACCCCTCAGTCAGTGGGGAAACAGAGACAGAAAGTGGCCCAGTCCTGATAGCCACTTCATGGCCACGCCCCTGGCAACCTACCTTCTTCCTGGTTGGCCCCACCTCTTAAAGGCCCTACCTCCCAAAAGGCCTCCTCCAACACAAGAGCCTTTGGGGGACATTCTGATCTAAAATCAGCAGGCCTAGTCAATCCTGGGACTCTGATTTTAGCTATACCTGGGGATCCCACTAGAGTTGAACTCTCTGCCTCCATAATCTCATAAAAAACCAACTAAACATAGAGAAATGTGGGTATGCCTCATTCTAACTGAGCCTTACTTAGATTTCCCAAAGTCATAGAACCCATTACTGTAAAATATTCTATGTTGGACATCAATGCTCTGACATAATAAATAATATATTAATACTAAAGTTAAAGTGGGTCTTTGGCACTTATAAATAGGCTTGATAAAATGAGACCCCATAACCCTCCAGTTAAAATTGTAATTGGTTCAATATGAACTGAAATTGGGCCTCGAGGATTAAAACATTATATAAAACCTAAGTAATAAAGCAGTGATTATCCCCACTGCTTCTCCATTTGACAGCTCAATTTTGCCTGTTCTCAGATCTGGGAAGGAAAAAGTCCCTTGCAATGTGTTACGACAACCCTAATGCTGTGTTCCCACCCAGGAAGAACCCCAGACTCAATACTCAATAGCGTTAAAATGACGGATTCTCTCCAATCAACAACTGGTAAATATTTTGCTCTTGAAGATCATCTAGCATGTTCTGTTCCGTGCCTGCTTCAGCAGACTTTCAGTTTGCCTCCACCTCTGAAGGGACACAGTATACCTTTTCCAGGCTACCCACAGGGGACCTCGACAGCTCACAGTCACACACAGTCTTGCAGACAAGATATCAAAGCTGTCCTTCCAGCTTCTGCAGGAGTGCAGGTATGACATTGCGTTCCTAGCACCCTCTTCCAAGGAAATCCAGTTGACGCTCGTTAAGGACATACACATCCTTACTAGGGTCTCCTGGAAAGAGGCTGTCACAAAGCCTGTGTCTGTGACCCTCCAGACCCAGCCACCCGCTCCACCTTGGGTCATGGAAACAGCACCTCACAGGCTCAGCATGGCCACCAAGGCCTCTCCTAGATAGGATGGAACCCATCCTGGACCCCTGGACAGTCCACCTGTGGGAGGGGTGATGTCCCTGTCTTAAGTCCCTTACCTTACCTACTCTTTCCTGTTACAACATCTGCCTGACATTAAAAGATGATGTTGAGCCTGGCGTCGTGGTGCACGCCTGTAATCCAAGTGACTTGGGAGTCTGAGTCAGGAGGATCTCGAGTTCAAAGCCAGCCTCAGCAACTTAGCGAGGCCCTTAGCAACTCAGTGAGACCCTGTCTCTAAATAAAATACAAAATAGGGCTGGGGATGTGGCTCAGTGGTCGAGTGTTCCTGAGTTCAATCCCTGGTTCAAAAAAAAAGATGATGTTGAGACCTCAAGAGGAAAATTAAAGTGAGTTTCCCTTATTTTATATTGCCTTACTGTAAACTTTTTAAAATTTGTTTTTATTGGTGGGGTATAGGACATGGGCTGGGAAATGTGACTTAGGGATGCCTCTCCCCCAGGGGACATCCATTCCTGGGATGGCTTCTGGAAAGTTCTCTTGGTGCTGATCCTACTCCCAGCAGCCTCTTCAGGTCCACTGCTGACTGGCCCTTCTTTGCAAGAGAGATTCCTCTTTTTCTGGGAAACGCATCTGCTGCCTGCCTCTTCCGGATCACTTCTCGTTTCCTCCGTGGGTGAAGATCCTTCCTCTTGGGAAGGTTTGTGCTGCTGACTGTCTCTTCAACCTCACTATGAACCAGCTTGTCCTTGGGAGCAAAAATCTACTTCTTGGGTTTGGAGAAAAGGACAGATGGGCCTTCTACTCTTCTGAGGAGCCTCCTGGGGTTTCGCTTTCCTTTCTTTGGGGGTTGCTCACGGGTCTCACACTCCTCCAAAGTATGGATTTTGAATATAAGTTTACCTTTCTCATTTCAGAAGCAGGGGTCGATACTCCTGACACAGTGTCTAGTTCTGTCTCCTCCCAATTCCTCAGTGTGATTGATTCTGCCATCTGCCTCTACAACTCCTCCTGGTATCTCCTCCTCATGGGACAGCTAGATGCTGATGGACTCCTGCACCATGGGCTTCTCAGATGGCTACAGTGACCACCTCTCAGTTACAACATGGCCCCATGGAACTCATGGCTGCTTGCTGTAAACCCAACAGTTAGAACTCCCCAAGGGAAATCAGCTTGGGTGATGCCTTGGACCCCATTAAAGGCTGTGATCCTCAGGTCTGTCTCTCTGTCTTGCTCTCAACCTGCTGACTGAGTGCCCTGCTGTCTTCAGACATCTCGTCAGCCTTTGTGGACACCCCTCTTCTCTGGTGGACCTGTGAGTAATAAAATGCTCCTGTTACTGTATGTGTTTGGTTGAGCTGCTTCCTCCATGGGTCACCCAACCCACACACCTCAGGTCTTGGAAGGAAAAAACTGGACACAGTTCAAACAAAAACTACAAGTAGTGTCTGGCAGTATAAACAAGTTTCCTAGGAGGGGTGCCTGGTCATCGTGGGACATGGAGGCATTAGGTGGCTCACCAGGATAAAGAATTTTCCCATGAAAGGTACACTGTAAACATCCATAACATCTTCCCTGGAGCCCTATCAAGGCAGGGATGGAAATTATAGTCTCTCTGCAGAAAAAGACCTCAAGACCCAATTAGAGGACAAATCTCACATAAAAGTCAGACATCATGACAGCTCTGCTCTGGAAATCCATCAGCAGGCCAGCCTCCTTCCGTGGTTACTCTGCTGTTCTGAGAAAGTTGTGATCCAAGATGGCGCACGACCACTTCTACATTCCAGAGGGGAAAGGAGAAAAGAGAGGCTGCTCACTTCCTCTGTAGCATACGCCTATGTTTACTTCCCCCACATTCAGCTGCCCAGAACTTGGTCTACTTTCCTGCTGACTGGGAGATGTGATCTTTCCTAGATTTTTTTTTTTTTTCCTGGAAGAAGAAGAGAATGAATTTGGGAACCACTAGCTACAGTGTGTTAAAACACTCTCCTTCCCAGGAGATGAACTTTGATGGTCCTCAGCATCTGGAACCTCTGGAAGCTTCGTGAAGTCACTCAACTATCATAATGATCATATGCTTTAGAAGATCTCTTTTAGATGGTCTTCATCATAGAGTGTGGTCTCCTTAAGGGTGGGGAGCTTCACTGTACTTCAGAGCCTGGCAGTTGTCTGGTGCATAGAAGATGCTCAATAGACTTTTTTTTTTTAGTTGTGGATGAACCTTTATTTATTTATATGTGGTGCTGAGAATTGAACCCAGTGCCTCACACATGCTAGGCAAGCGCTCTATCACTGAATCACAACCCCAGCCCTTCGATACATTTTTTTAGGGAGTATTTTTAAAATTTTTAAAAAATTTTTATTTTTTTGTACATAAATGGGGTACAACTTTTCATTTCTATGGTTGTACACAATGTAGATTCACACGGTTCATGTAATCTTACTTATGCACAAGGTAATACAGTCTCTCAGTCTACTATCCTTCCCCCACCCCCTCCCATCCCATTTTCCTCTATACCATTCAAAGTTCCTGCTTTTTTCTCTTGTTCCCCACCCTGCCACTCCCCTCCCCCATTATGTATCATCATCCACTTATCAGAGAAAACATTCGGCCTTTGGTTTTTGAGCTTGGCTTATTTCACTTAGCATGATATTCTCCAGCTCCACCCATTTACCAGCAAATGCCATAATTTTATTCTTCTTTATGGCTGAGTAATATTCCATTGTGTATATATACCACAGTTCCTTTATCCATTCATCAGTTGAAGGGCATCTAGGTTGGTTCCACAATCTAGCTATTGTGAATTGAGCAGCTTCAATAGACCTTTTTTTTTTGGAACCAGGGATTGAACTCAGGGACACTCGGCCACTGAGTCACATCCCCAGCCCTATTTATTGTATTTTTATTTAGAGACAGGGTCTCACTGAGTTGCTTAGGGCCTCACTAAGTTGCTGAGGCTGGCTTTGAACTCGCGATCCTCCTGACTCAGCCTCCCAAGTCGCTTGGATTACAGGCATGCGCCACCGCGCCCAGCTCTTCAATAGACTTTTGCTGAAGGAATTAAAAGTTGAGGTTACACATCCCATGGGCCAAATATAGGTTTGAAATTTTCTTTTTAAGTGATCATCCAATTTTCCTGATAGCTTGATTGCTCTAAACCACACCATTTAAAATGTTATATTTTAATCAGAGTTTTGATGGGTCTGATGATAATGCCTCCTCCTTGCTGAGCTAAGCTGTCCACAAACATGACTTCCTTTCATTCTCCCTCCACGCCTGTGAGTGAGGTCCTTTTTATTAGCCCTGGATTATGGATGTGAAGTCCTGTTTTGAAGGTCCTATAGCATGTATATCATGAAGTGCTTACCCTTAATCAGCAAGCCATATTGTCTGCTTGAGAAATCTCTGGCTTCCAACCACATAAGTATTTCTTTTAATTAAACGCTTTCCCAGAATTTCTCCAATTTTTATATTTGAATTTCTTTAACTACACTTCAGTGTCTACTAATGTGATATTTAAGAGGTCTGTGTCACTTCCTGGCACAAAAGATGTCTGATTTAATATTTAGATTGTGTGCTTTTCATTGAAAGCTCCTGCCAGTCTCTTTCCTGACTGAGCAGTATTTTCAGACTCAGTTTCCAATGAATGATTCATTTGTTAATTATTAATCTTCGGGAATCCTTTGGGATGCCAGGCACTGAGCTAAAATCCACCACCATGGACTCTATTCTAGAGAGGGAGGCAGGTGATCCAATACACAAATATATTAAAAAGTGAATTCAAATGAAGATAAGTTGCTGTAAAGAAAGTTAAAAAAGGGTAACCGTGATGCCAGGGATTGAGGGCCACAGTGGAGCCAGTTTAGATGAGGCCAGGGAGGTGTCTCTGGGGAGGTGACATTTGGGGTGGGGCCTGGAGGCTGATAGCAAGTTCCAGGGGAAGAGACTTCCAACCAGAGGGCAAAGCAAGTACCAAGGTCCTGAGGTGGTCACAGAAAGTGTCTGGTAGGCAAGGAAGGAGAGTGAAGGGATGCATTGGAGAGAGAGATGGGTTCCCTATTCTGTGGGTCAGAATAAGGAATTTGGATTTTATTCAAAGAGACGTAAACAACTGTTGGAGGATTTCAAGTTGGATCATAACATGATCTGTTTTGAATTCTACAAAAGCCATTTCAGTTGCTATACGGAGGATGGATTGTAAGGGAGGAAGTTGGGAAGCAGGTTTTGGCAGTTCCTCCCCACATCAAGCACAGAGTTGCCATGGGATCCCGCAGCTCCACTCCTAGGTATACTCCATGAAGAACTGAAAACAGGTGTTCAACAAAACACTTGTACATGAATGTTCACAGCAGCATTTTTCACTAGAGCTGGAAGATGGAAGCAACCCAAATACCCACTAAGAAATGATCAGGTGAACAAGTGTGGTATATCCAAAAATGGAATATTATGTAGTCACAAAAAATGAAATACCATTCTACAACATTGTTGAACCTTGAAACATCATGCTAGGTGAAAGAAGCCAGTCACAAAGGCTCACATACTGTGCGATTTCATTGATATGGATGTTTAAAACTTTAATGCATCAATGGAGATGGAAAGCAGATTTATGGCTGGGACATGGAAGAATGGGTGTTGAGATTTGAGGGGGACAGGGCTTCCATTTGGGGTGAGGAACGTGTTCTGGACTGGATAGTGGAGATGGTGGCAAAGCACCGTGAATGAGCATGACACTATGAATTGAAACCTTAAAGTGGTTAAAATGGTATGTTTTATGTTCCGTGTATTTTATGATAATAATGATAATAAATGATGAAGGAGGAGGAGGTAAGAAAGGAAGAAGAGGAGGAGGAGGAAGAAAGGAATCCAATGGCTTATTAAAAATGCAAACCTTCCTGGGTCTCCTCTTAGAGATCATGACTCAGTAGGTCTGGAGAACCCTAGGGATCTGCTGTAAAAGAAAAGAAGAGCAGCCGGGCTCAGTGGCACATGCTTGTAATCCCAGCGATTCAGGAGGCTGAGGCAGGAGGATTGCAAGTTCGAGGCCACCTCAGCAATACGTGAGGCCCTAAGCAACTTAGAACTTGTCTCAAAAAATAAAAATAATTTTAAAAAAGGACTGGCGATGTAGCTCAGTGGTAAAGCACCCCTAGATTCAACCCCCAGTACCCCACAAACAAACAAACATATACATAAATAAAAAAGAAGAGCAGAATCAACAAACCCAGGTGGGGCTGTGCAGTGCCTAGGTAGAGAGGAGGGTGGCGTGGACTAGGATGGGTCAGGGGAAATGAGATTTACATTCTTGGGGTAAAGTTTATGAGTTCTTTATATATTCTGGAGATTAGAGTTCTATCTGATGTGTGTATGGCAAAGATTTTCTCCCACTCTGTAGGCTCTCTTCCTTTGCTGCTTCCTTTGCTGAGAAAAAGTTTTTTAGTTTGACTCTATCCCAATTGTTGATTCCTGCTTTTATTTCTTGCGCTTTGGGAGTCATGTTAAGGAAATCTGGTCCTAGGTCAACATGATGAAGATTTGGACCTATTTTCTCTTCTATTAGGTGCAGAGTCTCTGGTCTAATTTCTAGGCCCTTGATCCACTTTGAGTTGAGTTTTGTACAGGGTGAGAGATAGGAGTTTAGTTTCATTTTACTGCACATGGATTTCCAGTTTTCCCAGCACCATTTGTTGAAGAGACTGTCTTTTCTCCATTGTATGTTTTTGGCGCCTTTGTCAAGCATGAGAAAACTGTATTTATGTGGACTTGTCTCTGTGTCCTCTATTCTGTACCATTGATCTACCTGTCTATTTTGGTGCCAATACCATGCTGTTTTTGTTACTATTGCTCTGTAGTATAGTTGAAGGTCTGGTATTGTGATACCCCCTGCTTTGCTCTTCTTGCTAAGGATTGCTTTAGCTATTCTGGGTCTCTTATTCCTCCAAATGAATTTCATGATTGCTCACAGGGGATGTGTTTTGGAGGTAGAGTCAACAAATCGTACTCATTATTTGAATGTGGGGGTGAGGTCAAAAAAGAATCAAAGATGATTTGCAAGTTCTTGGCTTGAGCATGCGGTGGAAGATGGAGCCATGTATAGACTGGGGGTGGGGGCGGGGTTCCAGGGGAGCAAGAAGTTTGGAAAAAGCAACTTCAGCAAGATACTGCTTTTCCTTGGAGAAGGTGCCCATTGCAGAGACAGCAAGTGCCTGTCCTTCCCCACTTTCTTTAATAGTGGGAAGCTCATTTCATTTGGAGTGGCAAGGTGTCAGCTTCAAGTTGACATTTCTTTGATTTCCTTGATGGCTTTCCTCTTTTTGCCTGCCTAGCACATGAGCTCTCTAGACATATGGTGAATGTGAACAACCCTGAGTTTTGAAATTAAATGCTAAGAATAAAAGAAGGAGCCTGAATCCCAAATAACTTGGTGGAGCTGCCATACCAGTTCCGGCCTTTTACATCAGAGAATAAAAACCAAACTGTTTAATCTACAGTTAATTGGATCTCTGTTGCCAGCAACTGATTACCATTCCAATCTGATCCCAGGGAAAAAAAAATGATTTCCCTGTAACTTCCAAAGTTTGCTCTTTAGTTACCGTCTTCTTTCAAGCAAAAGATTGAAGAAGTTACCGAGAAATCGTTTGTTTTTGCGCAGTGCTGGGGGGATCACACCCAGGGCCTTGTGCATCCTGAGCTCTACCCCCAACCCTCCCAGAAATAGTTTATTCATGGTATGCAAATCCAATGTGTTAAAAATATTTTCTGAACCTGCTTTTGGCCCCATTATCCCTAACCAACATATGTCAGCAATATGAAACAAGCGTTCGTATTTTTAGCGTGTCAATTCCATGCAATCTCCTAAAAAATTTGATGTTTTAAGCATCATTCCTTTTACATTAGCTAAAGCTGATAATATTGAAGAGGGGGATTGCGGTTCTCTGGGTACCAGGAATTATCTGGTTTCTGTCCCACAGCTGAGAACATAAATCCCTCAGTGCAGATGGAAACACTGTTGGATTCTCTACATTCCTTACACATAACAGGGAGTCTGGAGGGGACTGGACAAGGAGTTATTTTGTTATTTTTTTGGAAGCTTCAAAAATGGCCATTAAAAAAGTTACAAGACATGTGTGCAGATAATTTTAGGGGGACTCTCAAGAAACCGTAAGGATGGTTACTTCTGAGCACTGGGAACAGAAGTCAGGGAGCAGTTTTTCACCATTAAATTGGTCACACTGGCACAGGGACTGGGCCACCTGTGTGGTAGCTGGTTTCCCAGATGACCCCCAATGACCACTGTCTGCTGATACCCACTCCCTATAGAGTCCACTCCAACCTTGTACAAGGGTGACCGTACATGGTGACCAAGATAATACAGCAGAAATGAGGCCAGGTTAGTTCTAAGGTTAAAACGTGAGCAATGTAGTTACAACTGTCATGGTTCTGTCCCTCTTCTCTGCTTTATCATCTACTCTGGGGAAGCCAGCGGCCATGTGGGAGCAGTCCTATGGGGAGGTCCAGATGATAAGGGGCTGAGGGCTGTTGCCCAGCAGCATGGGAAGGAGCAGATCTTTGAACCCTTGTGGAGCCTTTGAATGACTGCACACCTCACCCAAAGATGCAGAACCAGAAGCTGCTCCCTGACTTTGGACCCTTAGAAGCGCTTTGAGATAATATTTGTTATTTTTAGTTGCTAACTTTTTTTTGGTTGGGTGGCTCTTTTGTTACACAGCAATAGCCAACTCATACACCCTCCCACCTGGTGTTCCCTATCTTCTTGCTTCAGTTTGAATAGGCTGCTCCTTAGGCCTGCTGTATACACTAGATTACCTTTCATTTTGGCCCTGGGAATTCTCTTTCCTTTCTTTCTAGTTTCACTGTCTCCTGAATCTCCTGCTTTTCTTTTTGTAGTTTTAATTTCTCATTTCGAGAAAGCACAGTGACCAGGAGCATCCTTAAAAGGAGTGCATTGGGCCTGGTGTGGTGGTCCTTTCTTTCCTTCCTTCCTTCCTTCCTTCCTTCCTTCCTTCCTTCCTTCCTTCC
>JAJEJO010001671.1:245418-266142 GCA_020662805.1 Glaucomys volans
TCCTTCCTTCCTTCCTTCCTTCCTTCCTTCCTTCCTTCCTTCCTTCCAGTGACTTGGGAGGCTGAGGTAGGAGGATCACAGTTTCGAGGCCAGCCTGGGCATCTCAGTGACTTGGGAGGCTGAGGTAGGAGGATCACAGTTTCGAGGCCAGCCTGGGCAATTTAGCAAGATCCTGTCTTGAAATAAGAAGCAAAAAGGGTTGGGGGTATAACTTGGAGACAGAGCACCCCTGGGTTCAATCCCCAGTATTACAAATAAATAAATATAGCATAGTTGAAAAATATTTGAGCGCTTGCATGACTGACGATATATTCATTCTGCTGCTGTACTTGATTGTAACGTGTCAAGGTCTAGAGTTTTTGGTTGAAAATATTTTTTTTCACTAGAAAATCTGACAGTAGAGCTTTATTTTTCTTGTATCTTCTTATGCTGCTGTTGGAGAGTATGAATCTTTGTATGTGGCTACTTGTTTGGTTTTCCTCCCTCTCTGAAAACTTTTGGGAGACATTGTCAGTGGTGGTTAAATGAACTCTAGAACCAGACGACCTGGGTTCAAATCTCAGCCCCAATAAACATAGGCTACATGACTTGGGGAAATTGAACACCTCTGTGCCTCGGGTTCTTCATCTGTAAAGTGGGTAGAATTATTGTATTTATTGCGCGGACTCACCTTTATGTGCTCCTCTATGTCCATTGATGGAGACCCTTCCACGATGGTTCTGGTTGGCTTTGAGTTCAATTATAAGTGAATGTACATGGCTGTGTTCCAATAAAACTTTATTTAGATAGCATGAGGCAGATTTGGCGCACTGGTCGCTGGTGGGTGAATCCTAAAGGGGCAGACTCTCCCCTTCTGTGCTCCTTAGACGCCCTCTAGTGGAAGCATCTCCCACTATTAAATGATCTGTGTTGTGACCTCACTATACTGTGAGTGGGTCAACAGCTCTGTTGTATACAAGGCAGGGTTGGTTGCATGCTGTCGTGTTAATTAACTAACCTGGGGGAACCTCTCTGGCCATGAGAGCCAACTGCCAATCATCTTCCATGTGGATCTGCACTATCACGGACCATGTCATCTCAAGGTCTCCCTGTGCTTAAACCCGAGGTGGGGATGGATGCTTTCCTCTTTCTTTATAAAGTTTTAATAAATAAAAACAACAATGCTATGGCGCTTTAAGTCACTAAATCTAAGTCAGGTGACAGGCTGGGAATGCAGTGATGAAAATCTCCATGTCACCCTCAAAGATCTGGGTGATCGAGCCATTGAGACACAATGTCACCTGGGTCAAAATAAAAATCCTCTTTGTGAATCAAGTTAGCAACCACAAGAACAAAAGACACCATCGGTGCATGCTCCGTCTGATGTGATGAAAAGGGCCCTCTAGATTTCTGATGTCCTGCTAAAGTGCAGCACCGTCTGGTTGTGGTACTATCTCCACCGCAGCTCATCTGCCCTGGACTGGAATGTCTTACGCTACAGTTTAGATAAGTGTCCCCCAAGGGTTGCACTATTGGGTAGATTGCGATGGAACCAGGGGGTGCAGGTTCTTGGAAGGAAGTTAGGCTGCTGGGCGCATGCCCTTGAGGGAGGATCCTGGGAACTGGCCCTTTACTAACTCTCTTTTTTGCTTCCAGGCTGATGTAACTATCATATGCTTATCTCAATCATATGCTTCCACCATGATGTACGGCTTCACCCCAGTCCCAAAAGTAATGGACCCACTCACCATGGACCTAACCCTCTGAACCTGTGAGCTGAAATAAAACTTTCCTCCTTATAAGCTTATTATCTCAGGTATTTTGTTATAGCAATGGAAAGCTAACACAAGTACCTGAGAGGCGTGGGTGGAGGAATGGGGCACAGTGTCTTCCCCACATTGACTCTTCGGGAAGGTTGTCTCAAAGGGAGCTGGCTGCCAACAGAAATGCCTCCCAAGCCTTGGGGGCTGGGGGGAACCCAAATATCCCTCCTCCCTTTGTCTTGTATTTCCTACCCAGCATAACATGACCATTGGTAACTGGGGAGCCTCCTGAAGCTCCTAACCAGGAACTGCCCCTGCTACTATGCTCCACCCACCTTGAGGACCGCACCGCCTTCCCAGTTCCAGGACCCAATCACCTTGCACCCCACTCTCAGTTTTCCACACTCTCAGTCCACGCCCAGCCCTCACCTGCAGAACCACCCACCTGCACCAACAACCCCCAGGTGATTTTCTCTCCCCTTCTACTCACAAAGACCACTCAGCCCTTCTCCCAGTCTTATCGTGCTACTCAGTTTTTTCCCCTTCATTTATAATTTCAAATGCATTAACGCTTTCTGTAAACATGAAAGTCATTCAGAAGTGTACCAAGTCAAAAGGTGACAGCCACTCACTGGACCTCGGTCACCAGGGATAACCACAGTTAGTGGTTTTGTCCTCATCTTTCCAGAACTATTTTTCAAAATGCAATTAAGACTAATGGGGTTTTTGCACACATGTGCATAATTTATAGAAAATGGCAGATCAAGAGAATCACATCTCTGGGAATTGGGGCTGATTCCATCTGTGCCTTAGATGACTTTGCAGCCTTGAAACATCAGCCACGCTGTTCTGGAAGCTTCCCTCCTCCCAGGCTTCCCCCTGGACTCCTCTCACCACCTCTCTCTGGCTGCCCTTTCTAGTTTTCTTTCACCTTCTCCTCCCCCAGACTGGCATTCTTCAGGGTCTGTTGGTGTCTCTCTTGGTTGATGGGGCACAGAGCATGTCACCCCTTCTTCTGAGCTGTGAACCCATGGCTGCCTTTGGAATATCTGCTGAGCGAGGGTTGAAAGGAAAACAGTGTGGCTGGAAGTCCAACTCAGGGCAGGCCAGGCAAATTCCAGCCTTGTGCCATCTGGGATCAGTATGAAGCAGAAGGTGCTGATTACACTTAGGCCTACTGACTTTAGGACTTTGGCTGGCTGGAGAGGAGCTCAGGCTTGGGGGTATAAACCAACACCCTCCATCCCACTCCATCCACCATTACCATATGCATTTCATTCCATGGATAGTGGTGGGGGCTCTTCTTACTTAACTGGCACAGGAAGGAGGAGGTCGGCGGAGGCTGGTCAGAGAGGGTGAGGGCGTAGGGAAGCTGGCAAACTGACACGGCATGGGCCAGACACTTAGGAGCAGTTTACGCCTTTGTCTTGAGAAGGGTAAGGGATGGTCCTGCAGTTTGGAGTCTTTTGTTTTGTTTTGTTTTGTTTTTGTACTTGGGGCCTTGTTAAGTTGCTGAGGCTGGCTTTGAACTCGTGATCCTCCTGCCTCAGCCTCCCGAGTCGTTAGGATGACAGGCGTGTGCCACCGTGCCTGGCTTGCAAAACCATTTTGTACAAATAATTTTTTGGGGGGAGGTAGGTACGTAGCACACATAGAGAAGAACACGTAAAACATGAGCAGCCAGTGTAAGGAATTGCTTTATACCTGAGAGCAACCACCAGGTGTTGTAGTCAACTTTTTTGCCCCTGTGACTAAAAGACCCAACCAGAACGACTGTAGGGAAGGAAAAGTTTATTTGGGGGCTCACAGTTTCAAAGGTTTCAATCCATAGACAGCAGGCTCCATTCCTCAGGGCTCCAGGGGAAGCTGGACATCATGACAGAAGAGTGTGGTGGAGGGAAGCAGCTCATGTGGTGATCAGAAAGCAGAGAGAGAAGAGACTCCACTGGACAGATACCCCAAAGCCATGCCCACAATGCCCACCTCCTCCAGCCACACCCTCCACTTCAGTTATCACTCAGTTAATCCCATCAGCAATTAATTCACTGATTGGGTTTAGACTCTCGCAACCCAATCATTTCTCCTCTGAACCTTCTTGCATTGACTCACACATGAGCTTTTGGGGGACACCTCACATCCACACCATAACACCAGGTAAGTAACCACCATTCAGGTCAAGAACTAGGAACCACCAGCACTCTGGGATCTGCAGGATGCTTCAAAACCTGTCTCTTCCACCCCAAAGGGAAACACGTTCCTGGGTCTTAGGTCCTGGATCATTGCTTTTCTTTAAATTTTTTATTCCCTTTTGGCTGCATCCCTTGGGCTATTTTGGAACTTTACCTAGATTTATTTAAGACTTTTTTTTGTGTGTTTTCTTTCATTTAACTTTATATTTGTGCAATTCATGCATGTTATTGCTCGGAATGAACATTTCCCCTATTCTCTGCCATTCCATTTCACTGTGTGAATAAACCACATTTTAAAAACCCATTGTACTGTTGAAGGACATTTGGGTGCTTTCTGGTGTTTGGATTTTATAAACAATGTGGTCCGCACAACTGTTTTGATGAGAGACTGTGAGATGTGGGGGAACATGCAGGGCTGAGGGGATGCAGTGATGGGAAGAGTCAACTCTGCAGAAACCATGTCCCCTCAACACCCCGAGAACTGGCAGCTTTGGGAGCATTGGGAGATGGGAGGCACCTCAAGTCTAGCACAGACATTCTCACCAGGGACTCTCTCATCAAGTGGTGACTTCATGTGGCTTCCCGAACCTCTGTCTGAAGCCAGAGAAAGAAAGAACTTGGCAACCATTGCATTTTCAGATTGCAATGGAAAACACATCTGGGTGCATAGGAGGTTGCTTGTTGGAAGCAGGGGAAGACTGAGAGGCATTGTATCTTGGGCATAAGGCAAATGTTCCTTATGTGAATCCACCATAGCCAGGGGCTTCCCCAGACCTGCTGGCTGGTGGGGGAGGGGTCCTTGTTAGGCCACCTGGCATGGGGGAGGGTGTTTCTCAGGTGGGCAGCAACCTATTGGCTGACTCTGGTAGCTGTGGCTCACCAAGGTGCTGAGGGAAGGATACGCTCATGCCCTGTGCAGATCAGCAACGTCTTGTGGTAGTCTGGCAGGGTCTGCACTAGCCTCCCTAGGGGAGGGAACCAGACCTGGATTGGCTCAATGAAGCAGAATTTCTTTCCTTATCCTCTCAGCTACCAAAAGGTTTCCAGTATCCTGGCTCCACAGATCAAATGATGTGACCTATATTGCGTGAACACTTACTGGGTAGTGGGCACTTGGCTAAAGTACTTTGCATGCATTTAAGGCTCAACATCACTGAGTCAGTGTGTATCAGTTAGCTTCTGCTGTGTAACAAGTCTGCCCAAATATTAGTATCTTAAAACAACAAACATTTATGATTCCTCATAGTTCCGTGGATTTGCTGGGAATTTCTTCTGACTTGTGTGGCCTGGTTCGAGCTGAATGGTCTAAGTGAGACTCACCGCAGGTCTGGCAGTTGGCTCAGGGTCAGCTGGGGAGGCAGCCACCTGTCTTTCATCCAGTCCCTACCTGTTGACAGGGTGGTAAGAAGCTTCTCAGCAGCAAGAGAGATGTGCTAGTTAGCAGGCTTCTTGTTGGCTAATGTCCCAATGGTCCAAGCAAGTCACATGACTAGGACCAGATCCTCTATGGAAGCAATTTGCCCATGGGAGAGATTTGGGGTGGTTGGAAATTATGGCAATCATGACCTTATCATCCTCACATTGCTGAAGAGGGAATGGATGAGTAAGAAGTTGGGGAGCTTTCCCAGATCACACAGCTGCTCTTGGTCAGAGCCAGCCTGATGCTGGGGTCATGTGGCGGTGAAGTCTGTTCCATGGTCCTGTGGTCTTTGCATTGCCTCAGACCTGGCTCACGTGTTGCAGTGCACCAGCTCACAGAAGGGAGAAACAAGAAACCGGCCCCCCACACCTCCAGGGTCCCCTCAGTGGTAGAGGCTGGCGGGTGCTTCCCAGCCAGCTGGGCTTAGCAGCCTCTCCAAAGAATTCTCTTGAATCTAACGATCAGGCGGTGTGCTGGATTAGTGCCTGTGGACTAATCTGGGAAGGTCACATTCTATAGATGGAAAGGAGAAAATAGGGCAGCAGAAACAAACGGAGCCTTGTATTCACTCGATCAGCCATTATTATGCACCTACAGAATCTGGGCTAGATCCTGATCATTTAGAAGAAGTCCAGGCAGGGACAACAGTTGCTTTCTGATGCCTCTTCTCAACCATGCATGCTAAGGTGACATGTCAGCAGGATGATAGGAAGACTGAGATAAGAGGCACGTAGATGTGGAAGCTCCAAGACAGTGAGACCTTGACATTCATGCAGCAGGGCAAAGGAGGGCATGACACCCAGCTCCTTATTAACATCGGCTAGGACACTACGCAATGTAGAGCCTGCCTCTGCTTCTATCCAATTCTGGTCCACCATCTCTTTTAAATTTAAGGTCAACTCCAAAAATATGACTGTCTGTCTATCTATCTATCTATCTATCTATCTATCTATCTATCTATCTATCAATCATCTATCTATCTATCTATCTATCTAGTCTATCTATCTATCAATCATCTATCTATCTTTCTTTCTTTCTTTCTATCTATCTATCTATCTATCTATCTATCCATCCATCCATCCATCCATAGGTACATACACATACGTGTACACATGTACATGCATAGGTGTAGATACATATAAATTTACATATGTATACACATCATTTTTTGGGGGGGATGACCCTTGAAAAATGAGGTGAGCCGGTAGATCCAGGGTGGAAATTGAAGGAGTAGCACCCCAAGTCCCACTTTAGATCTGCAATCAAGCTGAAACTCTCAGCTCTCCTAAAGCATTCCTTTAAAAGAAAATAAAAAAGAAGAGGATTATTTGTAAGAAACAAAGACTAAATTTGCATTCGAATGTGGTGCCAATCAGCGTTCATTAGGGGGAATGCGGGCTGCACCACTAGCGGGAAGGGAGCTTTGGCAATTGCTCATTAGTTTTGTAGATTTAAATAATTATCCTAAGGGATGCTCCAGTATCTGATGAGATCCAGCCGCATCAATGAGACACTGCTCTTCTCCCCAGAAAGGGAATGCTCACTGTGGTAATTGTATTCTCCTTCTCTCTCTCTCTCTCTCTCTCTCTCTCTCTCTCTCTCTCACACACACACACACACACACACACACACACACACAAGGCTCCTCTGTAGAATCCTCCCAGGGCTGCAGGGTGTTAACGGGCTGGAAAAGTGGTAGAAACTTCTAGATTATTTTTTCCTTATGACCCTGAAGAGGGAGACACACAGAGCTCACATCTGAGGAGCTGAGAGAGTGTTTATTATACACACTCACACACTCTCTTCTTTTGTGGAGAGCAGGAATCTCAAGGGGTTAGGGCCAAATGGAAACTTGCAATGAGGTCACCAACTTTGGGAAGGATCCCAGAAATGATGAGAATTTCAAGGGAAATCTACTTCTGCTGAAAGGACTGGAAACTCGGGGCAGACACACCGAACCTTTGGCTGGAGAGAACGTTCTGAAGGATAAACTAGATCACGGGAGAGGCTGTACAGGGACTTTCTCAAGCCTGCTTCTGCTGTAGATATTCAGGGAGCTTCCCAAGGACAGCACCCGGGAGGAAGTGCTGGCTGGAGCTTTGGTAGCCATTTTGTGACCACGAGGAGGCTGATAATGAAGGATGACAGATTTGGGAAGCACAGAGACGGTATCTTGGACTTAATAGCTCAGTGGTGAAAAACCAGCTGTTGGAATGGATGATGTAGGTTAGGGTTCCGGCTTTCCCAGAGATCCTCCTCCCCCCAGGCTCCAGGGACTTTAATGCACATTACAGTTTGAGAGCCGCTGAGTTAGATTCTGTTGCTTCTGATAAACGCTGGTCCTCAGGACATGGTGTTTGTGGGGAAAGACGTGTGACTCTCACGTAAGGTCCTTTCCCGAGTGTTATGTGTGGCAAACGCTTGGTTTCCTCCTCTTCTTTTCTGGCAGGAACTCCATCTTATTCTGGTCTCTCCTCCCCTGAGGAGGCCCATGTTCCTTAGGGGAGATGATCCAGTCACCAGGATGAGGGTTCTTAGGGGGTCCCCCCAAAGGGAGGCAGACCTCAACCAGGTCCAGAGGGTCCTTGATGTTATCGTGAAAAAGAACTGAGGAGAGTCTCAGTGAGGCAGACGGCAATAATGGAGAGGAAGGAGGAGGAGCACCTTAGCCAGGTGGGTTTATCCACCTGAGGTCAGGGGTCCACAGCAGTGATCTAAGAGGGTGTATTTGGTTCTCCTGTGTTGGTAGCTGGGCACATTGATCATTACCCGATTGAGGGGGGAGTAACCGATTGGTGTATTGATCATCTTCGGGACGGGGGTCATCCACCACATGTGGACCATGCCTGGGTGGGGTGTTCTTCTCTTCTTTGTTTCTGATCCGTTCTGCGGGGCCAACACAGCATGTCATCCATGTACCTGTGAAGAAGGTCTAATGGTCGACTGAACAGCACTGTTTGTGATCAAGGTGCGTAAAAGTGGCTTTTGATCCACGTGGTAGTCAGCTTTTTCTCTGCTGCGACTAAAAGACCCGACCAGCACAATTATAGAGAAGGAAAGGTTTATCTGAGGACTCACGGTTTCAGAGGTCTCAGTCCATAGCAGGCGGCTCCATTCCTCGGGGCTCGCAGTGAGGCTGAGCATCAGGGTGGAAGTTTGTGGTGGAGGAAGCAGCTCACATCACGGTGATCAGGAAGTCGACAGGGAGACTCCACTTGCCCCAAAGCCACACCCCAATTCCCACCTCCTCCAGTCACACCCTATCACTGCAATTAATCCCAGCAGGGATTCATTCACTGATTGGGTTTAGATTCTCTCAACCCCATCACTTCTCCTCTGAACCTTCCTCCATCGTCTCACACGTGAGCTTTTGGGGGACACCTCACCTCCAAACCATAACAATCCATCAGAAAATGGGCTTTAAATCTGGCCATTCAGGTGTTGGTCCCTAAGTCTCCTTTCTACTTATCCTTGTTTTTAATCTGATCTCTGTCTCTGGCTCTGGGAAGTGAATCATAATTGGTCTAGACCAACTGCGTTATCTATTCCTCTTCCTTAGTGACTGGCTTAGTATGGGTACAGGAGGCAAATCTGGCCAATGAGACCCGAGAGGGGAAGGGCCTGCAATTACCCTCCTTTCCTGATCTAAAGGAGGGAGAAGAAGCAACAGTTCCACTGTCTCTGGATGTTGGGAAGAAGTGCTGGCTGGAGCTTGGGTAGCCACCTTGTGACCATGAGGCTGAAGGGTCAAGGAGGACGGATTTGGGAAGCACAGGAAGGTATCTTTGACGTATGTAACAGAGCTTCTGCTGTGACCTCGCTTTATTATGTGAGATAAGAACATTTCCTCAACGTTTGAGTCCAGATCAGTTGGTAGGTCTTTGTTTCTTGCTGTTGAAGGTTTCCCTAAAAAAAGGGATGGAGATGTATATTCTGGAGGCCTGAAGGAGGAAGGACTGTATAGAGGAAGAACCTGAGGTCAAAGCAGAACACTTAGGAGCTGAAGAGCCCCTGTGGGTGGCCTGACCTTAGTGTAGCACAATGGGCAACTGATACCGAGAACTCAGGAATCCGAGGGCCTTGGATCAAAATCCACCTGACCATCTGTGTCATCTTGGGCAACTGACTTAACCTCCCTGTTCCCGTCTATGAAGCAAGATCGCAGTAGGACTGACTTTATAGGGTTTAAGGGGGGTAAAATCGGTACTGTGAATACCCAGCAGTACTGATGCAGAGGGCCCACCCCATTGTAAATGCTAGGTGAAGACTATCTATGAGATTAGCCGTATTGGAGGAACTTTCATTCTTTTCCCTTCATGTGTTCTGACTTCTCTTTTTTAAGAATTAAGTATATTTTGGAAATAATTATAGATTCGTACTTGGTTCAAAGAAAAACTACAGAGAGATCCCATGCACCATTTTTTCTTCCAATAGTAATATCTTGTAGTGCCAGAATTCAACACCACAAGCAGAATAGTGACATTGACAAGGTCAAGGTACGAACGTTTCCCCACCACAAGGACATCTCCTATCACTTTATTATAGCTTCCCTTCCCCCTCCATTCCTTCCTTAATCCCTGACAGCCACTAATCCTTTTCTATTTCTATAGTAGTATTAGTTCAAGAATAGTATATATATGGAACCAGAAACTTTGTAACCTTTTAGGGTTGGATTTTTGCATTCAGCATAATTCACTGGAGAGTCATCCAGGCTTTTTTGCATGTATTACTAGTTTGTTCTTTTTTCTCTCCTGAGTAATATTCCATGGGATAGACATACTATAGATTGTTTAGTCATTTTTCCAGCAGGTTGTTGACAATTTTTGATGATTAAGAGAAAAACTGCTATAAACATTCATGTAAAGGTTTTGTGGGAACATAAATTTTCATATCTCTGGGATAAATGCCCAAGAGTGTAATTACTGGGTCACGTAGCAGTTGCATGTTTAGTTTTCAAAGCAACTGTCAAACACTTTTCCAGAGTGGCTGTGTCATTTTACATTCTCACCAGCAATGTATATTTCTTTACATCCTTAGTGACATTTGGTGTTGTCACTATCTTTTTTTTTTAAATAGACAATCTGATGTGAGGTGATATCTCACTATGGTCTTAATTTGCATTTCCCTCATGACTAATGATGTTCAGCATTTTTTCATGTGCTTGATTGCCATTTATATATCTTCCTTGATAAAATGTCCCTTTATATCTTTTGCCCATTTTCTAATTAGATCTTTTTTAACTGTTGAGTTTTGAGTGTTCTTTATGTACTCTAGATACTAGTCCTTTGTTGGACTTGCGATGTGCAAATATTTAGTCTTGGAATGTAGTTTGTCTTTTTGTCTTCTCAACAAGGTCTTTTTGGGAGCAAAATTTTAAAATTTCGATGAGATCCAACATATACATTTTTTTCTTTGGTGGAACATGTTTGTTTGTTTGTCTTGTTTTTGGATGCTACCTCAGCAGGGACAGAGGGAGAGGTCTGATTTTGTTACTGTTAGAAGGAGAAAGAAGTCCACATTCCCCACTGGGCCTCCCCAAAGTGGGGAGTCTAGGTTACTACTGGACAGGAGGAGAATCCCAGCTCCACTAGGCCTCCACTGATAGACTCCTGGCTGGGAAGTGGAGGCTTGCCCCTTCCTCTGCATTACCTCTGGGAGGTCTGACTTTCTACCAGGCCACCTGAGGCTCCGCCCAGCAGCAGGGAGCCAGGACTTGTTACCTGACTGGGATGAAAGTCCAACTCTCTCCTTGATCTTCTCGAATTGAAGTGTCTCATTCCAGCCTTGGGAGGGCGGAGAAGATCTCTGGACTCTTCCCTCAGTCTTTGCCAGCCTGGGGGCTGGGCATCCATTTTTTTTTTCTTTTTGGTGTTTCCTAGAGAAATCCCTTGAGCCCAGAGACTGCTAACTGATCTGCCCTCTTCTCTCCACCTTACGGAGTCTTCTGATGTTTGCTTTGTGTAATGGGAACAGGAAAAAGTTCACGTCCTCCATCTTCCCAGAAGCAGGAGTGCTGAAATTTCTTTTATGATCCAGATGCTGTGGTGAAGTTGGAAAGGTTTACATGGCTGTGTAACAGAAGCTGGGAAGGTCACAGGAAGCGGTCTTCTCCTGTTCCCGTGACTCTGCTGAGCTCTCTATGGACAAGTGGCATCGCCTACAGGGAGTAGCAGGCAGCCCTGAACAGGGAAGGGATCCAGTCTGAGCCAGCAGCAGTGGCACGGTGAGAGCTAGTCAGTCTACCCAACAGCATTTCCTTAATTCTGTTGGGAACTTCAGTGTGCCCACTGGCAGAGATCATGATTAGTATGGACCCACCATTGCTAACCTATTCCCTTTTGCCAGATCCACTTTCCCAGACGTCCCTTGCACTAAGAGCAGTCATGTGACCCAGTTCTGATCATAGTATGGTCTTCTAGAAATGCTTTAGCCTTTTCATTGTCTTTTTTCCTGCTGGGGACAAAAGGAGGGAGGGAATGAAAGCTGGAGGTACAGCAGCTACCTTGGGACCCTGAGGGACTAGCAGAAATGTCCCTGAGCCCTGATATCACTAAGCTGCTGGTGGGACTCATTGCCCAGATCGAGTTTTCTTATTGAGAAAAACAGATATATCTTCATGGTTTCAGCCTCTGTTAGTTGGATTTTCTGTTATTCACAGCCAAATATTTCCTAATCGATTCAGGCAGAGGGGTTTATGATATAAAGAAATAGCTGCTGATGAAATAGTTTCAGAGTGGATGTCACACAAGTGGATGTTTCTCAAGTATTTCAAAGGAAGATGGTTCGTGAAGGGCAAGGAAGGAAGCAGGAACTGGGCTGTTGGATAATAAGTTAATAAAAGATACGTTTTTTATACTAATGGATGTGAGGCATGCAGAGTAGAATGGGAGATAGAGTAAAAACCAAAGGCATTTGAGTTCTTTCTGGCTTTTCTTTTTTGGTGCCAGGGATTGAACCCAGGGGTGCTTAACCACTGAGCCACATCCCCAGTCCTTCTTATTTATTTACTTTTTAAATTTTGATACAGGGCCTCCCTATGTTGCCGAGGCTGACCTCCAATTTGCGATCCTCCTGTCTTAGCCTCCTGAGATGCTGGGATTACAGGCTTGCACCACCACACCCGATAATTTTACATTATTTTAAAAGCCATTTTACAAAGCTTGAAATTTGTTTCTGGCTTTCTTTTATATTTTTCCCATCACATTACGTTATACGCATTTCCCCTTGCTATTCTGGATTTTCGGTCCATATAATTTTTAATGATGCTTAATAATATATCAGGTGCGCGTGGTACAATTTCCTGAGCAGACATTTCCCATTAGCTGGGCAATTAGCTGGTTCCCGGTTTTTCTCTATTAGAGCAAAGGCGGTGCAGGTAGCTGGGGAGAGAAGGTCCGCCCTGGCCAGGCCCCCAGCGCTTCCTGGGCCGTGTGGTTCACACCCTACCTTTTATTTGATCTTCTCAACAACCCAACAAAGCAGATGCTATTGCGGCTTATTTTACTTCCTTTAGGTTATTAAATTATGAAAGTAAAACATGTCTTTGTAAAAGCGATGCAGCCGAAGCAAAGGGATCTAACCAGAAAAACGCACCCCCTTCTCCTCCCTCCCAGCCTCTCCGCGAGACCACTCCCCAGAGGTGACGCTCCTCATTTCTTGCACATCCTGGGTGAGATGTTCTGTGCGTCCCACGCACTGTGGGAAAGGGCTTGGGGCTGGCATACCATGGCATGCGTTTCACTCTGAAACTTCCTATTAGTCTGAAGGGAATTTATCTCAAATGTCATCCTCTGTCACAATCTGTTAGCATCTATTAGCTAACCATGATTCTCTTCATTTTACACTTGAAGAAACGGAGACTTTGGAGGTGAAGAACGAGTTGTGTCTTCCTCCCAAAATATGGATTAAGCTGGGTGAGGTGGCGTAGGCCTGCAATCTCAGCGGTTTGGGAAGCCGAGGCAGGAGGATCTTGAGTTCAAAGCCAGCCTCAGAGATTTAGCAAGAACCTAAGCATCTCAGTGAGACCCTGTCTCTAAATGTAATACAAAAAATGGCTGGGGATGTGGCTCAGTGGTTAAGCGCCCTTGGGATTAATCCCAGGTACCCAAAATAAATAAACAAAAGGTAGGTTGATTTCTAATCCCCAGCACTTTAGAATGTGACCTTATTTGGAAATAGGGTCATTGAAGATGTAAGTAGTTAAGGTGAAGTCATCCAGGAGTAGGGTGAGCCCTAAAAAGGTGGAACAGCCCGGTGCAGGGGTGCATGCCTGTAACCCCAGCTACTCAGGAGGCTGAGGCAGGAGGATGGCAAGTTCAAGGCCAGCCTCAGCAATTTCACAAGAATCTGTCTCAAAATAAAATAAAAGAGGCTGGGTATGTAGTCAGTGTTAGAACAGCCTCAGGTTCAATCTCCAGTACTGAAAAGAAGCCAGGGGGCAGTGGAAATGTGGACACAGACCCGCACAGCGGGATGACACAGAGAAGGTCACGCGAAGACAGGATCGGAGCGATGCCAATGCTATTAAACAGGAGACTTTATCTTTATTTATTTATTTAGATGAATTAGTTGATTATTTTTAGCAAAGCTCTTTAACCTGTACTAGACTGTTTTCTCAGCTCTTTGCAGGATTTCCCGGAAGTAGGCATCCGGGGCTTTGCAGCTTGAAAGTCATCTCCTCCCTGAGGCTGCTGGTAACGTCCACCAGGGGGCAGAGCCGAGCTCTGTGCGAGGAAAGGAAAAGGTCAGAGGGCTGCCCTGCCCTCTGCACCTACTGCCTGCACCTAAGCTAAGACCATCCCCAAGAACTGGGAGGGTCCACCTGCACAAGGGGGTGCAAAGAAACCTCCCTATTGTCTGAGGGAGGGAGAACCACGCTCCACGTGGTAAGGGCAGCTGATCTCCAGATGATGGCACTTTGTCATGAGTGGGATGGGGACATCCAAACAGATCTTGAATCCATTCTCAACAACAACTTTCTGATGAAACAAAACCCAAACCAACCCACAACATTTGTGTGATAGGAGCAATGATGGGATGGCTCCTCAGCAACTAATTTCCCTTTCTCTGCAATTGACTCAGTAGTAGCCACGTCCATGCCACAGGGACCCTAGATCCAGGACCAAGAAGGAGCTTGGGGTTTTGCACTGAGAGACCTGAAGTTTGCACCATAAGGAGAGAGCGGGCGTGCTCCTTGGCTGAGTTCTGCCCCTGATCGGGGTGCCCATCCTGCTGAGCCCTGACTGTCTTGCTGTTCCTTGGAGTCTTTTATTTGCCCCAGCAATTCCATAGTCTTTCCTTTAACAAGCCCTCTTTTGTGTGTGTGTGTGTGTGTGTTTGTGTGTGTGTGTGTGAGAGAGAGAGAGAGAGAGAGAGAGAGAGAGAGAGAGAGAGAGAGACAGGGTCTTGCTATGTTGCCCAGATTGGGCTCAAGGGATCATCCCACTCAGCCTACTGGGTAGCTGAGATTGCAGGCATGCACCCGCTGCCGCACACTCCTCAACCCGTCAGAATTCATTTCTATCACTTGCAAAATCACACACACACATGAAACGGAATTATCCTAAATTACTGGGATGACTTCTGTGGATGGAAAAGACAAAGGATTAAAAATGTTACTTAGAGTCATTGGGCTAAATCAAAAGATTAAAACAAAACAAAACAAAACAAACTCATGTCCTAAGAACCACGAGTGCCACATTTTTATAGAAACACAGAAATAATTCTGGAAAACCTCAAACCCAGTGTTTATCAGTGGTTAACTTGGGGGGGAGGAGATTAATATTTCTTATTTCATAGGTGTGCAGGTTCTCAGTAAATATTGACTGACTATAGAAATCAACGAACAAAAATACCAAATGAAACTGTTGTGGAGAAGAGGGAAAGGGGGAGGGTGGGGCTGAGCCATGATCCACTTTTTTTATGGCAATTGAAACTATACAGCATCTTGTGGATAAATCAAAGGTTAGAGGGACAAATAGATGACTTAGAATCATAGTGGCATTGCTAGGTTAAAACAAAACAGATTTTCTGAGACGCGGCAGTGTTCGTTTTTCTCAGTCCTCCTAAACATCCTCCATTCACAACCTTTTTTTTTTTTTTTTTTTGCCAAAGAGCTTATTCGCAAAAGGCCAGAAGGATTGAAGTTCAAATCTGCCCGTCTGGGGTCAGGAGGCGCATGCGCCCAGAAGGGGGCGCTGTTTTCTAATATGCCCAGAGGAGCCCACAGGTCAGATGCGCATCCTCCCTAGTGTTGGGCAATCGGATAGGAAAAAAATGATATCGCATTAATGTTTTAATTTGCATTTCCTTAATGAAGTGTGTGAGATCGAGTGTTTTCTCCTACGCTTATAAACCATTGCATTTCCTTTTCTGTGAATTGTCTTCGTGTCCTGTCACTAAATGCAAATGGCATCTCTGGTCGTTCAGTTCTTTTCCTTTATCTGATCACATTCTTACTCAGCCCCTCTGTCTAGTTTATTTTTGGCATGCTCGATCTGCTTGAGCTGTTCTCTTTCCCCCTTCCTCCTTTCCCGCTCCTCTTCCTCCTCTTTTTCAATTTGTCAAGGCCGCCTAGTAACCGCCCGGTGCTCTCAGGCTTGGTTCTCTGCAGTGGTGCTCTGAGAATCAGACACATCCAGGCAGCTCAGAAGTAGAAAATAACCATCCTTGTTCGTTGAGTGCTTTTCCTTTCTGAAAACCTTTCCTCCTTCCCTTTTAGTTCCTCAGCAAATCCCAGAAAGCCTGTTGTGGAAAGCGTCTGAGGGGCTTAGTTTTTGGAGGAAGATCCAGAAGTCTTGGAGATGATTCTGCTTTTTAGATCAGCCATAAAACATCAGAGGCAAGGACTTCCAGGCAAGGACCTTGTGTTTAGTTGGGTGGGGAGAAGAAAAGTGTAAGAAAATCCATAAATGAAAGCTGAAAAATGATTCTCTACCAGTGAGCCAGCCCCCAGCCTGATATGATTTGTTTTAAAAGGATTATGTCAAGTTTTACTTTCTTTTCCTCTTTTTGGGAATTTCCATCTGAATGTTTCACTTAAAATATTTTATAGAAAAAAAACAGCTTAGTAAAATACAGAGTAACAAAGTATATGTATAATGAAAATGAAATTTCTTTTTTATCAGCATACCCAGAAGCAATTAAAATTACTGCTCTCTTGGGTAAGTTTTTGGACATATGCTTTCTACAGCCTCTGTGCGTCTGTCTATCTGAACCTCATTCTCTTCACCCAAGTGACTGACAGACAGACATTTTTCCCCCTGAGAGTATATCTTGGAAATTGCTTAATGTCAGAGGCCATGCAAATCCATCCCATTAAAGGATTCCCATTGACAGGGGAGAGGGGGGGATTATTTCTCATCTTTGGCAACATCAAAGAAGTAACCAGGAGCAAACATCTCCACTCAGATTGGAGTGTGTGTCGAGGATAAATTCTTGAAACTAGACTTCCTGGGTCAAAGATTTTTTTCTTCTTCTTCCTCATTTCTAAATTTTGATAGTTATTTCATAATTTCCTTCCAAAGAAGGTGTACCAATGCATGCTCGTATTGTCACTGTGTGAAGGTGAGTGGTTTCTGATTTCACAATCTCCGTGGGACCCGCACTGGTATGTTGGTTTTTCTTTAGTCCATGGTGAAGTGAGGTATCCCTCTGCATGTGGATCAGCCCCTTGAACTGTGTTTCCCGACGACTCCCTGTTCTTGTCCTCTGCCGCCTTTTCTTTTCTATTGGGTTCTTGGACCTCTTCTTCTTAATTCTGAAAAGAGTCTTTTTCTACTTGGAACATTAGCCCTGGTTTGTTATGAATGTTGTATATATTTTTCCTAATCCTCACCTTGTCTTCTAATTTTGTTGGCTATTTTTTAATTTGCCCCATGGAAATTTAATTTTTTGGCCTAATTTATTTATCCATCTTTTATCACTTCTTAAATCTGTGTCTTTCTTAGAAAGGCTTTCTGTTTTCCAAGATCATAAACATTTCCCATTTTATTATTATTACTACTATTTTTTTTTGGTACTGGGGATTGAACCCAGGGGTGCTTAATCACTGAGCAACATCCCCAGTTCTTTTTTTTTTTAATATTTAATTTTGAGACAGGGCCTTGCTAAGCTGCTTAGAGCCTCACTAAGTTGCTAAGGCTGGCTTTGAACTTGTGATCCTCCTGCCTCAGCCTCCCAAGCTGCTGGTATTATAGGCGTGCACCACTGTGCTTGGCCATATTCCCATTGTATAGTAGTTGAATGGTTTAGTTTTCTTGAACATTTTTGCTCTATCTGGAATTAATTTTGATATAAGGAGTGAGGTAGGGACTCAAGCTTGTTTTTTTTGGTCTGAATATCCACCCAGGTCTGCGAACACCATTTATTGATGAATTTGCCCTCCCCCACTTATGTGAAAGGCCTCTCTTGTCTTACGTAGAGGATCCAGGACATTCTACCAGCAGAAAGTCTTGGGTAACTCAACTCAGCTCCTGCCAGTTCTTCATTTTTCTTGCTGACATTTTTGTCTTTCAGAAGGGAGAGGAAGTCTCTAGAGGAACCAAACTGGCCAACCAGGCAGAACACGCTGGTGAGAGGAAGTGACGAGAACTTGGTAGAAAGTGACTGAGTCCTTCTAGACATGCTGTCTGCCTCCTGCCTCTTTGGTTAACCTCCTGGCTTTATCCAGCCTCCTTGGGAACGTTCCCTGTGGTCAGCGTCCCTCACAGCCTGGCTCTGCCTCCGGCAGCAGGAAGTTGGACAACGAGTTCCCCACATATCCCTTTCTCTTTCTTCCATCTTCCTCTTTGCATGTATCATTTCCTTGGTCTGCAAGACTTTCGTTTCTTTGCCTCGCTAACTGCTCATCCTTCCTACCTGCAGTTCAAAGGTCACCTCCAGAGTGAGGCCCTCCCTAGCGAGATGCTGCATGGTACCTCCTGCTTCCTTAATAGTCGGGAAGCCACTCAAAGTCCAGGGGCCTGATGGTTTGGAAAGTGGGCCAAGTAAATGCTACATAAAAAGATTTCCCATTGGGCTGGGGACAGCTCAGTTGGTAGAGTGCCTGCCTTGCAAGCACAGGCCCTGGGTTCAATCCCCAGCACCACCAAAAAAAAAAAAAAAAAAAAAAAATTTTTTTTTTCCCCATTATCTCCCTTCACTAAGACCAGGGTTGGCCACATCCTCTGTGGGACTCAGTACACAGGGTGCCTCGCTTAGCAGCTGTGAACTTCAAGATGGTGATAGCAGAGCCTTAAAGTGAGTTAGGGGTCCTTCTGAGAGCAGGGTCCTTGGCAGGGGCTCCCCACTGCAGATTGTGGGTTGTGTGTCTGTCATAGAGTGTGGAATGGTGACCCCTGAAAAGATATGGTTATATCCTCACACCAAGACCCTATGAATGTGATCTTATTTGGGGAGAAAAAAGGTTTTGCAAAAATAAACTAAGTTAATAAAAAATTTTACACCAAAAATACAAAGAACCCAATCAATAAATGGGCTAAGGAACTGGGCAGACACTTCACAAAAGAAGATATACAGATAATCAACAAATATATGAAAAGTGCTCATCATCTCTAGTAATTAGAGAAATGCAAATTAAAACCACCCTGAAATTTCATCTCACTTCAGTTAGGATGGCTATTATTATCAGGAACACAAGCAATAATAAGTGTTGGCATGGACATGGGGAAAAAGGCACACTCATACATTGCTGGTGGAGTTGCAAATTGGTGCAGCCACTCTGGAAAGCAGTATGGAGATTCCTCAAAAAACTTGGAATGGACCCACCATTTGACCCAGCTATCCCACTCCTCAGTTTATACCCAAAGGACTTAAAATCAGCATACTACAGTGACGCAGCCACATCAATGTTCATGGCTGCTCAATTCACAATAGCTAGATTGTGGAACCAACCTAGATGCCCTTCAACAGATGAATGGATAAAGAAATTTTGATATATATAAACAATGGAATATTACTCAGCCATAAAGAAGAATAAAATTATGGCCTTTGCAGGTAAATGGATGGAGTTGGAGAATATCATGCTAAGTGAAATAGGCCAATTCAAAAACACCAAAGGCTGAATGTTTTCTCTGGTAAGTAAATGATGATATGTAATGGAGGGGGGCAAGAGAAGAGTGGAGGAACTTTGGATGGTGTAGAGGGAAATGAGGGGGGAAGGGGGCGGGGGAAGGAAAGATAGTTTGGATGGTGTAGAGGAAAATGAGGGAGGAAGGAAAGATAGTTTGGATGGTGTAGAGGAAAATGAGAGGGGAAGGGGGCGGGGGAAGGAAAGATCCTGAGATAGACAGTATTATCCTTTGTACATGTATGATTACACGAATGGTATGAATCTACATCATGCACAACCATAGAAATGAAAAGTCGTACCCCATTTGTGTACAATGAATCAAAATGCAGTCTGTAAAAATAAAAACAAATAAATAAACATAACTAAGTTGAGGGATGGAGATGAAGGGATCACTCTAGGCCACCTTGGTGGACCTGAGATCCAATAACACATGTCCTTATTAGAGATGCACCAGGAAGATGAGATTGACAGGGGAGAACAGGACATGAAGAGGGAGTCAGACTGCAGTGGTGTGGCCACAGGTTGAGGAAGGCTGAAAGTCACCAGAAGCTGGGAGAAGCAGCGAGGGATTCAGGAGCATGCATCTGCCACTACCTTGATTTCAGCCTCTGTCCTCTGGAAACGTGAAGGAATGAATTTCTGCTGTTTTAAGCCCTCCACTCTGTGGTAATGGTGGCAGCCACTGGAAAGTAATATGTCCATGAGGCCAGCTGTGCCCAGGACATTTGCTGAAACCTCGGGGAAAGGAAATGAGCCTTCCTTGGGCTTTACTGAGTCAGTAGGACTAAGCCTGGAGCTGGCAGGGCCGCTACATGGCAGAGCCTGTCCGAAGATGCAGTCAACCAGGGGAAGCTGAGCCAATGAATGCAAAGAGCGATTCCTGAGGTGAGCCTGGATCAAACTGTTCCTGACTCTGACATGGATCCCAGGGTGTTTTAGACAGATGAGTCCAAAAGTGCTGACAAACCCCGCCCCCCAAACCTCAACTCAGTTTCAATTGCTTTGTCCTTTGAAACCTGAAGAGTTCTAACTACTGCTCAGATTCCAGATGAATCAGAAAAAAAGAAAAAAATCAGCAGGATTTCATGAATGAGACTCAGAAGGGAAAAGGGCTTAGAAGAACGGGAAGGTGGTAATGGTGGAGGAGAATGAAGAGCAGGAGGTGGCGGCCCCTGATGGAGCCGTGTCCCCCCAAGGAGCCCTCCAGGGAGGCTGGATTTCCCAGGGCATGTCTGAAAGATGAAAGGAAGAACAGGCAGTCAATGGCATGGGCGAGGCAGGGCGTGAATCCATTAGAGAAGG
>JAJEJO010001671.1:266542-366871 GCA_020662805.1 Glaucomys volans
ACAGTATTATCCTTTGTACATGTATGATTACACGAATGGTATGAATCTACATCATGCACAACCATAGAAATGAAAAGTCGTACCCCATTTGTGTACAATGAATCAAAATGCAGTCTGTAAAAATAAAAACAAATAAATAAACATAACTAAGTTGAGGGATGGAGATGAAGGGATCACTCTAGGCCACCTTGGTGGACCTGAGATCCAATAACACATGTCCTTATTAGAGATGCACCAGGAAGATGAGATTGACAGGGGAGAACAGGACATGAAGAGGGAGTCAGACTGCAGTGGTGTGGCCACAGGTTGAGGAAGGCTGAAAGTCACCAGAAGCTGGGAGAAGCAGCGAGGGATTCAGGAGCATGCATCTGCCACTACCTTGATTTCAGCCTCTGTCCTCTGGAAACGTGAAGGAATGAATTTCTGCTGTTTTAAGCCCTCCACTCTGTGGTAATGGTGGCAGCCACTGGAAAGTAATATGTCCATGAGGCCAGCTGTGCCCAGGACATTTGCTGAAACCTCGGGGAAAGGAAATGAGCCTTCCTTGGGCTTTACTGAGTCAGTAGGACTAAGCCTGGAGCTGGCAGGGCCGCTACATGGCAGAGCCTGTCCGAAGATGCAGTCAACCAGGGGAAGCCGAGCCAATGAATGCAAAGAGCGATTCCTGAGGTGAGCCTGGATCAAACTGTTCCTGACTCTGACATGGATCCCAGGGTGTTTTAGACAGATGAGTCCAAAAGTGCTGACAAACCCCGCCCCCCAAACCTCAACTCAGTTTCAATTGCTTTGTCCTTTGAAACCTGAAGAGTTCTAACTACTGCTCAGATTCCAGATGAATCAGAAAAAAAGAAAAAAATCAGCAGGATTTCATGAATGAGACTCAGAAGGGAAAAGGGCTTAGGAGAACGGGAAGGTGGTAATGGTGGAGGAGAATGAAGAGCAGGAGGTGGCGGCCCCTGATGGAGCCGTGTCCCCCCAAGGAGCCCTCCAGGGAGGCTGGATTTCCCAGGGCATGTCTGAAAGATGAAAGGAAGAACAGGCAGTCAATGGCATGGGCGAGGCAGGGCGTGAATCCATTAGAGAAGGGCCGGGGGTTCTAAGGAACTCAGAGCTGGAGCTGCCATGGCTGCAGACCACCGGGCAGACTCCTGGGTCACAGCAGAGCAGTAGGTCGGGGCTGGGGCGGAGGCAAGGGTCCTGTCCCTGTTGTGAGCACGGAGAAAAGAGGAAACCCAAACTGCCTTGGCCGTCATGGAGTCTGGTCAAAGATTCAAGGCATTAAGGGTTTTTTCCCCAGTGCTGGGAATCAAACCCAGAACCTCACGCATGCTAGACCAGGTCTCAGCCACCCCCAGTCTGCCAGCAAGCCTATTATTATTATTATTTTTTTGGAACTGGGGATTGAACCCAGGGGCACTCCACCACTGAGCCACATCCCCAGCCCTATTTTGTATTTTATTTAGAGACAGGGTCTCACTGAGTTGCTTAGGGCCTCGCTAAGTTGCTGAGGCTGGCTTTGAACTCGCAATCCTCCTGCCTCAGCCTCCCAAGTGCTGGGATTACAGGTGTGCGCCACCCCATCCCACTCAGCAAGCCTATTTAATGAGCAAAGTCATCCAGAAGATGGGCAGTGGGTTCCAGAGCCCCGCAGAGGATCAGCCTGGAACAGGTGTTGAAGCGGAACTCCTTTAGATCCTTCTTTTTGGCTGTTGGCAGTAGATCAAGTCATTTAGAGTCATGGAGCAGGGTCCCCACATATAATAAAACATCCAACTTAACTAAACCTGCGAGATGGACGGTGCACGTTTTAGTTCTTCCTCCCGTCCTCTGAGTCCCACGGTGGGTGACACCCAGCTGTGCAGAGCTGAAGAGAGCGTCCGCCTTTGGTCACTACACACCTCTCACTGTCCTGGGGCTTTTCTACCTGCTCCAGAAGGGAGGTTTGTGGGAGCCATCCTGACCCATTCATGTACCTGGAAAGGAAAGGGGTTCACAGATATGGGGGTACTCTTGACAACGAAGGAGGAGAGTCATGGACAAATCACCTCCCTCTGGAGCCCCTGGTTTGAAGAGTACTCAAGGGTCCTTGGCAGGACTGAGCCCCAGGTGCCACTGTCACTGCTGCTGACTTTCATTCTTCACCCTCCTCCATCTCCTAGAATCACCCTCCCCATGAAACTGGCTGCATGCAAACCCTGCATCTCGGGTTTCTGCCTTCTGGAGGGAGCTAGGCTAAGTCAGGGCATCGCTGCTGCTGATGCCCGGCATGGGTTCAAAACGGCAGGGGAAGCAGCCGGGTAGGGGGAAAGCAGGGCGAGAGCAGGGATGCAGAGAAGACGGGAGAAACGGGCAGACAGGATCAGCTGTGCGTGCGGAAAACCCCGAACCCATTACTTGGAGTATTGAATGGAGAACGAAGAAAGCCGGAGTTCTTCTTCATTCTTTAGGGGTCAGACCATGGTCGGGACACTGTGTCTCAGTGGTGGGCATGATGTCTTGATAAAGATGTTGGAAAAGCAAAGCAAGTGAAGGCAAAGAGTCAGCTGAGATGTTCAGGGGCTTGTGCCATCGCTCAGACAAAATACAAGGAGGTTTTACTTGCAGAAGAACTGCCAGGAGGAAGGAAGGGATGTGGGAGCTGTCTCCCAATGTGCGAAGGGTTGTCATGTGGAAGGCAGAATATATTTAATCCAGGAGAGAGGAGTACTTAGTGGCAGTTAGAGGGAGCTGGATGGAGCTCCATCAGGAGAACTTCTCCAACCTGCAGGCTGCCTCCTTCCTTCCAGGGGATCCAGATGCCCAGGGCTTCTGCACAGGGTATGGTGTCCAAAAAAGAAAAACCAAAGGCACTCAAAGCATCTTGGCTCGTATCATTTCCTCTTTCCCTCTGTTCATTCACTCAGCGCCTGAGCATCCCTAAATTTGCAGGAAGGTCTTCCTTACAAAGAGATATAAAACCTGCTGGGAACTCACATCTTTTGTAGCTGTGTTCCTCCTTTGGGCGAAAACAGAAGTCTCCAGGGCTGCTTTCTTGAAATGTGGCTCATGGAACGGGGCTTATCTGCGATGCCAGATTCGCATCGTGGCAGCCAGAGTTAATAGCATTGGCATGTCGTTCACGATCCTATGATGATCAGCAAGAGGAATGGACTCTGGCTAGCCCCAGTGGAAAAAAAATTAGATGACACAAGAGCTGTAGGTAAAACTAAAGGTCAGTCTGTGGCATCAGGACCCAGGCAGGTCCTCTGGGTCTGGGCAGCAGAGACAGAGGGAAGTCTGTTGTGTGTATTTCACTTAATACTCAGGAAGCCTGTACCTAGGACCATCGTGTGGTGACATCTTCTTCGTGGGGACCTGACCCCACAACCCCGACCTTAGCTTTCTATGGAGGCTATTTCTCCTCCCCAATCTCTACTATTGTCCTGAATAATTCTTGTGTCCTTACAGATGACTTTCCCCACATTCTGGAGCACAGCTCACCATTATCTTCACCAATAACCGTCTCCTTTATCCACCTCTGGGCACTTCCTGGACTTGATCATCAGCCAGAATTGTTTCACTCGGAAAATGTCAAAATGGAGACTTCCACTGGCGGATTATAACTTCCTATCTTTCTTCCCACTCAACCTATTTTCCAACCTGACCCAGGCCACCCGTTCCTTGATTTCTCAGAGCTCCTCTCTGACAATAATCCCAGTCCTACCATCCCCCTGCCTTCCTGATCCTTCACTTCCTCCGTTCCTACTTTCTGGCTTTTCAGAACCACAGGGAAAAAAGCCACAGCATCAGACCCTCCAGCCTCATGAAGATTCATGGTTCTGTCATTAGCATGATGCTCATGCTGATAAATGATCCTTAGATCATTTAAGATTCTTGGATGTTCTCTTTCTCATACACACCTTTTCCCCTTTCCTGAAGGTCTCTGCCCAATTGGGTCTCTTTATTCCCAAGAGATAACTTTACAGAAAACTGTGGATCATCAGATGGAAGCAACCTCAACTTCCCTCTCCTCCAGGCTGACACTGCTCTTTGCCCCATCTTAATCAGCACTCCATTCTCAGGAGGACATGAATCCTGTCTAATTCTCTTTCTTTTTTGGGGGGGGGTACCTGGGATTGAATTAGGGGCACTCCACCACTGAGCCACACCCCCAGCCCTATTTTGCATTTTATTTAGAGACAGGGTCTCACTGAGTCACTTAGATCTCACTTTTGTTGAGGTTGGCTTTGGACTTGAGATCCTCCTGCCTCAGCCTCCGGAGCTGCTGGGATTACAGGCATGAGCCACGGCACCCTGTTCTATCTAATTTTCAAGGGTGAATTTCCCATCTCTCTTTTAATCCCCTTTCCTCTCTCCTCCCCAGCCACCTGGCTTCATCAGTTAGTAATATATTCTTTGAACTTCTATTCTTTCTCGACTATCACCTGCTTTCTCCCCATCTAGCAGATGTGCACATCACTTAAAAACCAAAACCCCAGCATCCCCTTTTCTTCATCCTACCTTGGCCTTAAATTAGGATCACATCACCCCACCTCATCGCGTAGAGCTCTAGGAAGAGTAGGTGAGGTATACACGTGAAAGACCTTTTTATTTTGAGGTAACTGCAGAGTGATGTGCAGTTGCAAGAAACAATACAGAGAGCTCTGGTGTGCCTTCCACCGCTTCCTCCAGTGAAAACCTCAGGCATAAAAATAGCACAGTGTCACACCCGGAAGTAGGTATTGATGTCACCAACAGATCTTATTCAGACTTCGCCAATGCTCCATCCCCGTGTGTGTGCATGCAGACTTTCGTGAGAGTTAATAGGAGGTCACTAGCAGTCAAGATAAAGAAAAATTCCACCGTGGTATGAATCCCTCCTGCTACCTCTTTATAGCCACAATCTCTTTCCTTCTTGTACCTCTGAACCTTGACTATCACCAACACACCCCATTTCTGTAATTTTGTCATTGCAAGAATGTTACCAAAAGGGGAACGAGCATATGTCTTAGAAACTTGGGGTTGACATTCTCACTCAGATAATTCTAGATGTGTCCAAGTTGCTGTGTGTCTGTGGTTCATGACCTTTCATTTCTGAGTCGTGTTCCTATTTCATGATATGGATATGGTGTGTTTTGTTTGGCCATCCCCACTTCAAAGGACATTTGGGTTGTCTTTGGTTTTTCCTTATTGCAAATAAAGTTGTTCTGAAAATCTGTGCATTGGCTTTTTTTTTTTTTCACGGTGCTGGGGATTGAACCCAGGGCCTTGTGCTTTCGAGGCAAGCGCTCTACCAACTGAGCTATATCCCCAGCCCTGTGTATTTTTTTTTTTCGTATAAACATAAGGTTTCATTTATCTAGGATTTTAAACATTCTGACCTTGCATGGCAGGCAGGTATCTATTTCTATTGATTAATCTATTGAGGCAAAAACACATAAAAATTACCATCCTGACCATGTTTAAATGTTCAGTGGTGTTAAATGTACTTATATGGCTATGAAACAGATCTCCATCTTGCAAGTATGAAACTCTGTTCCCATTAAGTAACATCTCCTCTTTCCCTACTCCCCACTCTGCTGATACCCACCATTCATTTCTGTTTCTATGAGTTCGGCTACTTTGGACACCTCATCTAAGTGGAGCTGTATAGTATCTGTCTTTCTGTGACTGACTTATTTTGCTTTACATAATACCCTCAAGGCTTATCCATATTGTAGCACGTGTCAGAATTCCCTCCCTTTTAACAGCAGACTAATATTCCAAGTCACGTAGAAGCCGAATTTTGCTTATCCATTTAACCTTTGATGGACATTTTGAATTGCCTCTACAATTTGGTTATTGAGAATAATGCTTCCATGAACATGGGTGTACAAGAATCTCTTGAAGACTCTGTTTTAAGTTATACCTAGAAGTAGGATGGCTGGATCACATGAGAGTTCTCTTTTTAATGTTTTGAGGAAACTCTGTACTAGAAAATGGCGACACCATTTTACAATTCCCCCAGTAGTGCACAAACTTTCCATTTTCCACATCCTCTCCAATACTTGTGATTTTCTGTTTTTTTCCCCCATTGATAGTAGTTTTCCAATGGATGTAAAGCAATACCTCACTGTGGCTTGGATTTGCATGTATCTGATGATTAATGATGTTGGACATTTTTCAAGGCTTATTGGGCATTTGCAAATCATTTTTGGAGCAATAAAATTTGGTTATTTTAATTTTTTGTTGTTGAATTGTAGGAGTTATTTTTATTTTCTGGACACCTTGTCAGATATATGATTGACATCTTTTCTCTTCCACGCTGTGGTTTGCCTTTTGACTCTATTGATTGTGTTCATTGCTGCACAAATTTTTTTAAGCTTGATGCAATTCACAAAATATTTAGTTTTGTAAGAAAGCATCATACATTATTTTTCAGAGTGACTGTACCATTTTAAATTCCCCCCAGCCATGCAAGAATGATCCTGTCTCTTTGCATTCTCACCAGCATTTTGTATTATTGTTATTTATTTTTGCCATTCTGATAGGTGTGTAGCAATATCTCATTGTGGCTTTGATTTTTTCATCTTCCATTTAATTAATTAATTAATTATTATTATTTTTTTTTGGTACTGGGGATTGAACCCAGGGGCACTCCACCACTGAGCCACATCCCCAGCCCTATTTTGTATTTTATTTAGAGGCAGGGTCTCACTGAGTTGCTTAGGGCCTCACTAAGTTGCTGAGGCTGGCTTTGAACTCGCGATCCTCCTGCCTCAGCCTCCCAAGTGCTGGGATTATAGGAGTGTGCCACCATGCCCGGCCCATTTATTTTAAATGTACTATTTCTTTTTAAAATTTTTTTTATTTGTTCTAATGAGTTGTACATGACAGTAGAATGCATTTATCCATTTTGATAGATCATACATAAATGGAGTGTGATCTCTCATTTTTCTGATTATACCTATTGCAGGGTCACATGGGTCATGCAGTCATACATGTACATGAGGTAATCATGTCTGTTTCACTCTACTATCCTTCCTACCCCCATACCCCTTCCCCTCCCTTCACTCCCCACTACCTAATATAAAGTACCTCTATTCTTCCCTAGCACCCCCCCACACACACTTATTGTGAATTAGCTTCTGCATATCAGAGAAAACATTTGGCCTTTGGCATTTGGGGTTTGGCTTTTTTCGCTTAGCATGATAATCTCCAGCTCCAACCATTTACCAGCAAATGCCAGAATTTCCTTCTTTAAAACTGAGTATTCCTCTAATGTCTAACCCTGTTGAACATATTTTCACATGCGTATTTTCCACCTGTATATCTTCTTGCATGAAATACCTGTTCATATTGCCTATTTTTTTTTTTACTGTTGAGCTTTGAATGTTCTTTATGAACTTCAAACACTAGTCCTTTGTGAGTTATGTGATTTGTTAGTATTTTCTCCTAGTATGTGGCGTCTCCATTTTTTTTAGTCTCTTAAGGTGTTCCAGAGAAAAATTTTAAAAATATTTCATAAGGTCTAATTGGTCAAAAGCTGTTTTGCTCTTGGTGTCAGGTTAGAGGACTCTACCCATTTCTTCTTTGGGAGAGTGATCATGTCCCCAAGTCCATCAAATCGGACGCAATCCTTGTGTTCTGGAGGGAGGTGGAAGGTGACCAGGGCGAACCCTTCTGAGCAGTCCACTTGCTGGGCTGACGGAGTGGCCGTGTCCCCCAAGCTGGACCTTCCAGAGCCCTCACTGAGGCTTCTGCCAGCTTCCTGGGAAGGGATGCTCTATACTTCTGCATGTGGAGAGAGCCTTTCGAAGAAGACAAGCTGAACTGGGAAATGGAGAGAAGAGGTTTCCACTGTGTCGCTTGAACCCCTGAATCTGCCTTCGATGCTTCAGCCATAAAAGCCACTCAATCCCCTCCCCCCATCTGGTTTAAATGGGATTTTGAGACAAAGTCAGAAGAGTACTGGGTATGCAACATTCTGCGTTCATTAGTCATCTTTTTCTCCTTTATTTCACTTTTCAATTCATCATAGTCTGACATGTCCCTAAAACTGCTCTTGATTAAGTGATGAAATTTTACAGTGTCCCTTGAGCCCTTCCTCTGCTCCTCCTCTTTGCCATATTTGACATTAAATAAAACCCTCTCCTCCTCCTTATCCTAGGACTGCTTTCCTCTTTCCTCAGGATTGGAACACTGGGTAATGCCCACGGCAAGGCAGAGACCACAATGTGCATCATCTCATAAACTACATAACCTACAGTTTTCACAAATCTGCATTTTATACCGTATTTCTAACTATAAATGTGTGTGTTTGGATGTGATGTTCAAATCCTTGAATTGAACTTTTAACAAATTTTACTTATTTACATATTGAAACAAAAAATGCACATATTTATGGGGGGGTACCATGTGACATTTTGATACATTGTATACTATTTCACCCAGGGTGATCGTCTGGCTCCTCAAACATTTATCATTTCCTTGTAAGGAGAACATTCAGAATCTTTTCTTCTGACTCATTTTTGAAATATACCTTACTCTATCATTATCTCTAGTGACCCTAGTGTTCAATAGAACATCAGAATTCATTTCTCCTCTCTGTTATGCACTCCCTATTGACTCATCTCTCCCCACCCCACCTTCACTTTACTCTTCCCAGACGTGGCTTCTCATCTTCTGGACTTTGCATTATATTAGGGATACTTATGTTTGTATTTCATTTTTGGGTAATTGCACCTCACAGCTGGCTCCTATTATGCATGCCATTAGCCAAGGCTTCCACTCAAAAACATCAAAAACACAGCCAATTTGGGAAGTCTGGCGGTGGGGAAACCATCTCCAATTGTCTGGGAACTGATCTCTCCCTGCGATACCTCTACTGAGGTACTCAAAAAAAAAAAAAAAAAAAATGCAGTATCAACTCAATTGTCTGAGACAGAAGTGAAAATTAATTATCTCCCATAATCAGAACTTCCAAGGTAGCACCTCTCTGATGTTAGTAAGTTCAGCAGTTCAGAGTCATCATGGAGAATCTTTCCCATCTTCTTCTGCCCATGTGACTGGTATTCCCCACGGTCTCAAGATGCTAGAGACCTAGACATCACCGTGAGACACTGTGAATATCACTACAGTATTTTTTAGCTCTTTAAAGAGATGTGATCTATTATGTCATGCAATCAGGCTTAGTCACATGACTTGCTTTGGTCAATGGTACAATAGCAATTGAGGCGTGAAGGTATCCTGGCAAGTGCTTGCACATTGAAAGTTTTTTCATCTCTTGCTGCACTTTGGAACCCGGAGGCACCATGTGACCAAGCTTGGACTGCCTTGCTGATGGAGCAGAGATGAGTCACCCTTAGCTTGCCCCCTTCAGACCAACCAGCTTGTCAACTGTCAGACAAGTGAATGAGGCCATCCAATCTTCCAGCCCCAGGTGAGCTAGCCCAGATCAGAAGAACCACCTGGTTCTTCAACCCACACAATCAGAAGATATGGTAAATGTTTCTGTATTGTCACTACATTTGGGAGAGGTTTGTGATGCGGCAAAAGTTAATAGACAGAATCCCGTGCAGAAACAGCATCTCAAAGTAACAGGAAAGTGGCCATCTTGAGATTGTATCTGTTTTAGTTGTGAAGATTGTTTCCTTAGTTATCATCAGCTGGAGCTGAATCACATGAGTATTCCTAAATCCATTGCTAGCAAAGGGAATAGAGTTACTGTGACTGGCTTTGCAGAGCACTGGGGCCACGCAGAGAAGGGTAGACTATCCCCCAAGTGATATTTCTGCAGAGAAAATAGAAGATGTACCCCACCTGGAGGAAAAGCCATCTGTGAAGGGGTGATGGGTTTACCATAGCCATGGAATTGGTATGGACTGTAGGAAGCCCCCAGTGACGACGTTTTTTGATTCTCTACATTCTTCTGATTTCCAGTTGTGACCAATTGGACAAGGGATGCTTCACTGTGGAATTAAGATGGATCAATCAGAAATTCTCCCTGGATATTTCTCCCTGGAATTGAGACTATACAATAGCATATATGGGACATGGGGACTGTGTTGGGTGCACTGGAGGGAGTGGGGAGCCCTGCCTTTCTACATTCAAAAAAGAAGTATTTCACAAATGAGGTGTGTGTGGGGGGATGGAAGAAGGGGAAGAGAGAGAGAGAGAGAGAGAGAGAGAGAGAGAGAGAGCTATATCTGATAAATTCTTTCCCTATTCTAGATCTGGGGCGTGTGTTGCTCTGTTGGCTTGATGTGCTTTATAATTCTTAGAAGTAATTTCCCCGTCATCTGCTTTATGTTAGCCCTAATGAGCTTCTGTCACTTGCAACAAGAGATCTGAACACCATTCTCATGAAGAGAGGAGCTCAACCTCATTCGTAGTAAGATAAATTAAAATTATACTAAGATTTCGTTTATCACTTATCAGGTGGGCACACATAGAAGAGTCTGGCAACTTTTCTCTTGCTAAAGGCAGTGAGGAAACAGGCATTGTCATGAGGGTCTGAGTATAAAAGGTCTTAGCCCCCAGGGAGGGCAAGCTGGCAGCACGGTCAACCTTGGACACGCTCTTAGCCTTGACCTCGAAGCTCTGCTCCAGAACTTTATTCTACAGATGTGCTGCCCTGGGGAGGAGGTGACGTGCAGGCAAGGTGATTGCAGCACCATTTTTGTTTTAAGAGTTTGGATAGAACCCAAGTGTTCTCCCTCGAGGGACTGGTTAGGTTAACTTGGCCCTCATGATTAATGAGCCTCTCTAGGTTTCACTATGGAAGAAACTCCAGAAAGAGAAAGGGAGAAGACAGAGTGCAGCATGGGGTGCAGTGCATGATACCCTGTGTGTAAGAAAGGGGGGAGGAAGAATATGCATTGCTATTTTCTTATTTTTTTAAAGCATTCCTTTTTTTACCTTTATGCTTTGTATTTATTATTTTAAAAAATTTTAACTTTTATTTTTTAAAAATTATTTTCACAGACTGCATTTTGATTCATTGTACACAAATGGGGTACAACTTTTCATTTCTTTGGTTGTGCACAATGTAGATTCACACCATTCATGTAATCCATTCATATACATAGGGTAATACTGTCTGCTTCAGTCTACTCTCTTTCCTTCCCCACCCTCTCCCACTCCATTTTCCTCTACACCATCCAAAGTTCCTCCATTTTTCTTTTGCCTCCCAACCCCCATTATGTATTATCATTCACTTATCAGAGAAAACATTTGGTCTTTGGTTTTTTTGGGCTTGGATTATTTCACTTAGCATGATATTCTCCAACTCCACCCATTTACCAGCAAATGCCATAATTTTATTCTTCTTTATAGCTGGGTAATATTCCATTGTGTATATATACCACAGTTTCTTTATCCATTTATCAATTGAAGGGCATCTAGGTTGGTTCCACAACTGAACCCACTGCCTCACATGTGCTAGGTAAGCGCTCTGCCACTGAGCTACAACCCCAGCCCCATTCTCTTATTTTTAGATAAATAAGTTTAATAAAATGAATATTAGAAAGAGGAACAAGAAACTAATAAATGAACAACCATGTTTGCTCATAGAAATAGAAAGAATGACTGGGCTGGAGACACACTTCCCAGTGAGAACCTTTTTACGTTATTTTGACAAGTTGAAGACATGAACACGTGAACTGTTTTAAAAATGAAAAAAAGAGTCATTTTCAATTAAAAATTAAAAGGTCATTATTTCAATTAAAATATTCGATCATTCTATTCTATTCAATTATCAGAGGAATTAGGGAGCTGGGGAGAAAACATGCTGTTAATTAATACCTTGACGCCTGTTTAAAAAAAAGAAAGAGAAAGAAAAACATCCAAAACCTGGAATGTACTGATAAAATCCCAAAGCAGAGAAAACCCGCAACAAACATCCCTTAACTGAATAGCCTCTCTTGTGCTCCTGCACTTGGCACCGCAGCTGTGGCTGAAGCTTCCCATCCCCAGGCCACAGAGCATCTGGAAGCAGCTTTACCGATGGACATTCTACTTGGCCAGCTAAAGATTAAGGTGACCAGCCAAGCATATGAAGGATTTCCAGGACAAAGAGAGATGTTATACTGAAGATTTCTTTTAACCTGCAGGGATCAGGTGGCTTCTTAGAGAAATGACAGAATCTATTTTCTCTTCCTCATATGTTCTTGCCATTGACACTCTCTCATCGCTCTCATTATGAGCAGGAGAAGAGCAGACGGCCCGGGGAGGCGATAAGCGGGCACCATTTCACCAATGTGGGTGGCAGGGCTCCGGAAGCCCAGGGAGCCTGGGCTCATTCATTCCTCAGGAGCATGGACTCCGGTCAGACTGAGGGTTTGGAACACGACTCTCCTGCTGGTAACTGAGTGATTTGGGGTCCACACTTGATTCCTCTGTCCCTGTTTCTTTTTGTGTAAAAGGGCATATTGATATTACCTCTCTATAGGATTTATTTATTTATTTGGAACCAGGGATTGAACTCAGGGACACTCGGCCACTAAGCCGCATCCCCAGCCCTATTTTATATTTTATTTAGAGACAGGGTCTCACTGAGTTGCTTAGGGCCTCACTAAGTTGCTGAGGCTGGCTTTGAACTCATGATCCTCCTGCCTCAGCCTCCCGAGTCGCTGGGATTACAGGCGTGCGCCACCGCGCCCGGCTCTATAGGATTTTTTTAAATTAATTTTTTAAATTGGTTCTATAGGGTTATATGAGGACTAAATGAGTTAATAAAAGGGAAAAGTTTAGAACAATGCTTAATACCTATAAAGACCTCAACAAGAGTCAGTGCCATAAGAAATGATAATAATTTTTATTATTATTATATGACTTCAAACTGAATAGGAGAGTTGGCAACTATCTAAAAGATTGTTTTCCCTTCCTTTCCCTCAACCAATTTAGTGTAAGCCCGTTACAGGAGGATTGAGGAGAAATCTTTGCACACTCATCGGATAATAAGTACAGTTGGGGTGGCTGTGACGTGCTTAATTCACCCTGAGAATGAAAATCCAGTAACCAGAATAGGGCGAACTCGACCCTCATGGAAGTCCTAGGCTGCCTAGGAAGATGGATGTTGTGAACTGAATGCTTGTGTCCCCTCCCTTATTCTCACATTGAAAGGCCAACTCCCAATGCAATCGTGTTTAGAGTTGAGGTCTTCAGTAGCTGTGAGGTTCAGCTGAGGTCTTGAGGGTGTGGTCTCCATGGTGGGATTAGTGTCCTTGTAAGAGGAAGAAGAGACCAGAACTCTCTTTCTCTCTGTCCTGCAAGGATCCAGCAAGAAGGCAGCTATCTGCAGGCCAGGAAGACAGCCCTCAACACACACTGGATCTGCTGACACCTTGATCTTGGACTTCCAACCTCCAGAACTTTGGGAAATAAATGTCTGCTGTTTAAGTCACACAGCCTATTTTGTTGTAGCAGCTGGAGTTGACTGAGACAGTGGTAAGTAAACACCAGCATACAGTGAAGTGCAATGATCAGGTTAGTTCAGGCTGCCAGAGGATGACAGGTGAGGGGCTCCTAACTTAAACTCCCGGAATCAGGAAAGGGATGGGACCCCACTCTACCCAGTGATGAAATAACCCTCTCTCTGTCACACAGAGCAAAAACAGCAGTTGTAGTAACAGCTGTGATAATAGTGGAACTAGTGATACTAATGGAAATGGATGAGACACACTGAGGCTGTCTAATCATGCTACATGCACCTGCTCATTTAATCCTAATGGATTCTTTGTGGATCTACTCTGCGTGTGCCTGACTCCACCCCTCTCACCTCACTTTACCCTAATCCTGCCTATCCAATCCTATCTTTATTTAAAAAGTTGGTATTTTCCTTATTTTTTTTCTTTTTTGGCATTAGTTTTGATTTTGTAAAATATGAGGGTTGGGGGTATAGCTCAGTTGGTAGAAAGCTCACCTTGCAAGCACAGGCCCTGGGTTCAATTCCCAGCACCACCAAAAAAAAAAAAAAAAAAAATCACATCAAAATATCATCTATCTTGCTTATTGGTTCCCTGCATCTCTTTAATTTTGTACTCAAAGCAAGCGCCTTATTCTTCTCGCTGAGGAGCGCCAAGTGAGGCAGGTTTGAGGCAGATGCTGTCTAGCCCTGGATGCAGGCTCTCTATGCAGAAGGCATTTCCAGTTGCTCCTTTGCAGACAGGATCATGAGAGGAAAGACAAATAGAAAGCATCCCTTAATCAGCCTTAGTCTTCTCTTAGAATCTTTTTTTTTTTGTCATTTAAAAATTTTTTTTTACTTTCTTATTTATTTATTTATTGGTTCTTTTTAATTATACCTGACAGTAGAACCCATTTTGATATAATTATACAGCAGGGAATATATCTTTTTTTTTCACAATGTAGATTCACATGATTCATTTAATCTTACATATACATAGGGTGATACTGTCCGTCTCAGTCTACTATCTTTCCTTCCTCCACCCCCTCCCATCCCTTTTTCTTCGACACCATCCATACTTCCCCCATTCTTTTCTTATCCCCCCCCAAAAACACCTACCCCTCCCCCCCGATTATGTATCAGCATCCACTGAACAGAGAAAACATTTGGCCTTTGGTTTTTTGGGCTTGGCTTATTTCACTTATTTCAGTTGGCATGATATTCTCCAACTCTGTCCACTCACCAGCAAATGCCATAATTTTATTCTTCTTTATGGCTAAATAATATTCCATTGTGTATATATTCCACAGTTTCTTTATCCATTCTTCAACTGAAGGGCATCTAGGTTGGTTCCACAATCTAGTTATTGTGAATTGAGTAGCTATGAACATAGATGTGGCTGTGTCCCTATACTTTGCTGATTTTTTTTTTTTTTTGGAATCGGGTATTGAACTCAGGGGCACTCAGCCACTGAGCCACATCCCCAGCCCTATTTTTGTATTTTATTAGAGACAGGGTCTCACTGAGTTGCTTAGTGCCTTGCCCTTGCTGAGGCTGGCTTTGAACTCACGATCCTCCTGCCTCAGCCTCCGGAGCCACTGGGATTATAGGCTTGTGCCACCGTGCCCGGCTACTTTGCTGATTTTAAGATCTTTGGATATAAACCAAGGAGTTCATCCCTTAGAATCTTGTTTCCCAAAATGAGGCCCCATGCAATGATTTTTAGTGTCACTTTAACATGGCCCCAAATCTCACTGAATCTCCCAATAGAAGCTGCTCCTTTATTTAACTTGCTGTGAGTTCCTCTGAACACCTCAAGGAGACAGTCTCAGATCTGCACTGGTGGGTTTTTAAACCCCTCTCCAACACTGAATGCATGGGCCTCCCATTTCCCTCTGAGACCCCTTGGAGGAAGAAGGCAACGGAACTGAAATTCTACAACAGGAAGTCTGCCCTGGGGTAGGAGCCGCCATTACTGGCCTAGTACAGTTGGGAGGACCAGAGGACCATAAGGAGAACGTGCCTCTTTGATTTGTGCCTGCAAGCCTTCATTTTTTTTCAATTTCCTTTTCTAGAATTTAGTCAATCAAACGAGAACGTTCCCTGACCTGACTATTAGGCTTAATCGTGCTCATCATTACACAGCATCTTACCCACAAGTACTTCCTGGGGTGGGAGGGGATCATGGAGAATTATTGTTTAATGGGCAAAAAGTTTCAATTTTGCAATGTGGAAAGAGTTCTAGAGATGGGTTGCACAATGACGTGAAGGTATGTAGCATCGCTGGACGGCACACTTAGAAATGGTAAAGGTGGTAATCTGTGTTATGTATATCACATCACAATTTTTTTTTTTTTGGTACTGGGGATTGAACCCAGGGGCACTCGACCACTGAGCCACATCCCCAGTCCTATTTTGTATTTTATTTAGAGACAGGGTCCCACTGAGTTGCTTAGGGCCTCGCTAAATTGCTGAGGCTGGCTTTGAACTCTCCATCCTCCTGCCTCAGCCTCCCAAGTGCTGGGATGACAGGCGTGTGCCACCGTGCTCTGCTCAATTTTTTTTTCAAACCTAATCTGTGATGACAGACACCAGACGGTGTTTCCTCTGGAGCCAGTTTCCTGGGAAAGGGTATACAGAAGTTTTCTGAGGATCTGAAACTTTTCTGTGTCATTACTTAGTCAAAGATACACATGGGTATATACATATGTAAAAAAATCTGTCATAGGCTTAAAATTAGTGCCCCTTATCATATCTATGTTCGACTGCCACAAAAAGGGTTTTCAAAAAGGCAGCTGGTTGTCTTTTCTGGTAGACTTTTCCTATGCAGAAATTCCCCATCCTTACCAGACTCGGATATGTGTCCCAGGGAATATCAAAAAGTAGCTGCACCTGATGAGTTAGGAGACCTGGGTTCAAGTCCCAGTACTGCCAGCTTCTAACACAGAAACTCAGAAAAATGATTTAGCGTTTTTGTTTCTTTTGTTTCATCTGTACCTAACATAGGGATCAGAGAGTAGAGATAGGAACACATGAAAAATGGTTAGCACAGAATCTGGTTTGTTCCAAGTGTTCAACCCATATTAGTTTTTTCCTACCCAATTCTTTTATTTTGGTAAAATATACATATATAAAATTTACAACCCCAGCCACATTAAGTGTGCAGTTCAGGGCTAGTACATTCATATTGTTGGGCATGACTCTTCATCTTGCAAAACTGAAAACCTCCCTTCTTCTAATCTCGTCTTCAGCAACCACCAGCCTGCTTTCCTGATGACTGTAGGTGCCTCATGTAAGTGGAAGGTACAAATATGGTATTTGTCATTTTGTGATGGGCTAATTTCACTTCATATAATGTCTTGAAAGTTCATCTAGACTGGGCACGGTGTCCCATGCCTGTAATCCCAGCAGTTTGGTCACAGCCAACCTCTGATGCTCAATAGAATAGAAATGATTTGTGTCAAAGACACCATATATGTACTCACACATGCTACAAAGACATGTGCTAAGTTGAAAGGAACTGCGGTTAGGCAATGGAAATATTTGTTAGCTATAAATGTGATTTGCAATTTGGATTTTTTCATTGCCCAAATAGATGTTCTATTGACAATAATTCCAGCAGAAATTCATTGTGCATTTACTACAAACCAGACACTGCGATAAGCATATCTTTGTTGTTTAGTGCATAGAGCAATCCCACTAGCAATCATGGTATTATTACCTTTATTTTAAGCAAAAGGAAACAGAAGTTGAGAAGAGTTTAAATAACTTGTCCAAGGTCACATGGTCTTGTCATATTTGCTTAGTAAAAACCCAACTCCTCTTTGACCAACAACAACAAATCTCTCATGTGCACATGTGATCATTCCTTCTTAAGGCTGAATAACATGCTGATGTATGTATAGACAACACCCCACACTTTGCTTATCCATTCATTCAGTGGGTACTTGGGCCGCTTCTGCATTTGAGTTTCTGTGAAAAATGCCACTAAGAACATTGGTACAAATACCCCTGCTAGACTCCTCTCCCGTTTTTTCCCTTCCAACCTATTTGTGTCCGTGGATCTACAGTGAATCTACCGTAGGCGGCATAGAGTTGGATCATGTATTTTTTTGTTTGTTTGTTTAATCCATTCTGCTGGTTTCTTGTGTTTTGATTGAAAGATTTAATCCATTCATACTTCAAGTAATGACAGAAAAAATAATGACAGAGTTAGAGGGATTTGCTTATATGCTACTTGTTTTTGGTTGCTTTTTGATTTTCCCGCTCATTTTTGGTATATCTGTCTTCTTTTGTATTTAGCTGATTTTATTTTATTTTTTTCAGAGCAAAATGTTTTAACTCCTTTCTCATTTTCTTTTGTGTATATTTAGTGATTATTTTCTTTGCGGTGACCATGGTATGACATTCAACACCCTAAAGTTAGAATATTCTAACTTGAATTCATACTAGCTTAACTTCAATAACATAAAAGATTACTCCTAGATACCCTTGACCCTGCATCTTTCAGTTATTGATGTAAAAAATTATATCTTGATAAATTGTGTGTTCCAAGCAGAAATGGATACTTTTTTTTTTTTTTATCATGCCTTCGTCTCTTAAATCATGTAGAAAACAGATTATAAACCATGGGGTTACAAACCATTTTATGACAATATTAGCTCATGTATTTTTGTTTACTGAAACCTTTATTTCTTCATATTTCTTCAAGTTATTATCCGGTGTCCTTTAGCTTCAACTTTCAGGATTTCCTTTAGCATTTCTTGCAGGCCAGGTCTAGTGGTGAGGAACTCCCTCGACTTTTGTTTAATTGGAAAGGGCTATATGTCTCTCATTTCTGAAGGGCATTTTTGGTATTTACAGGATTTTTTTTGGGGGGGGTACAGGGGATTGACCTCAGGGACACTCGGCCACTGAGCCACATCCCAGCCCTATTTTGTATTTTATTTAGAGACAGGATCTCACTGAGTTGCTTAGTGCCTCACTTTTGCTGAGGCTGGCTTTGAACTCACTGTCCTCCTACCTCAGCCTCCTGAGGTGCTGGGATTGCAGGTGTGTGCCACTGTGCCCAGCCACTTGTAGGATTTTTGAGTGACATTTTTTCTCTTTTAACACTTTAAATGTATAAGCCACTCTCTTCTGGCCTCCAAAGTTTCTGATGAGAAATCTGCCAATAATCTCATTGAAGAACTCTTGTTCCATTGATCTGTTGTGGATTGCTTGTCTCTCTCACCGAGTTCACAATTCTTTGTTTTGTCTTTGAACAGTTTGGTTATAATGTGTCTTGGTGTGGAGTCGTGTGAGTTCATCCTGCTTGAAGTTTGTTGAACTTCCTGAATGTTTATATCCATGTCTTTCATCAAACTTGGGAAGTTTCTGGCCATTATTTCTTCAAATTATCTCTCAATCATTCCTCTCTTTTAGAGACTCCCATAGTTATGTTGGTGTGTTTGATGTTATCGAGCAAGAGTTCCCTTTGTCTTTGTAGGCCTCTCAGGCTCTGTTTACTTTTCTTTTTTTTTGGTGGTACTGGGGATTGAACCCAGGGCCTTGTGCATGCAAGGCAAGCACTTTACCAACTGAGCTACATCCCCAGCCTCTGTTTACTTTTCTTTAATCATTTTTCTCTCTGTTCCTCAGACTCAATGATTTCAGTTGCCTTATATTCAAATTTGTGGATTCTCTCTTCTGCCTGTCAAATCTGCCTTGGAATCCCCTTAGTGAATTCATCATTTCATTTATTGTAACTTTGAGCTCTCAAATTTCTTTTTTTTTAATATTTTCTGTTTCTTTATCTCTATTTCCACTTTGTTCTTAAATTCTTTCTTAATTTTATCCATGTCTTTCTTTAGTTACTTGAGCATCTTTAAGACCAGTGTTTTAAAGTCCCTGTCTAGTGGATTGCTGTCTGGTTATTCTCCAGAACAGTTTCTTTTGGTTTATTTTCCCCCTTTGAGTGGGTGACACTTTCCTGTTAGTTTTTAATTATAATTAATAGTAGTTCTAGAGTGACCTTTTAAAATTGTTCAACATTTTCAAGTTTCCTTGTAGGTCAAATGGGAACTGAGACATTCCACTAATCCAACAAAAATGTAGGGAGTTCTTTCTGTGTGGCCCCCAAATTCTTTGATATTCTTTCCATTCAGGAGTGGAGCCTCTCCTTGAATATTGGCTCTGTGACTATTAGCCAATAGCATATATCAGAAATAACATTGTGCCAATTTTTAGGTCAGAATTTAAGACACCGTAATCCTGTCCTTTCTGTCTTGTTGGACCCTGACTTTTGGAATCAGGCACCATGCTATGAGGAAGCCCAAGCAGCCAGAGGAGAGGCCCATAGGAAGAAGAACCAAGGCCAAAGTCGTGGGTGAGCTCTCCAATGACAGCCAGCACCAACTTATTAGCCAAATGAGTCAGAACCTTGGATATGGATATTTCAGTCTCCTGTCAGGTTACCACTGCTGATGTCAATCAGCAAATGGAGATGATTTTTTTTAAAAGAAATGCTTTTATTTGAAGAGCCCACGGAAATAAGGATAAAGTCCTGAAACTGTAAGAAACATGTAGCAGTGGTTTATTTTGTAAAGCTCAGAAATAAGCTTCTTTAAAGAATATGAATCTACTATAAATATAGCATGTGATGACATTCATTAAGTGGACTAATGGTTCAAAACAACATGCATCTAGTCAATCAAGTAAGAAAGAATGGAGGTGGGAAGAGTGAGAGCAGGAACTGCCCTTTCCAATGGATAGAGGGCAGGAGCAGGGTCAGACCTCAGCAACAGACTGAGGCCAGTGGCCGCCATGCGTCTGCTCCATCCTCTGTGCCCACCCCCTCCTTTCTTTTCTTTATTGGTTCTTTTTAGTTATACATGACAATAGGATTCATTCTGATATCATTATAAAAACATGGAATATAATTTGTTCTAATTTAGTCCCCCTTCCCCTCTCTGCTTCCCTATCTCTCTTCCCTTCCCTCTACAGGTCATTCAGCTATTTATTTAGAGTTTTTTTTTTTTTAATTAGTGTCTTGTGGATATACACTATGGTGAGATTCACTGTGATATATTTGGATATGTACATAGGAGAGCAAGGTCAGATTCATTCTACTCTGTTTCCTTACCCCATCCCTCCTCCCTTCCCTTCATTCCCCTTTGCCTACTGAATAGAGATGATCTTTGCTTTATTAATTCATTTTGAAATTAATTTGCTTCCTATTTGAATCTAGTCTTTAGAACAGAGCTGTGCCAAGAAATATCATGTGAGCCATGTAGACAGTTTTACATTTTCTAGTAGCCAACTTAAAAAAATAAAAACAAATGAAGATAAAAATGACCTGCTAAAATTTTACATTCTTTTCCATACTACATGCTTGGAGTTCAGGGTGACTACACAATTATATTCAATTCAGACTAGCCAGGTTTCAAATGCTTAATAGGCAGAGGTGGCAAGTGACTGCTGCATTGGAGAGTGCAGCCTTAAAATGAAAGGCTTGGAGGGCAAATCACTCCATCCGGCACTGTTTTACAGAGAAGGACAATGAGAGACAGAGGGAGAGAGTGACTTGCCCAGGGTTGTGTAACACGGTGGTTTGAATGCCCACAGACAGAGGCTCACGATCTATTTCCTGGAACTTATGAATGTTATCTTGTTTAGAAAAAGGATCTTTCTGGATATAACTCAGTTACGGATCTTGAGCCTTAAGTCCAACGGTCCATATTTTGATAAGAGATAAACATGGGAGATTAGACAGAAGAAAAGCCAGACACACACAAGTGAAGGCGATGAAAAGACAGAGGAACACAGCTGATGTGGCCACAGGCCAAGGACGCCAAGGAACACTGATGTCCACCAGGAACTGGATAAGACGAGGGAGGATTCTCCTCTGCAGCCTCCAGAGGGAGTGGGGCCCGGATGACACTTGATTTAGTTCTATCCTCTAGAACTATGAGCAATGCATTTCTTTTCCCCCCTTCTTTTCTGTCTTCCTCCCTTCCTTCTTTCCTTCCTCCCTCCCTCCCTCCCTCCCTCTCTCCCTCTCTCTCTCTCTCTCTTTCTTTCTTTCTTTCTTTCTTTCTTTCTTTCTTTCTTTCTTTCTCTTTCTTTCTTTACTGGGGATTGAACCCAGGGACACTCAATCACTGAGCCATATCCCCATCCCAGCCCTTTTAAATATTTTACTTAGAGACAGGGTCTTGCAAAGTTACATGGGGCCTCGCTAAGTTGCTGAGGCTGACTTTGAACTCTCGATCCTCCTGCCTCAGCCTCCTGAGCCACTGGGATTACAGGTGTGTGCCTCTGTGCCCAGCTGAGCAATTTATTTCTGCTACATTCAGCCACTCAGTTCTGTAATAATGTTTTTGGAAGCCACAGGATATGAATATATGCAATCAGTATGAAGCTTAGACTAACAAGACCTTGGACTTCATTCCCAGCCAGAGCAACCTACCTCCTTATTGCCTCTGAAATCTCTCAGGTCAGTGTTCACTCCTTCTTGAACAGTGTGGACCAGGGATGTGGGGGTTCTGGTGATCTGGAGGGTCCATCAGTCTTTAGGGAGCTGCTACCCTTCAGCTTTCCCTGACAACATGTCACATCCCCTTGCCTCCTCCATTCAAATGTCCTCTTCTCTGTTCTCTCTCTGCTGCGACGCCTTCACTTCTGCAATCTATTTTCCATGTTGCAGCAGGGTGACCTTTTGAAAATCATAAGTTGTTTCAGACTACCTCTCTGCTTTCACTGGAGTGAAACCCAAACTCCTCACCACATTGACAAGGCCCTGTAAGACCCTGCTAATTCCCTAACCTCATCATATAACTGCTCTCCCCTCTGTCCATACCAGCCACAGAGTCCTCGTTGCTGTTTTTCCAACATGATGAGTATGCTCCTCCTCCAGGTTCTTTGCATTTGCTGTTTTCTGTCTAGAACATTCTACCCCCAAACAGGACTTTGGTTTACCCCATCATTTTATTCAAGTCTTTGCTCTCATGTCCCTTATTGTAAGGTTTTTTCATGGCTACTGTCATTCTTTGGTTTTAACAATGCTTTCTTTACAGAATGAACCTCCTTAGCACCCAGTGCAGATTTGCTAGCTGATTAGGTTATTTTGCATATCACCCTCTACCTCCATTGGACCATGACCTCCTCAAGGGCAAGGGCTTTGGTCTGGTTTATTTGAGAGTTCACTCACCTAGTGAATGAACAAATGAATGAGTGAGTTCAGGAATGCAAGCTCCATTTAAATCCTTTTGGATATTTAGGTAAAATTTATTTAAATATCTAAACATGGGAATTGAAAAAAAAATCACAGGGCTAGTTAAAAAGGGTATCAAACGTCCACAGTTTGAGACCCCTGACTTACAGGGATCTGGGTCCAATGGAAACCTTATTCTCCACCCTCTGCTTAGGACCCTCCAGGAACAGATGGCTTTTCACAACCCACCAGTCCTGGTATTCCTAGGCCCAGGAGCCATGAGGTTCTGTTTGTTGTTTCAGACCAAAGTCATCCAGGGCACTTCGTTCAAAAGGCAGGATGTGGGCTGTGAGCTTCCAGATCATCGGTTCAAAGGAAATCTACTTTAGCAGCAATGTCTCCTGGGATGTTTCCCCAAGCCTCCCTGGGAGGTGGTGGGGCCTCTTAAAGGACTAATAATAGACAGGCACATCCAGTTTCCCAAACATGTCAGCCTTAAAAGTGAATGCTATTTTTTCCTGGTTACCTTTGAATTACTATGTAGGGGAAGGACATTCTATTATTATAGCCATGGTGCTCCACATGCTACCTAATAATGACTTACCACTCAGTTGCTTCCAGGCAAAATTGTCATAATGGGACCCGATTCCTATCACTACTCAGGTTTGCCCCTTTGTTATCCATGTGCTTTGTAGTTAGGAAAGTCCAACCACCATTCCACAACCATGTGACTGTGTATATCTTAATCATGCCACGTCGCACAATCCTTATCCATAATGAGACTTTCTGAATCTGCATAGGGTTGTTGTTGGGGCTACGTAATACAGCACCAGTAATTGACAGCCATCAGGCACTGATGCTGATTGCCTTGGAACACCTGTTAGGTATGGGTAGGGATAAACAGGTGCTGTTTTTTAAGTTTCCTTCACTCACGTGTTCACCCACTCACTCTTTCAACCAATATTTTATTTGGCTCTTAGGTGTCAGACTCTGAGCTGAACACCTGGTGACATGATGGTGAGCAGCTCCCTCTAACACAGCATCTAGGTCAACTGAAGGAGTTCATGTCCAATGAGGTGCTTCATTCCCAGAGTGTAGGGCATGGTGGGGGTTGGAGTGATAAAGGGCAGGGTATGGATAGGGCCTTGAATAACTCCGAGTTGCACCTCTAGATGGTTGTCACCCTCTTAGTTACGTCCCTATTTCTGTCACGATGCATCAAGGAGGGAGTCCAATTGTTTACAGATGTGTCTTGAGCATCTCTCCAACGTTTGCCAATCTTTTTTCTTAACCAGTAAAAGAAGGCCTCTGTCTTAGATGCTTTGGGCCGATGACAGTAACAGGGGAGGTTTTCTTTATAACTCTTGTTACTCATATTCGAATAGATCAAACCAGATAGACTTGTAAAAAAAAATGGGGCACAAATATGACTAGAATTTGTAAAGATGAGTCCCGAGTGGACTACATTTTGGGACACACTGAACTATTCAATTTCTCTATTAGCCCCATTTTACAGTTGAGCAGACGGAGTCTCTTTGTGGAAGGGAAGAACAGAAGATAGGGGCCTCTTTTCTAAATATTCAAGCAAGCAAACCCAAGAATCTTCTTTGTGGTGGAGTTAGATATATATAAAACAAAGATCGCTCCTCCCCTACCTCTGCAGAACGTGTGAATGTATGTGTGTAAGGGTGTGGAGCACAGGCCTTTCCGGATGAGTGACAGAGACAGCCCATCCCTCCAGGAGACGCGTGCAGAATGACCAATGGGATGGATCGGGGGTGGATGGGTACCAGTCTCTGCAGAGGCCAGGGTGGAATCTGCTGGGCCCTCGGCTCCCCTTCTCCCCCTCCTAATCCCCAAGGTCCTTCCGCTCTCGGTACTCCCTGGGGCGGGGGCACCGAAGTGCTCATCTCCTTAAAGCAAACCCGGACCGAAGACTGGGTAGGGGGTGAGGCTCGGATCTGACAAACACAGGCTGCGGTCCCCGCGCCGCAGCGCTGCGGCTAACACTTTGCTGGGAGGCCGGCAGCCGCGGGGGGTGCCAATATGTAAAGCAGCTGGCGGCGCTGGGCGGGGCCTGGGCTCGATGCAAATGAGGGAGGCGGGGCCTCGGAAAGGCTCCGCCTCCCTCCCCCGCAGCTGGGGCCAGCGGTGCCAAGCGCAGCTGGACCAGCAGCAGCAGCTGGGCGAGTGACAGCCCAGCTCCGCGCGCGGCCGCCGCCAGAGCCGGCGCAGGGGAAGCGCCCGCGGCCCCGGGCGGCAGCAGCGGCCGCCTCCTCCCGCGCCTTCCGGGCCCCGCAGCCCGCGGTCCCGCGGCCCCGGGGCCGGCACCTCTCGGGCTCCCGCTCCCCGCGCGCAAGATGGCTGACCCGGCTGCGGGGCCGCCGCCGAATGAGGGCGAGGAGAGCACCGTGCGCTTCGCCCGCAAAGGCGCCCTCCGGCAAAAGAACGTGCACGAGGTGAAGAACCACAAATTCACCGCCCGCTTCTTCAAGCAGCCCACCTTCTGCAGCCACTGCACCGACTTCATCTGGTGAGAGTGCGCCGCGCAGGGCACCTTCCCGGGGCCCCCCGAGGGCAGCGCTGCGCGCGGGGACCCCCTCTCCGAGCCCTCCGAGCTCTCGAGGGAGAAGCCACGCCGGCACCCCTCATCCTCAGGCTCTCCCCTGAACCATTCTGCCCTGAACTCCCTGATGGGCTGTCCCGCAGATCCCTGTCCTCTGGTCCCAGACGGCCGACTGGGAGGCACCTCTTGCCCTCTCTTACCCCCAGTCGCCCCCAGAGCCTCTACTGGCAGCATCACGGGTGCTTTTTCGCCACCTAGCTCCGAGCACGGGGTGTCTATCCCACCTCCGCAGGGCAGCCCCTCGGGTGCTCTCTCTCCTGGGGTTCCCTACCTCTCTGCCTTCTTCCGGGCTCGAGGCGCCCTAGCCCCCCACCCCTCCTTTCCCGGGCAGCGCCCCGGTGTCCTCTCTCTATCTTCCTGCGGGCATGGGACATCCTTTCCTCCCCTGTGTCTCTGGAGCAGCGCCCTGTGTTATCTCTTATTGCGCCTCCCCGAGGGCCTGGGTTCCCTTTCCACTGATCAGTCCTCCCCCTCACATCACTGTGGGGGCCCCTTTCTTCTCACTGTCCCTTCAGGCATGGGGCGTCCTTTTCACTTTCCTAGTCCCCCAGAGGACGCCGCCACTGCCCCGGGGTCCCTCTCCTCCTTCCTCTGTATGGGTCTTTATTTCTTCTCTTTCCCCGAGGGACTCGGGGCATCTCTAAGGGCAGGTCTCCTGCCTGTCTTCCGCCCCCACCCCAACGGAAATGCTCACCCCCATCCACGCCCCCATCCCGCCACCTGGTGGTCGAAGTCCCCTCTCTCCTGCCCAGGTGGCGGGAGGTGGGGGTTACCGCCGAGTTCCCACCTACACCCACCTCCCCAAGGCGGAAGATTGTTGGGCACCCGCCTGTGGCTGGGAGATTGCACCTGGCGTAGAGGGCAGGGGAAGCGGTGACTGTGGGAGAACTAGCTGGTGTCTGGGCCCCTCAGGCTGACATGCATCCTTCTGCTTTTTCAGGGGCTTCGGGAAGCAAGGATTTCAGTGTCAAGGTAGGCTCTGGGGCTCTGGGATGCCGTTTGTGGGAAGAGAGGGTGAAAAAGACTTTATAGAAGTGATGGAGTTGGCAGAGGGAGAGGAATCCCGTCTGTCAGAGTGACCTCCCAGGCTAGGAATTCTTCACCATAAAAGGGTCCTTTTAGGGGATGTCTGTGTATGGGACAGTCATGCTCCGTCCAGGAAAGGCCCCGTGGAGCTGGAGGCCCTAAAAGTCAAGGAAGTGCTTCCACCCCTTCTCCCTTCCCAGCAATGGAAGAGTGGAAAGGGGTCTCCTGAATCCATCTTGGCACTGAGGATCCTGCTTGGGGAGGATGCTTTCTTGCCCCTGTGCTGCTCATTGCCCTTTGTCATCTCACAGTGAAGTTTTGCTGCTTTTCCTGCTTTGCAGAGGTCTCCGCAGGTGGCTACCTCCTCTGCAGATGGCACATCCCCTAGAAAAGCAACTGTGGTATCCCCCTGGGCCTCCTCCTCCTCTGAAAGAAGTGGTTCCAGATGGGGTGCCTCTCAGATCCGGGTTTAAATGGTCCTTTCTATCTTCTGGGTAGAAACAGGAAAGACTCGAAGTGACTGGTTAGCTGGGTCCTTGCATCCAGTTTGAGACCCTTGCCTCTAGCCAGGCATGCCCCACCTTTCTTGATCAGGTGTAAAGTGACCTTGGTGGTCTCTGGGGTTATGAATGGGCTCTCCAAAGCCATCTCATCTGTGGACTTGTGTATCTTAAGCATTTTGTGAAGTAGATGTCAGCATCTTAGAACTGGGAGGTTTCACATATATCTGAATTTCCAACTTCAACTTTGCTGAGAAATGGTCTCATTTTGATGTTCGAGCAATCATTTGGAACTGAGGGCAGCTGTTTTTGTAGACTGGGCACTCAGTCACCATTTTGTCTCGGTCCATTTCCACCCTGGCCTGCTTCATCCACTTTTGGTCCCTGTAGGTCTTTGCATTCACAAACTCTGGTCTGGAAAATTTGCTTGTGCCCCCTCCACCCCCGCTTTTAGGCCAGTGCAGTTGAATTTGGTGAAAAATGGCACGTTTCTGCTATGTGACCTGCCCTGGCAACTGGGTTTAGACCAGAAGAAGCAAGCATGTGAGTGATGGAGGGTCTGATATGTGACTGAGCACTCACCACGGTTTGGTGGTTGCCTCAACTCTCCAGGAGGAAGTGAAGAGATCCCTGGTGGGTGGAGGTGGCCTTGTGAGTAGTGTGCAGTGCTAACCTGGAGCATGGCACTGCTGTCCTTTGAGGTACTGGCTTCTTTCTGATATCTCGGGCAGGACAGACTCACCCAGGAAGACTTCTAGACCTTCCCTGCCTCTCTTACCAAGATTGCAGCCTCAATCTCATGGACCCACCAGAGGACTTCCCAAATCCCTTTAAGTGGCAAACACTTGGGCCCAGACACAAATGACTTGGATTGCTTTCTAGGACTTTGTCTAACCCCCTCAACGAAAATACCAGTGGCGTGTTGGTGCCCGAGTATGTAATTTCTTCTTCGAGATCGTCTTTCAATTCCAAAAATGGGGTTCTGTCTCGGTCTCTTGCTGAGGTCAGGGGTGACTTTTAAACATTTTTGCTGCTGCTCTCCTGTGCTGTGAGCTCTGCCATTATTGATGGCTAGGAAAGTCACTTTGGAATGTGTGGGGATGGCACATCAGAAGCAGGAGATCCTTTTATTCAAAGCCTGGAAAATGATAGGAATTTTCTGATGTAATGAGAGAAAACAAATTAAAATTTCTAATGAAGTATGGACACTTTAGAGAAAAGGACTCCCTTCCTTCCTTCCTTCCTTCCTTCCTTCCTTCCTTCCTTCCTTCCTTCCTTCCTTCTTATTTATTTTTGCAGTAGGGATTGAACCCAGGGGCACTTAACATCCTCAGTCCTTTTTATGTTTTATTTCTAGACAGGCTCTTACTAAGTTGCTTAGGGCCTTAGTTAAGTTGCTGAGCCTGGCTTTGAACTCTCAATCCTCCTGCCTCAGCCTCCTGAGCTCCTGGGATTACAGGCAGGGGCCACGGCACCCGGCCCACTTTTTTTTTTTTTTTTTCTTTAAATCGTCTTTCTTTCCCCTCATGCTGTGGGCAGGTGCATAGGCTACCAGGTAAGTTAGAGTGGTGTTGAATCATGGGCTTTGAGACTTATTAGCTTCTCTGTATGTCAGATTCCTTGTCTGTAAAATGGGGCCAATAACAGTGCCTAGCTTAGAGTTGCTGAACAGCTCTAAGTTGCTGCAGGATTTAAGATGCTCTGGCCAGAGTGTGGTACAGAATAACCTCTCAGAAAAGAATCAGCTGTTAAGATTGTCTCCAAACTCACCTCCATGGTAGGGCAGCTGGTGCCTGAGAAGACTGGCTCTGTAGGGTTGCTGTGCTGTGGATCTACTGGTTAGGCAAGAGGCACAATTCAGCTGTGCACATGTGGTTGTCCTGGGCTGCTGCTTCGATAATGTCTTTCTTTTGGGTTGGAGTGGGGAGGAGAAGAGAGTGGGTGGAACAGATCGGCAGCCCCTGAAATTGAAGTGCTTAGGATGGGGTACATCCAGGAAGGAGGGAAGTTTATCCCTGTTATTGAGCGTTGCCTGGGATTAATTCTGGAATCATGGAGGAGCTCCTTCTTATCTGATTATTTTGGGTACCAGATATTTCCTCTTAAAGTGAATCTACTTAGAATGGGATCTACATTTTAATAGAAAATACATTAGGCTTTATTTTTTTCACGTAAGTCAACAGTCCAAAGCTTAGGTCCTTCTGCTCCTTTGAACTTTCTACTCCGTCATCCCTAGGGAGTGACAGTTATCTCATGGTCCAAGAATGATGCTGGACTCTGCAGTCTTCATACCCTTCTTTCAGCCAGTAGGAAGCAGGAGAGGGGTAAAGAGAGACAAAGGGCAGACACAGGCTCAGGGTCACTTGTGGCAGTTGTCTCCAGATACTTCTGCCTGTATCCTCTCAGCTGGAACTTGATCACAGCCACACCCGCTGCAAGGTGCCTGTGGGAAACTCAGGTGGCCATGTTCCCAGCGAAGAGCTGGGGGAGGGGAGTTTCCATTTCAAAAGTAGAGACACGGAGAGGATTATACCCTCTGCCACTCTTGAGTAGGAGGTGTGTGGGATGATCATAAGGCCAAGAGGCTGTAGAGAGTGGCTCCCATGCTCCATCATGCTGTCATGGAAATTGGGGATGTTGGTATGAGCTGGGAGTGGAAATACGGAAAGTTCACAAACCTTGGGAAATTATGGATTTTTATGCGCTCAGGGGAGCTTAAGAATAGATTTTCTTGTTTTTGTGCTGCCAGAGGACAGAACTCTGAGTTGACTGCTACGTAATTTCTCTCTTTTTGTTTTCACTCTCTTTTTTAATAAAACCACTCTGGGTGAGGTAGTTCAAGAATGCTTCTGGTGACAGGGCACTGAGGATCCCTGTTGTGAAATTGCCCACATTCTGGATTGGAAGTGGGATCCCTTATACAAGCAGACTTCTCTCTGGGGCATTCTTTCGAAGAGCCTAGAACCTGCATGTATGTTTTGATTATAATTGAGACAAGCCATTGGGTGGAATTCAACCCTTATCCCAGGAAGATTTTGCAGTCTGGTAGAGAGGTTATTTATTTATTTATTTATAAGAAAGTCGCTTCAGTAGAAATACACAGTAAAATATAAAGATCCAAAATTCATAGCATGAGATTGGAATCAGGTGGAAGTGGGCTACTCACTGTGTGATCCTGGGCAAATCACCCTCCTTGTTGTAGCCTTGGTCTCCTCATCTGCAAAATGGGGATAGTCATGCCTACTTTGTAAGGTTATGGGGAGGAGTGATGAGGCCATGCAGGAAAAATATCCACCGTAAGTATTAATGGTGCTAAGTGTGATGATCATTATTACTGGATAGTGAGAGGAAACTGTGTCAAAGTGGGAAAGAGTTAATTCTGGAACTCACTGAATGACTATGCCTGTTTTCATGAGCTTAGACGGGTTTTCTTATTAGGTATGTCTCTCCATTGTCCTTGAGGTATACCAGCGAGTGCACAGCTCAGTGTCTGGACTTGGAGAGCATCATCTTTCCTTGTGAGAAAGATCTGAACTTGCCATGGACTCTCTAGGGTGCTAATTTTTTGACTATGAGGAGCTAGAATTGATGACTGTGATTAGGAAATCAGCTCTTCCCTTTCCTGTGTAGATTCAAAATACCTTTTTTAAGTTTCTCATTGAAATTATTATAAACCCTAAAGTATTACATGAACCCAACCAGGTGTATTTGTTTTTACCAAATAGCAACCCTTTAGAACAGAAGCTTATTTTAGTGTATAGGTTAGAATTTTTTTTTTATATAATCAAAGATGAATGAGAATTGGGAGTGTAGCTCAGTGGTAGAGCATTTGCCTAGCATATGCAAGGCCTGAGGTTCAATTCCCAACAGCATGCACACACACACACACACACACACACACACACGTGTAAGGTGAACCAAAGGTTAATTTTATTTTGGGCATAGTTTTCCCAGTGAATTTATAATATAACATTATGCATTTCAGGTTGAACTTTCTCAGTAAAATCATAAAGAAGGTCATTAAAAAATTACTAAGTCAGGCTACAAGTTGTTGGATACCTTCAATCCCAGAGGCCTGTGAGCCAAACCCCACTCACCTTTTGGCTTATTCTGAATGGGTCCTGGGGGCGTTTTGATGCAGATAAAAGACAGACTAGCCTTTTGACTGTCTTTGATAGTTTGGCTTGAAAAGAGCCACCTGAAGTGGGATTTCAAGCTCCATGTCCCAATTGAAGAAAGATTCTTTTGAGTGGGTTAACACTGGGTCTTAAAAAGGAGGGCTGATTTGTTGGAGAGGCAACAGAAAATTCATTTTGAGCTGTAGAGCACTCTAGGGAGGCCTGAAGCTTTGTCACTGAGCAACAGAATGCCTTTCTAAGTAAATATGAAAAATATGACCTTTGAAAATCTAGTTGATATGATATACAGGTTCTTAGAAACTAATTAAAAATATATTATTTCCAATACCAGTGATACTCCAGGTATGGCCCAGAACCAGCTGTGGCATGTTTAGAATGTATCGAGGTCAATAAAGAAAAATATGTAAGAGAAGGTAATTGGCCAAGAAATGAACTTGGGGTTTGGAAATGATTTGTGCACATTCTTGCTGTGGGAAACCTCTGCACTGTCTTTCTCTGTGTCTGTCTCTCTCCCTGTCCATACACTCACATACACACATGCATGCACACGTATGTAAATAGATCATTACATCATGATTCTGAAAATAGGTATCTCCATTTGATACTTTTCAGCTGTTTATCTAAGTTAAATTATGGAGTATAATTTTAAATCCATGCTGCTCTTTTGATTCTGTAATCCAATTAGTTCTTGGGTGCACAGGAGGATCCACCGAAAAGTGCGCCAGCTCAGGATGATGTCTTCAAAGGCCCGGACCCTTATCATTTTTGGCATTTGGTAAAATATCATGTATTCTTTGGCTTCATTCATCCTAGTTCTCCATTGAAATTGTGTGATATTTCATAGATAGGATGTCGGTCTTTTTATAGAGAATACAACATATAAAGTGTTTACATATGGCATTTTGAAGTGTGATGGGTTTTTGAAAATCTGGCAGGAAAGTTGTCTTCTCACCACATACATGCAGTTTCCTACTTATTCATCCTTCCATTTATTCATCCATCCATCCATCCATCCATCCATCCATCCATCCATCCATCTTTCCATTCATCCATCCATCCATCCATCCATCCATCCGTTCATCTTTCCATTCATCCATCCATCCATCCATCCATCCATCCAACCATCCATCCATCTTTCCATTCATCCATCCACTTGTCTTTCTAAAAAGCATTCACTGATTAAGTTGTATGTGTCAGGAATTATTACTGATGGCAGGAAACAATGGTGAAGGTTTTTAGGATGATCTCTACTGTCATGGAGCTTACAGTGTGGTGATGGGAGATAAGGCTTTCTACAAACCACTGCACCAAGATTTAATTTCACTTGTGTTAGGTATTTTGGAGGAAATGTATTAGGTGCTATGAGAATGTATCATGGGAGACCAATCTATGTAATGACTGGAGGTAGAGCTGGGAAGTTCTTTGGTCTGGGAATTAAAAAAAAAAAATAGTATTCCAAGTTCTTATTCTCTGAGGTAAGTGGAAAAAGCCTGCATTATCAGGGTCTTGGAGCTAAAAATCTATATTGTGAAACTGCTCATATGCTGTATAAAGATATGCAAGAGGCTGATCTTTGTGACATTCTGTGGAGGAGCTGAGCCTTTTCGTGTGCCATGGCTGTCAGAGGAGTCCTGGGCAGCACTAGAGGGCTGAGTGAGTGAGACTCGCCTGGAACTTCAGCTCTTCTTAGTTAGGAACTCAGATAATGAGCTGACTTCCTTTTTTTTTTAAAATTTTTTATTTCCAAGGCTTGCAGTTTGAGGTGACTGTTCTAAAGCTGAAATATAAGACTGTTTTAGAGGTGAAAGGGCAAATCTGAGCCAATAGTCAGAAAATAAATAAAAAGAGCAGAGCAGAACAGAGCAGAGTGGAGCGCCAGTTCTCAGGGGCCCAGGATGACCTGCATCACTCCCAGACCCTGCTCAACCTGGTTCTCTCCCTGGTGGATTGTATATCATTCCTTTGTTTTAGTGTTTTCCCATTATTCGAAGATATTTTTTACATTAGTGACATATGGCGTGGAGAACCATCCTTTGTCAATTCACCTTCCATCTTCCTGATCACATTAAGCAGGGAGTCTCAGTTTGGTGCTGTCATGCCTTTAACAGTCTCGAACACCAATTTGGGCACTTAGTAATATTCATTGAGTTTTCTTCATTTTTTTTTATTATAGAGGAATTATGGGGGATTATGAGAGCATAAAAAGACCTTCGTTTCTATCTGTGATCCAACTTATTTATATTCTGATTTTACTTGATTTTGAGCCTAGACCTCTTCCACCTCTGGACTTGATTTTGTACTTGCTCTTTTTCCTCGTGGATAGGGAAGGAGACCCTCAGTCTTCTTCTGGGAAATACTTGTGTTGGAGGTGCGCTCAGTGTTCCAAGGGGCCGGAAGGCCCAGCAGCACAGGGTATGGTAGAGATGGTAACCGTGATTCAGGAGTGTCTGTCTTTTAATCACTGGGTTGTTATTACCTTTTAATTGTCCTCTTCTGCTTGCTATGTCTCTTAGTGTCTCCTTTAACCTTAGCCCACAGGCAGAAAGTTGTCCTATTGAGTCATACGAGGAGCTCAAACCCAGACCAGGAGGGTTCTGATCCTCTCCTTTGAATTTTGGCATTTGCTAAGTAGATGGAAATTGCATTTGCCAAGTAGGAGATCCGCAGCATTAATTGTTCAGCAACGACCATGTTCTGTGGGGAAATCTAACCTTCTTCCTGGTGCTGCTGAGAAACTAGACTTTTTAGAAAGACCGTATAAAATTGGGCTTGAGAGTTCAGTCTCAAAAATCAAACAGACTTGATTTTAAATTTTGACGCTGTCTCTTCATCACTCTGTGACCTGGAGGCAGGTAAGACATGATCCTCCCTTTATCTGCCTACCCATTCATCCATCATCCATGCACCCACCCAGCTGTTGTTCCATCCATCAATCTATCCATCCATCCATCCATCCATCCATCCATCCATCCATCTGTCCATACATCTGTCCGTCCATCCATCCATCCATCCATCCATCCATTCATCCATCCATCTGTCCATCCATCTGTCCATCTATCTGTTCACTCAATAAACATTTATCTAGTACCTTCAATAGATCAGGTACCATCCTGGGCATTGGAACTGGAGCAGTGAGTAAAACAGTGTACCCACCTTCATGGAATTTGCCTCCTAGTGGAAGGAGGAGAGCAATAAGCCAGCAACGAAGGACAAATATGTGCTCTGATATCAGGTGGCAATAGGGACTTTGAAGAGGAATAAGCCAATGATGTTGCCCTTGAAGATCCATTCTCCTGGACTCTTGAAGGAAGAACAGCACGTAGCCAGTCAGTTCTGACACATACCGAGAAGTGCTACACCACGGTGTGAAAACACTTGGGATGGCATCCCTACTCCTCTGGGAGGGGTGGAGAAGATTCCACAGAGAAGGTGAGACTTGGGCACAGTCTTCCAGTAGGAGTGGGAGTTCCCAGATTGACAAGGGGGTGGGGACAGAGAAGGGAGTTTTGGGCAGAGGATAGCACAGGTGGAGCCTTGCGGGAGAGAGAATGGCACCTTCCAGGAGCAGGAAGAAGGGCATGTGAGGGAGGACCTGGTGGGAGATGGACACCACGTCACAGGGTCTGGGCCTGAGGGAGGCAGTGTCATGATTAGGGAGTGGTGGTGGTTGTCGTTTGAAAGCGGGATGTGTGTGGGGTGAGTGAAATGGTCAAATATTTGAGAAAGAGGAGCCTGAAATGCATTTTGACACAATAATTGCCAGGACTCAGATCCTGAAATTCCAGGCTTGTGGGGTTGGAGGTCTGGTAGGAGAACCTGAAACGGGCACTCAGGAGCAGCGGGGGAGTGTTACCAGAACATCTTGGGGTTGTGCTATTATTATTATTATTATTGCATCCTAAAGAGAGGTTTGGAATTTCATGTCAGTCATGATGTTGATTTTCCTCTTTTGGGGGGTGGTTACTAGGTTATTTTTGTGGTTCTAACAATAGGGATCTCTTTCTTCCCTGCATCCTTAGGTGTGGAGGGCCGCAGAAATGAGTTGTCCTCTGAAAGGAATCCTCCCACTCCTTCTCCCTCCTCTACTGCTGTCACTTCTCCACAGCCAGCACGTGGTCACAGAGCACATGCTGTGTATGATGGTGATGGGTTTGTGCTTGGGAGACAGACAGGCTTCCGCTCCAGCTTCTCACCATAGGACCTTGACCACATGACTTACGCTTTGTGCTTTGGTTTCTCTGTAGGTAAAAGGAAATAATAAGAGCACCTAGGTTACAGAGTGCATGGCAAGAGTTTCTTTTGCACTTTGGTTGACATACAGTAAGCATTTCATAAACAGCAGCTATTTCTATCCTTGGGCTGGACACTGTCCTTGTCCTGCATAGAGTTTATAATCTTATTTGGGGAAGCAAGATGGAAGCTCCTGAATCCAGGAGATGGCGTGAGAATGGATGTGCTTACTTGTGCTGTGGCTGGTAGCTGCTACTGATGATGGATCTAGGAGAGAGATGCTGAGCTGGGACCCGAGAGGTGACTGGAGGAGGGTGAGGGTAATGCTTTCTGAGAGACTCTTTTCTAGCTTGCAATGCTTTCATTTGTGGCAAACCTCAGAAAGTCGAATTGGAGTCTGTGATCACCCCATCTGCTGACCTCATTTTGAAAGGGTATTGATAGCATTTCAACTTTGGATAGATTTCTGATCACGTCAACTTTTACATTCTAGTTCCTTCACCCTTTGAGCGGAGTTTTTTGGTGCTCTCTTGATTTGAGGCAGAGAGCATGAGGAAGCTGGAGGGCACAGTCTGTCTCTTGTCTTGTTTTCACAGTGAGGGTGGCGATTTCTGTGGATAGCCATAGAAAGGTCCTCCTCTCCTCTGTATTGAAGGTCCTCCTCTCCTCTGTAATGGTGGAGGCCACTCTTTGGAATTCAGGCAGTAATGCAAACGAGAATTTTGTTTGTTCAGTTTTCTTTTTTTTTTAATTTGTAGAAAGTTTTTCTTGGGGGGAAGAGTTACCTGGATAAATTGAATGTCAGGTCTCATGCCTAGGGGCTTTGATAATTCTCTCTGGGCCAAATAGTGCTCTTAGGGAAGCAGGATCTGTACAGAGTGGTGAGGGGCCTGTTTTGATTTCAGTTGGACATCCATTCCTTGGTGGTTGGCTTTCCATTCTTTCCAGGACTAAGTCCCAGTCTTTGATCTGGAACCTTCGATCTCTTTTTTCCTCTCCAGCTGAAGGTCCAGCTGGTTTTCTGCAGTCATGACACAGCCTTGCCCACTGCAGGCCGTTTGCGTGTGCTCTCTCTTCAGCTGGAATTCCTCTCTCTCTTCCCCCTCTTCCTCTGCTTACCTCCTGTTCATCCACAAATGCAAATGTCTCCTTTGGAGAAGCCTCCCTTGACCTTCCAAATCAGGTTCCCTGGTACACTCTTACAGTTCCTTCTCATTTACATTTTCTAAGTATGTATCTGTGTGTTTTGTTCATTTGACAGATGTCTTCCTCACCAGAGTGTAAATTGCGTGAGAGTCGGGACCACATCAATCTTATTTTTCACTGTTCCCATGTACCCTGCTTCATTCTTGGTATATAGTATTTGCTCAGCAAATACTTACTAACTGAATGAATCATATAGGGGAGAAATGAATGGATAGAGGGGAGTAATTTGATTTAGGCATTAGTATGTAGCTTAATGAACTTTTACAACCTGAACACACCCATGTCACCAGGACCCAGGTCAAGAAACAACATTGCCGACACCCTCAGCAGATTCTCCCTACCAGATTCCTGAAGAAGAATCATTATCTGAGCCCCTTTTTCCTATGATTACTTTCATCCATTCCTGAACCTCCATCAAATGGAATCACATGGAGTGTATACTTTTGGGTCTGCATGATTCCATTCACGTATGCCTGCTTCTCTGTTATATATATGACACTTTAAGAAAAATTTAAAAGGTCCAGAGTTTTGAATTACTGAGGCTGAAGCTGAGAAAAGTTAAGAGGGACTTTTCAGTTTTGCATGAAGAAGTGAAATCCATGTGGAAGACAGGCACCTTCTGGAGTCACCCATTGAGGGATGGTGCCATTTTGCCTTCTGGGAGGGGGAGGGGAGCATCTGCTTCCTGTTTCAGTGTTGCCCATCAGTTGCAAACTGCACTACAAGGAAGCCAAGGCATTCTGACAGTTTTCCCACCCAATAATTTAGCTCTGTTAATACTGGGGAAACTTGAGGTCACCAACTATTTTTGGGACTTAAATTTTAAAAATCCTGTGTTAGTTAGAAGGTATTAGTCAGAATCTACTAAAGCTGCTGTAACAGATAAGCCTTGAATTCTCTATGGCTTGACAGAAGATATATTTCTCATTTGCATCACAGACCCGTGGAGGTGATTGTGGTTAGGCAATCTTCCAATTTCCTGGTCATAGCAGCCCCAAGGTCCTCTCCATGGGGCCAGTGGAAGGGGGAAGGGATCATAAGAAAGAACACTCATTGCACAACCACTTTGCCCAGAAGGAACATTTATCACTCAGGCTTCCATTCTGGTGGTCAGAACTCAGGCATGGGGCTGAACCAGCTGCAGGGACTGCTGGAACATTCGGACTAACTCTGTATCCAGGGAAAACTCTGCCCCAGTCCCTAAAGTCCAGGTTTCCTTTTGCTTTCTTCGGGGTGATGTATCCAATTTGATCTCTTGCTTGACCAATAAGACTGAGCTGTGAAACTCTAGACCTCTTTATCTTATCAAACATTCTTGGGTACAATTGGGGGAGAGGAAGTTCCATTTGTGTTACTAAGAGCAAAATAAAGCAGCGCTCTTCTTTTTAGCTGTGAGATCAATTCGGGTCTTGTCAGAATTTCTAATGTTTCTATCAACCAGAATTCTTGCTTCCTCTGGCTGCCAGTGGGCATTCTAAATACCCCTGGAGTCTCGGGTAGGCAGGGATGATAGCCTCATTCTTTCTTTTGTGTATTTGTTATCTCTCCTATAGAAGAACTCTTTGGTACTTCTACTTCCAGATATTTGCCCGGACACCCAACAAATCAATTATCTATTGTTGTATAACAAACCTCAGTTCTTAGTGGCTAAAAATAACCTTCCTTTTATTTAGCTCTAGTTTCTGTGGGTCAGTAATTTTGGCTGGGCTCAGCTGGGTGGTCTGTCTGTTCTTGGCTGGGTTCACTCACATGCTGGGGCCTCAGCTGGGATGGCCGGGACAGCTGGACCTTTCTCAGTGTGGTCTCTTATCTCCTAGTGGGTCACTGGAGCTTGCTCACATGGTGGTGGGTGCATTCCCCATCACAGGCAGAGGCTGCCTGGATTCTTGAAGCCTCTGCTCAGACACTGCAGTGTTGCTTCTTCTAGTAAAAGCAAATCATAAGCTTGCCCCAGAAAAAAAAGGCGGAAATAGAGGAGAGAATAGATTCATCCTCTTGATGGGAGATGCTGCAAATAATTTGTGACATTTTTGGAGCCTACCACCTCAAGGTCAAAGTAGCCTTTGGGATTGCTTAGCTCTCTAAAACATGCTCTAGTTTAGTGTGCATCTCCTGAAATGAACTTGAATCTATGGCAGGCCCCAAACAAATGCTTTCTGCTTATACCTGGTAATGACAGTGCCTGCCTCATAAGGGGTGAGGCCAGATGAGAGGCTGCATGGAAAGAGCACAGCTCAGACTTAATGCCCGTGAAATGCTGAATTCTACCACCACCATACTACTGGGTACTACCACTCAGTACTACCACCATCACCACTGGGCAGGGCAGAAGTGGAGAGTAAGAGAGAAGAACACAAGGCCCCTGCTCTTGAGGGAGACATCTGGGAAGGAGTCAGATGTGCAAGGGGACTTGTGTAATCCAGTGTGGTAATGATAACAGAGCGATGACAGGGTGTGGATGAGGTCTTGTGACTTACTGGTCAGGAGCATGGGTTCAGACCTCAGCTCCTCCTCTGGTCTGGGCACTTTTCTTGACCTTTCCAATTGTTAGTTTCCTCATCTGTGAAATGAAGAGAATGCAGAGAGAGCCTACCTCCCAGGGTTCCTTTAGATTCACAGAGATGGGGTCATGCCAAGAACATGTGATTGTTCATTAAATGCTAGTTTGGAAAAAAGCATAAATTCTCAAAAGTGTTCTGGTGTAAATGTCCTGAGAATACTGTTTTAGACAACTTTTTCATCGCTGTGACCAAAAGACCTGGCAAGAACAATTTTAGAGGAGGAATAGTTTACTTAGGGCTCACGGTTTCAGAGGTCTCAGTCCACAGTCGGCCAATGCCATTGCTATGTGGGCCTGAGATGAGGCAGAACATCGTGGCGGAAGAGGGTGGTACACGAAGCAGCTCAGGACATGGCAATCAGGAAGCAGAGGGAGAGAGCACTCCGCTCACCAGGGACAAAACTGAACTCCAAAGGCACACTCCCAGTGACCCACATCCTCCAGCCCCACTCTACCTGCCTATGTTACTCCCTGTTAATCCCTATCAGTGGATCAATGCACTGATTAGGTTAAAGCTCTCGTAACTCAAATCATTTTACCTCTAAACTATCTTGCATTGCTTCGCACATGAGCTTTTGGGGGACGCCTCACATCTAAAGTACACAGACACCCTTCTAACTTAGTTCTCCTTTTGCAACCCTGGCTGATGTCACTGTTGCCTTGTTTTAAAAGGTGAAGATTTTCACATGGGAGGTTTTGGGGCATATCTTTTGGGAATAGCATCTATAGGGATTGAGGGAAGCAGGAAAGGGAGAAGTTGAGGCTTGTTGCATCAGTTGTAATGGGGGCCAAAGCTGATCCCATGGCTGGAGTTGGGATGTCGCTTCAGAGATGAGGTGGATCTGCATGACATTGTCATTGGCTGTGGGATGCTGTTCAAGGGAGGGAGTCTCAGGGAGGACATGGCTGTGAGCCGTTGGACTTCAGCCCTCTCAGCAGCTGGGGTATGAGAGCCTTGGCCCTGCAAGTGGGGGGAGGGCTTGGAGGATGAATTCTGGGATCCACCCCATGCTTCCTGGTCTCTATTAGAGGTTCAGTCCAAACTGTACCTCCTTGACTGTCAGTAAACCTGTGAAGCCTCATCATTTACAAATGGATTTAGTTGCTGAATCTGGCCTCATAGACTGTCTGTTACCAGAACTGGAATATCATTTAGAGAGAGTCCTAATCCAACTAGGCCTAGGGATAGGGGAGTAGCTTATCCAAGTCTACCCAGCTACCAGAGAGGAGAGCTGGGCAGTAGGACTTCCTTACTGCATCTGCCCCAAGTCATAGGAGACTCCAGGCTATGTTCCAAGGCTGGTCTTCATGGTTCCATAGCCTTTTTCCCTTGGACCCTTGCGCCATATTGTAGCTCCACTTTGGGAAGCATTTTCTTGAATTCTTCTACACATTTTTTAAAAAAATTCATGGATCATCTGTCATTACAGGACCATGAAATCAATTGAGTGAGTCATGAACACCATGAAAAAAATAGAATAGAAAATATCAGAATGCACACCCTTAGGAAGGGCAAGTATTGTCTCATGAATCCTTTCTGTCATATCCACACATCCAGGCATGTGTGAACTGGGTCAAAATGCAAATGGTGTATGTTACTGTGGGGCAGGTCAACACAGTTTGAAAACTGTGAAGAGTAGAGGGAAGAGGCCCTGGGGGCTCATGAAATTGGCCCATGGGCCATTCAACTTAATTTAGTTTTAGGGATGACATAAGTGCATTATTTGAAATTGGTTATGGTTAGAAGTTTTATTCGGACCCCAACACGATATCCCTAGATTATTTAGATTGTCAACTTTGAGCTTTAACATCTCACAGACAAAAGTTATTTTTCCACATAGAATTTTAAGTATGGCATAAGAGTTCTTAAAAAATGGAATTATGGGTTTTGGTGGAACTGCCGGGCCTGACCTGTCACTTGGGTGAAGTGTCGGGGTGCTGTGTCAAGGGCTGGTAGAGAGCTGTCCCTCTCCTGCAGAGAGAAGGAGCTGCTGATCCTGGGGGATCATGTGGGCTGAGAAAGAAGTGTTTTATGATCAGAACCAGCACAGAGGGAGGGAGGAGGCAGTGTGTAGGGGTTGCTCAGGGCCTCCGGGAGGTGTGGGAACAGCATGCGGGCATGGAGGGGGTGGATCCCCACGCGGGTCTCTGCAGAGGGCCGCCTCCAGCTGGGGCTTCCGAGGACTGGGATTCAGTGTGTGTTTATAGTCTCTGGTGGTGTCCCTAGATAGGTGGGGGCTACAGTGACAGCTGGCCTCATTGTCTTTCCCTTCTGGCCTTCTGTGATTTGGGGCCCAGCAGTCATCGGGGGGCCAGAGAACTCCAGATGGGACCAAAAAGTCAAGTCCAAGAAAAAAAAAAAAAAATGAAATCAGGGCTAGGCCTGTCTGAGGACAGAGAGAGAGAGGAGTGTGTTGGTTTCTGTAGTCCCTAGAAGGGCCTCTGTTAAGTTGGGCAGATAAGCTGAAGGAATTTTCCATTTCCTGGACATCTTCAAATAAGATTTCCAATGCTGCTGACTCAAGCTGACATTTACTGAGTGCTCACGATGTGCCTGGCACTGGTCTCCGTGCTTTACATATATTAACTCATTTAATCCTCACAGCAGCCTATGAGGTCCCTGCTGTTATTGTTCGCATTTTCTGCTGAGAAAACTGTTAAGAGCTTTTATCGATGTGATATGCACCTATGACTTGAACACAGATTTGGGTTTAGGATGGTATAAAAGCAAGGTGGAGCTTGAGAATTGACTATATAATGATAATGAGGAGGAGGAGAAGAAGGAGGAGGAAGACAAAGTCAGCTAACATTTAAGTGATGGAAGGGGCTGGTCATGTCTAAAACTATCCCTTTGGCTCTTCACCTTCCACTAAGGTTTGCTGGTATCACTCTCCCCATTCATAGATAAGGAGACAGGCTTAGAGAAGGTGGAGAACTTGCTGGAGAACCGCAGAGCCTAGATTGGATTCAGGTCTGTCTGAATCTGAGTCTGAGTTCCCAGCCACTAAGGTGAAGGTCGGGTGGCCCTGGAAGAGCGAGGCAGGATGGTCACCGGCAGGAGCCAGTGTCCCTGGTGGGGAGATGGCCCATCTTGCAAGCCAGGAAAGGGTGCTTGCCACTCCACTGGGTGAAATTACCAGCATCCAAGAGGAAGTGGAAACTCTCTAGTGGGAGAAGTGTTTCCATTAAATGTTTTTTTTTTTTTTTCCTCTCAGTGAGCGATTTACACATCTGTTGATTTTTAACCATAGTCCTGGATAAGGAATTCAGAAAGTAGCTTCTGTTTTGGATCTTTCAATGGGATGTGAACACAGTCACCTGATTTCTTCATGTGTGAGTTGCTGGGCTGGGAGGACTAGCTGAGGTCTGTGAAAATCCTCGAAGGAAGGATTTTTGGAATCCTTCATTTGGAAGGAAGGAGGGGCTGCTTCCAGCAGAAGCTTTCATGGAATCAGAGCGGTTCTAATTTACTGCGGCGCCACGCAGAATGCTTCACGCACATGATCTCATTGAATGCCCACAGCCCCCTGGGGGTCTCCATATTAACCCAGGAAGAGACTGAGGCTTAGAGACATTAAGTGACCCATCTCAGGTCTCAAAGCTAAGAAGTACGGATGCTTTTCTTCTTGTGATAAGGTTATATCCCCAAAAGCCCATTGAAAAGTCAACAATGTCCCAAGTCAAAAGTGCATTAAGACCCTGAACCTACCCAGCATGGTAGCTGAGCCGCACAGCTGTTGTGGTGGCGGGGAGGACGGGGAGGATGGGGAGGGTGGTTTGCTGTGGCAGCCCAGCTTCTCAGGGGAGCATCAGACTGCACATCACTGACCTGGGAGAAGATCAAAATTCAAATTCCTAGGCACTGTTCCTGCTGAACTTGTATTGCTTTGACGCTGTCCTAAAGTTGAAAGGTCAGAGGTTGAAAGAGCCATCCTACATCAGGCATCATCTGTATTAGTTTGCTGCTGAAGCTCGCAGGTCCTGCCTACTGTGCCCGTGGCCCTGAGCAGGCTTCCACCCAGGCACAGCCGCGGTGCATGTCGGAGTGGGAAATTCTATGGAAAGTCCGAGATCCCTGTGTATCTTTTCCAAACTCCACTCAGAAGAGAGTGAGTCGAAGGGACGAATTGCACAGAGTGGACTGGTTGGCTGTCTCCGGCCACTTTGTGATGTGTAGGGGGGAATATAGGCAAATAAGGTGTGCTTCTGCCCCGTGGCCCCTGGCTGGCAGAGCAGATCCAGAAACCAGACATTTATAACTTAGTGTGATTTGTACTGTCACAGTGGGGTTGGGAGGGTTCTGGGGCGGCTGCACAGAGGACCCCGAGTTCTCAATTGAGTTTTGAGGAAGAGAGAGCAGTGAGAGAGAAGGGGAGAATGTTGGCAAGGCTGGCAGAGAAGCAGGGGGAGGAGACACTTGGTGGTAAGAGGAAGTAGTTGAAGGTCCCAGGGTGGTTTTGCTTGGAGAAGAGATTTGGAGGGGGTAGGGAGAAGGCAGGGGAATTTTGAAAGTAGGAGAGGAAGACCTCCAGGATTCAAAATGAAACTGACTCTTCTCAAGGAGTTGAGACTGGCAGCTTTGGGTCCTGAAGGGGGAGAGGACAAGCAAGGGGACCCATGGCAGATGGCTTTTGGGGAGGTGGGAGGAGAGCGCATATGGGGAAATGAGAAGCGGAGGGAGAATGTGCAGGGTATAAAAGGAGTTTAAGGACCCGTTGAGAACTTCTTGCCTGGTGTTCTCTATTTTCTTTGTGAAGTAGGAAAAAAGAGAAATTAGGTCTACTTTCAAATCTGTGACCCTAGGCAAATTTCATGTCCCCAGCTTCCTCATTTTTAAAAAACGGTAAATGATAGCGAGAGGACCTAGGAGAGTTGTCAGGGTCGAATCTAATAGTGTCTGTGTCAGGTTAGTGGCACCTTGCATGGCTCGCAGCAGGGAAGAGAGTGGTATCAACAGTGGCAGCCATTGAGGGAGTTCAGGTTTGGGAGCTAGACGAATAGGAATCGTAGATTTCAAAAGACAGTTCAAGAAGAGGAAGAGGCTTAGGGGAGGAGAGAGTGATGTCTGCATTGGTCTGTTGAGTGTGAGATACCTGTCTTCAGGTTTAGGTGCCCAACAGCAGTTGGGAGTAATAAGAAGTCAGAGATGGAAGTAAAGAATTGGGACTTATTAATACAGGGAGATATTTTAAAAAAATATTTAAAGTGCTGGAGGTACTCAAAATTCCAGTGGACAAAATGGAATTACAGAGTTATCTCAAAAATTCTTTTCTTAATTCCTCTAGCTGTAAAGGAGAGTGTCTCAGTTGGGTGCTATCATGTGTTAAATATCTCTCTAATGCATGTATATTTCCCATTTATTTATTTACTTTTATTTAAAAATTTCTTTTTGATACTAGGGATTGAAATCAGGGACCCTTTACCACTGAGCTACATCTCCAGACCTTAAAAAACTGTATCTTGAGACAGGGTTTCACCAGGTTCCAGGCTGGCCTCAAACTTGTGATCCTCCCACCTCAGACTCCCATGTTGCTGGGATTATTGCCATGTGCCACCATGCCCAGCACAAATCTCCCTTTTAAACAAAAGGAGTGAGGCATAACTCAGAGTCGTATACCTGCTAGAATTTAATAATTTTAATTTTCATGCTTGTGTTCTATTTACAGAAAATGTTACTAGTTCTCCAGTTCTGGTGGTAGTTTTGGGTAGGGCACTTGGGTTGTTAATAACAGAACACTTAGCAAATTGTCTGGAGGTGGTTGGTGGTTCCAGAGTTGGTTTAATGAGAGACTTAACAGCATCATCAAAGATTCAGGCTCTTCCCAAGTGCATGGTCTGCCATCTTCAAAATGTCATTGAGGGGCTGGGGTTGTAGCTCAGTGGTAGAGCGCTTGCCTAGCATGTGTGAGGCACTGGGTTTGATTCTCAGCACCACATACAAATAAATAAATAAAGGTTCATTGACAACTAATAAAAATATTAAAAAAAATGTCATTGATACCTCCCCTCTTGATCCCAAGAAAGTTGCAATATTTCCAAGAATCACATCCTCACAGGACAGTGTACAAAGCAGAAAGGAAGGGGATGCAGGACAAAGGATTTGGGTTTTGAGTACCTCATGTCATATGTGTCATGCTTGGAACTGGGTCAGCTCTTGTTTGTGCATGAGGGACAAGACTGGTATGCTGCCAGCAGCAGTGTGGAAAGATGTCATTTAGCCACACTGAATTAACTAACCTAGATAGAGCCCTGTGTCTTGAAATTTTGCTTTGTTAGATAATTAATTCTCTTACCTCTTTGACCATTACAAGATGTGTTTTCTATTGATAGATATTGAACGCACACTATTTCAGATTATTGCCCCAAGATAGTAGGAATGATTTTTTCCCCTCCATTTTCTCTCCTTGATTGAGTAGTTTTCCCTTGAGATGAGGGTCATCTCATCTTGCTTTTTGATTTCAAGTAATTTTGGATTGTATCCTAGACATCAGAAATGTTATGTTGTGGAGACTCTGGATTCTGTTGTATTTCTCTGAATAGTGTTGATATTTTTCTGTTAGTAGGCCATTGACTTGATTGGACAGTAAACCATCTCTTAGACATCAGCTCAGACACTTGGATAGTGTTTACACACAGAATTTGGGGCTTCCTTCTTTTGACTTTATTTTAAAATTCTCTCCTCATTTTCCAGCAGCTATGCATGACCTGAAATCTGTCCTCTTGTTCTGCATGCCAGGAAGACTTGGGGATTTACATTGAAGTTTAAGCTACCATTTAGTGCTGACTGCAGCCAGCTGTCAGTGTAACACTGTAAAGTGGTCATCCCCTTCTTTCAAGTTTCTACTTCCCTCCAGAATCTTTGTTTTGTTCTCAGAGTGTGGAGTTATTCTTTTTGTTTTCCTTTTTGGTCTAGAGTTTGTATTTGTTATCTGCAGGAAGGTTGGGCCCAGTTGAGGACTGCTCACCCATAGCGAAAACAAGCCTTCCTTCTCTCTCACACATAGAAAAATGGATGCCCAGAGAGGTTAAGTCATTTCTCCAAGGTTGCAGAACTAGTAAGTGGCAGAATCTGGGACCAAAGTCAGGCTGTTGCAACCAGTGTCTCAGCTTCCTGCAGGGCACCTGGCTGTGGATTTGTGCCTTAGAATAGTCTCCTACTTTGGGCTCAGTTTCATTTTTGCATGGGAAGCATCTGCTTTGCGATGGACCTTGAGCAGCAGCAACGCTAAGCTGGCCAGTTTTGCGTCAGCCTTGAGTCCTTCCGTTCCCTCCCGATCATTTTGCCTGGGGTGGTTCCTCTATTAGAGGTTGCAGCCAGTGGGAGATATTCCAGGCAGAGTTTTGGATTGAGACTATCAGCGAGCACCAGCATTATTTATTATGCAGATTAGTATTTATTTGGCCATATTTTTACCAAAGTAAAAGTCAGTAGTAAGTTGTGGTTAGAAGAGAGGAAGTTCAGAGTTCAACAAGTTTTTGTTTTTTTTTTAAACGGAAGAGGAAGTCGCTGCTCTTATTTTTGTACCAGCCAGTTACAGGGTATGGAGTAAAAGCTAAGCTAAGCTGAGGTCAAGCTTTGAAACTTAGTGAGAAGAGTCTGCTTCTCCCATTTGTAGGGCTACTGACATGAAAGGTTCTGTTAAGCACCCCATGAGATCACAGCAAAGAATCCGGGGTCTAGTCCCTCGACAAACAGAAATGGTCTCCTCCAAACGAGCCATTTCCAGTTCTTTTTCCTAACCACTGTCTGTTCAGCCAGCTCTCTCCCATCACTTGCTCTGTCTCAGGCTTCTTGCTGTATTGCTGGAAGTATCCCCGCTTTCCAGATTCAAAGATTTATTGAGCACCTGTTGCATGCCATATACTGTGAATACAGCACTGAGTGCGATAAGTCCTCACTCCTCATATAGCTCCTTACATGGGAGCTGAAACAGACGATGAGCACGTACACAAACAGATCAAGGTTATAGGTGTAATGAGTGCCGGGAAAGAGAAAAACAGACTCTTAAAGCAGGAACCTATTTTTTTTTTTTAAATGATACTAGGGATTGGACCCAGGGGTGCCCTACCACGAAGCTACGTTCCCACCCTTTTAAATTTTATTCTGAGACAGGTTCTTGTTAATCTGAGGCTGTCCTCAAATTTGTGAACCTCCAACCTCAGCCTCCTGAGTATCTGGGGTTACTGGGATCACAGGCATGTGCCACTGTGCCCGGAGGATAAGGCATTTCTTAGGACTAGGGTCTCTCAGATACAGGAAACAGCAGGTAGATGGGAATGGGTTCTTGTGGGAGTGGTCACTGCGTTTTGTCTGGTGCCTCTGTATTGGTCAGTGGAGGGGAATATGCCTCCACCATCAAAGGTCTGTTAGTTTACACTTGGCCCAGATTCTGCCCTCCAGGGTGGAAGGAGTTGAGCGAAGTTTCTGGAAAGGTAGACTTAAACATAGAATACGAAGGAATCTGCATGTCTTGCTGGAGGTCGCCTTTTAGACCTGGTATTCTTTGCTTTCCCTCCTCCTCTTTCCTGAGTTCCGAACCCCTTCCTGGCCACATTGCCCCGGGTTCCATCCAAGGCTTCCTGTTGGAGTCTACCTTTCTTCTCTTCCTCCATCCCTAGAGTATTTTCACTTCTTTTCACACCCAAGTGGAAGTAGATAGGAGCAGCAGTTGTTAACGCTATTGATTGTAAATTGTCTGCATTAAAAATGTTAATTATCACCCCTGGGAAGGGATTAAACCTCTCTAGGCTATTAGAACTGCAAAGAGCCAGGTGTGCTGTGGTTTTTTGTTTCTCAGAGGAGAGAGGAAGCATCAGGGGAGGAGAGGCCTCAGTCATGTGTAATAATGATGGCCATACTTATCCCCATGAGTGCGTTGTCTGTCGATTCTGGAGTCAGCCACATTTTGTGACCCACTGTGGATGGTGGTTGTCTTGGATGGGTCTTGCTGGGTTCAAAAAAAATTACACTTGCAAGAAACACACAAGTACAGTCTTATAAATCACAAAGGATGGACAAGGTGCAAGATCTCCGTGAGGGTTCTGGCATGGTGATCTGGGACCCTCTCCTTCCCCGGAGGCCACCATGGTTTGTAGATTTGGTGTCTCCTTTAGAGCTCTGTAGTATTCCATAGTACGAAGTCCATAGTAGGAACTTCTCCTGTGTGTATCGGTCACTCCCCCGTGGAAGAACATTCAGATTCCTTTCTGGAATCACACATATGTCTCATACATATGCAAGCGTTTCTCTCATTCCCGAGCAGTCCAATGCCTTGGCCAGGGCGTAGAGTGATTCAGCTTTTAATAGATATTGCCAAATGTTCTTCAAAGTGGCTGGACCAGGGTCCCCTCCCACCTGCTTTTCTGTTTCTCGGCATCTTTCCCTAATCGTGTGTTCACTAGCCTTTCATGTTCCTGCCAATCCGATGGGAGGAAAATGGCATTTCATGAGCATTTTCTTGATTATTAGTGAGACTGTGCATCTTTTTACACACTTACCGAACATGGCTATTACATCTTCTAGGAACCCTCTCCCAGCTGATGTTTTACACTTTAATATTGATTTGTAGCAATTTTTACTTCAATCTTCCAGACTCCAGTCTTTTACTGGCTATTTCCTGTCCGTGCTGGTCTATTTCCATCAAGTCCTAAGTCCTGTGTCCCCCTAACACCTGGAAGGACCCACCCCTTTATTCTTGGTTTGCTCCTGAAATCTTACAAAGTGTCGATCCACTATTCCCACTTTAAAGGTGAGAAAACTGAGGCTCAGAGTTTGAGTGTCCCAACTCATGCAGTCCTGGCAGACTTTGAAGTCCTGATCAGACTTAGAAATAGAGCCAACTGCTGGGAGCCGCTGGGAGATTGCTAACCTTTCCCTATTAGCCGGGCATTCCCACCTGGTATCTCCAGAGAGAAGTCTGTTTAATTATTCATCTCTCTCTAAATAATTGGTGACAAGTCCATCATCTGGGAGCGGGAACACACTTGATTGCTAGGAACCCCCGCCCCCCGCAGGTCCTAAGAATGGTAGGTGGAGACCCGCCCTCGGGGTCTGTTTTCTAAGGGTCTCCTTGGACTAACAGCAGCCTTTTGCTGAAATACCAGGTGAATAGAAGACTGGAGCAACCAATATTGCCAAGATCTGCTTCCATCTGTCACTTTCAGAAATGACCTCTGCATGTTGTGTTGCTTTAGGTCCTTAAGAAAGAACTGAAGGTCCTTTACAGACAGAGGCAAGGTCAGGCCGTCTCTAGGGAATTCCCTGGGAGAGCGCACTGACCTGTATCCACCAAAGAGAAACAAAACCTAAAACTCAGACTTACACAGCAGGCATGAGCAAGGACGTCCTTACACTGGATGCAAAAGATTAATTTGAAATCCTTGAACATCTGTTCTCTGAGACAGATTCTGATTACCAAGAGTTCCTACTTACTGAAAATGTGTGTGGACCAGGTTTATGTATAGGTGAGCTATACCTCTGAGCTATCTCATTTAATTTTCATAGTAACCCCCTAGTGAAATAGTTTGTTGTCTCCATTTGTGGATAAATAATCTGAGGCTCACTTATTTAACTTGCTCACAGGCCTATAACAAGCGGTGGAGCTGTGACTTAAATTCTGAATTGTGTGTTCCCAACCACTTCCCTGATGCGGTGACGTCAGTCAAGAGAACCATTTCCCTGACGTTTTCTCTTTAGTTTCAGAGCTGGTATGAGCCTGTCCACTAGGATTTTCATAAAGCAGTGACATAAATGGCATATGGGAAATGGTGCCCAGTGAGACGGGGCCCTTCTCATATGAAGAATCAAGGCCACTTAGGTTTGTTTTGACTGGTTACATATCTTGGAGCAAACTTCTGAACGTGGTTGGTTTCTCAAGGTCTTTCTAGATTTGGTTTGAGTGGCCACATGAATTTCAGGAGAGGAGAAAGGGGAAGGGAACTGATATTTATTGAACTTGACTCTGAGGACACTCATTTCACAGCTGGAGAAACAGAAGTGAGATGAAGTGCCCCAGGTCACCGTGGTGGATTGTATTATTGTCTCAATGACTTGCTCCTGTCCCCTCAAGAGGATTATGCATCTCTACTCATTGCTCTGTGACTTTAACCGTGTCTCCTTGCAAGACAGGCATACTTTTCTGTCCTGTGGGTGTGGAGCATTACACGTGAATTGGCCAGTAGAATGTGTGCAGATATGATATGTCTAGGTGAAAACTTGAAGAACTATTATTTTGTTTGGCTATTGTTCTTTTTCCTTTTGTCACAAGACTAAAAAAATAGGGCACTTCCTTAGCTCGTATTCTGGGATGGAAAAAACATAGAGCCATAGGGCCACGGATGACTGCAATGACATGAACAGGAACTAAACTTTGAATATCATCAGTTTCTAGAATTTTGGGGATGCTTGTTATTGCAGCCTTACTTAGGAAAAGCTGACTAATACAGTGACAAAGCTGGCCACTAGGCTCAGTTGGAATTTGAATCAGGTGAAATTCCAAATCCTATCATTTTCTTTTCCTTATTTCAGTCTTCTCCAATACCCCGCTCTTCACAATATTTACTGCATCTGTGGGTGACACCTATCATAAAAAATGGTCTCAGTGTTTTCATTCTAACATGTTTATCTTAAAGGGAACTTTTTCATGATTTGAATGGAAAAAAGAGAGTCACCATGAAAAATCCACAACTATAAAAATGATTAAAACCACATTATGAAATCCCAGCTAGGTACTTCTGGCTCCCAGGGCCTGAATTTGAAACAGGGAGTTTAACAAATATGAGTGGTGTTCAAAATATATCACCACCAGACCAACACTTTGTTCCCCAATAAACCAGGAGGATTGAAAAAGAATCACGGGGGGAGCTGTTTTCTCCCGATGGTTTGGGGTGATTCAATGCCATGTCGTATTCTACCTGAAGTTCTTTCAAATGCTACCAGTGAGGGAGTGATCCATTCCTCACAGGGGGAGTTTCTCTCTTTTGTTCATGTATAAAAATTACAGTTATATGAGCTTGTTGTATGTGCCAGGTACTCTCTGATGTACTTTGTCCATTTATTTTATTATCAAATGCATTGATCCTTCTGGGTTGTTATAACAAGATACCATAGACTGGGTGGTACAGTTTGGATATGAGGTGTTCCCTAAGCTCCTGTGTTAATGGGGGACTATTCAGAGGTGAAGTGATTGGATTGTGAGAACTGCGACCTAATCAGCCCATCCTAGTTTGAATGGATTGACTGGGTGGTGACTGTGGGCAGGTGGGGTGTGGCTGGGGGTATTTCCTGGAAGGGTGCATCTTCCCTTGGCCATGAAGAGAGGACCGCTCCTCCACTGGGCCCTTCTACCATGATGCCCTGCTTCACTCTGGGCCCAGAGCAGCAGAGTGAGCCCACCATGGAGTAAACCATGAGCCAAATAAACTCTTCCTCCTCTACGTTGATCTTCTCAGGCATTTTGGTCCAACAACGTCAAACTGACTAATACATTGGTAATTTATGAATAATAGAAATTGTTTTCTCTCAGTTCTGGAGACTGGAAGGCCAAGGTCAAGGCACTGGAGATTCGGTGTCTGGTGAGGGCTCGCTCTCTGTGTTCCAGGTCATGTCTGCTGACCTCGTGTTTCTGGATGGGATGAGTACCATGTCCTCACTGGTGGAACAAGAAACGGGGAAATGGGGGAAAAGGATGAACCCTCCCCTTCAAGACCCCCTTTTTTTCCCCCCACAGAATAGACAGAGATTTATTTAGAAAAGCAGAGGCACATTCAAAGAAGGACTTGAGAAGCAGCCCTCAAGCCCTCTTATAAGGACATTAACCCTTCACAACTTCCCAATCCCCACCCCCAACACCGTAACCTTGGGGGATAAGTTACAGCATGTGCATTTGGGGGAGTGCACATCTTCAAACCATAGCATCTAAGGAGACAGAGGTTCAGGAGGTCAGGTCACTCCTCCCAGCTGCTGGGAGAGAGGGTGGGGAGACAGAGGTTCAGGAGGTCAGGTCACTCTTCCCAGCTACTGAGAGAGATGGTGGGGATTTCCAGCTTGCTGTGTTTGATGGCAGGGGCAGTGACCTCAGACAGAGGTGCCTTCTGACTGTTCATATGGGACTTACTTGTAGCACCTGGAGTGGTTGCTGCTAGCGAGCTTCATCCTGGGGCTCTGTAGGGCCCTCCCTGCAGGGAAGGTTGATCAGGACCCCTGCTGGGCTGTCAGGTACAGTCACAAGACAGGTTCTGAGGGCTGTTTTCCATTCTGCTCCCACAGTCTCTGTGTTTCTCTGCTGAGCGTCTCCCCGAGGTGCCTGGATTAGTTGCAAACACCCCTAAACTGCATGCTGGTCTATAGGTCAGCCGGGTGGCTCTTCTGATCTTGACCGGGCTTGCCTGTCCATCTGTGTTCAGCTAGCAGATCACCTGGGTGACCTAGAATGGCCTCACTCACGTGTCCAGCATTCAGCCGTATGTTGGCCAAGGCAACAGGGTGATAGGCCCTGTGTTTCCTTCTAGAAGCCTATGTGGGTTTGTTCGTGCAGTGGTAGGTGAGGTGCTGAGGCCCAGAGCACAACCATGCATGGTTAGCTTCTGAATCTGTGCGTGGTTTCTTCTGCCATGTTCTGCCTGCTGTCCAAGACAAGTCACGGTCATTTCAGATTCAAAAGGCGGGCGACAGGCTCCCCCTCTTCAGGAGAAGGAGGTGCAGGGTCACATTGCGAGGGGTATGGACATGGGCAGGATGGAGGAGCTGGCTGTTTGTTTGCCACCTAACACACTTGCTCCATCACTGCATGAGGGGAGGGACTGAATGGTGGTGGTCTTCTCCCCGTGTCCCTGCCACATGATGGCATCCCCATGGATGTGTGAGGATGAATTACGCTGCAGTCACTTTGCCTCGTCTCGGGTCCCTGAGCTCATCAGCTCATCCCTGCCCCTGTAACCCTCTGTGTCTCTTCCCCAGGGTGCTGGCATCCGTCAGTCCTTCCTGTCATTTGCATCTCAGCTGAAAATGCCACCTCTTTAATCCGTCCCTGGCTACCCTTCCAAATTCTCTTATCACATCACCTTTTTTTTCCCCTTTCTTCTTTTGTCGCAGCCTCTGTGATGGACATGGTTAGCCCCCTTCCTCTCCCAGATGCAAGCTTTGGGACAGGAGAGCCCTTCCCCGGGCTCAGTCTCTATTCCTCCAGGCCTGGGCTGGGAGCTGGCACCTCGCGGGTGCTCGACGCACAAAATTGTTGGAGGATGCTAAACCCAGGCTGGGGTGGCTTCACCGTGACTCCTCTGTGGCTGCAGGCCCAGGTGACAGCAGCCACCCTCGTTCCAGGAAATGGTCTCTGGCTGGCCAACTTAGCGGAAAGAACTGGCAGTGTCGCCTTCCAGGTGGCTGCTTTCCCCCAAGTCCATGTGGCCTCTCTGTATCTCAGGCAAGATGTCTGGAATCCCAAGCAATGGAAATTCACTTAGGCCAACGTGGGCCAAGAGATGCAATAATTACCTGGAAGGCCCCTGGTGGTGTGCTGTTGGGGTTCCAAGTCTGTCTCGGCCTCATCCTAGCTGGGCAACTTCGGGGAAGTTACTTTACCTCTCTGTGTCTCAGGTTCCTCAGCCACAAAAACAGGAGTGAGGATACAAATATCAGCTGCCTCATAGGATTTTCAGGAAAATTAGATGATTTCAGGTACAGGAAACACTCCAACAGATGGGAAGCATCTCCTAGCTTGAGCAATCGCTGTTGCTGCTGCTGTTGTTGTTAGTATTATTGTTATTTTTGGAGGTCATCATGTGTGAATGAAAGGCAGGAAATTCAGCTGGGCTTTGGGAGCGACTGGATAGAAGAACTGGCGACCACTGGGAATGCAGGCCGCTGTGCAGCTTCAGCCTCTGGGCCCTGGTTCTTCTGTTCCTGTTCGTCTTCTCCTTTCTCCATTGTCCTTCTTGGCCTGTGTTTGCCTGGGGTCAACCCCGCTTTTTCTGGCCCATCCTTCCCACTCACTTCCCAACCAGAACAGAGAGCATCTCTTTGGTCTAATTCCAAATTCCTGGGACAATCCGATTGGTTTTCCTGGGAGTCAGAGGCCCACTCTGCGCTAGTCGGCTGTGGCCAGGGTCTGTGGACATGCGGGTGCTATGGCTGTGGTCCACCCTTGCAGGTGGTGGTGGGGGGCAGTCCAGAGAAGTCCGCCAGGGATGCACAGAGACCTCCAGAGACGTCTGCTAGAGGCAGCTACTGTCTGTCTGTTTCAAGACCCCTCTTCCTCTGGCTGCTTTTCAGGGCTCCCCAACCACTCAATCTCATTAAAATTATTATTTTTTAAACACCCCTCAGCACACTTACCTCGAATTACTCTAGATTCTTGCCTTCTGCCTCCCTAAATCACTTGACCATTTCCTGATCTTATATTTGGCTCTCCTGAAACTTCACAGAACCCTTGAATTTTGAAGTTGGAAGGGAAGACTGCTTCTCTCTGCTCATAACGAATGCACACTTACACCCACAGACTCATGTGTCTACGGCAAGAGAATTAGGCCAAACGTTCACTTCTACAACCTTCTGACTTCACCAATAACGTCCATCTTCTGTGTGAGAGCACATTGACATTTTGAAAGAAGTGGCAGCAATGAATTCCACTGCAGGGATGAACAGAAAGTTCTTTAACCCATCCTCAATTTTCCTCTTTGTCCATGTACCTTATAAATAATGGGTTCTGAAATCCCCTGTAATAATTCAGTTGGAGTCTGGTTATCGTGAAACAGGGATGAATCATCATGTCCCATGGCTAGATTGGAGGGAGATGTATTATAAATTCCAATTCCTATAGGAATCAGGCAGCTGTCTTAATTAGACAGAAGAAATGCCTGTATATCATCATCTGCTTATCAGGGAAAACATTCGGCCTTTGATTTTTTTGGGATTGGCTTATTTCACTTAGCATGATAATCTCCAATTCCATCCATTTATCTGCAAATGCCATAATATTATTCTTCTTTATGGCTGAGTAGTATTCCATTGTATGTATATATATATCACAGTTTCTTTATCCATTCATCTGTTGAAGGGCATCGAAGTTGGTTCCACAGTCTAGCTATTGTGAATTGAGCTTCTATAAACATTGATATGGCTGTGATGTAGTATGCTAATTTTAAGTCTTCTGGGTATAAACCAAGGAGGGGGATAACTGGGTCAAAAGGTGGGTCCATTCCAAGTTTTCTGAGGAATCTCCACACTGCTTTCCAGAGTGGTTGCACCAATTTGCAACTTAAGCAGATGATGATATAGAATCTGGTTGGGGAGTGGGGTGTGAGAGGAATGGAGGATCTTTAGATTACATAGAGGGAAATGAGAGGGAGGGTGGGGGTATGAAAAATGGTGGAATGAGACAGACATCATTACCCTATGTATATGTGTGATTAACAAGAATGATATGAATGTACATCATGCACAACCATAGAAATGAAAATTCATATCCCATATATGTACAATGAATCAAAATGAAGTCTGTAAAAATAAAAAAAATTAAAAGAAAGAAATGCCTGTATATGTTAAACCTTAAGACATTTCTTCATCTCTACAAAGAATTATATATTTTTTGGAAATATGCATATTTTTCAGCATGACCTTTATTTTTATGCTTTTCATAAAAATATGGGTACAAAAGAAGGTTTGTGTTCTCTTAAGTATTATGGGGAAAAAAATTAACGTACATGTATAGTGTGAACTGGCAACTGACAGTCTTTATGATGGGAAGACAATAGGGAGTGCTGGGGACTGTGGTAAAGTACAGGGTGCATTCCCCGTCCAAGGGGATGACCCCTGCTCAGCTCAAGGCACTTTTGCCAGTGTGGGAATTTGGGCCCAGTGATGTCATTTTTTTTTTTCCAGCAGAGATAGGCAATCAGGGTATTTATGGGAAATTTCCTCATTTTGGAGTGTTGGTAATATATTTATTTTTTAAACTAAAAAAAAAAACAACTTGCAGGTCCAATAAAATGTGGGCCACATTTAATTGATAATCAGTGATGTGGATAATACACTCCAATTAATCTAAAATCATTAATTTTTGGAGGCCCTCTTTCTCTGCTGACTCACTGAGCTTTTTGCCTAATGAAGTCCTTGAGTGATTTCATGAACACTCATCTGAAAAATTCCTTAATCCAAGTAGCGTTCCTGGACTGGAAATTGGGGTTTCTAGCCCTAATGTATGCTTGTGTTCAATCCATTCTGTTCTTTGTATTTAAAACCCTGCTGCTGTCTTCCAGCATGGCCAGTCCCCTTCTCAGCTGGGTGTTGTTCTTAAACTTGATTCATTTAATCTTTTCACCAGGTCTTATGATTAAAAAAAAGGAAATACTGGGTGAGGCAGGACTGAGCTCAGAGACCCAAAGCCTCTCTTAATCAGAGCTCACTAGCAGTTGTCCAAAGATTGAATCTCTCCCTAGACATGTTTTTCTCAACCAAAAATAGTTAAAAAATTTTTTAAAAAGTCTGTATTTAAAAATAGAAGATTTTCATAATAAAATATGTGTACTTAGGTACCGTTTTTGAAGATCATCATGACTGGTACCCCTGAGGTTTTGTATTCTCCCGTGGCACCAGGTTAGAGCAGGGCAGCAGCTGAGCCTTTTGGACGGACCTGGGCTCGTCTGGTCCTGTTTGCCTCATTTTACACCATCACCCCGTTGGTGTTTGTGTTAGCAGCGATTGCAGAGGTCTCTGACCAGGTTGTCATGAGCCCTTTGATTGACACATGCCCACATGCCTGCAAGAGTTTTAGATCTATGTGAGATATGATGGGGACCAAGATGGATGATCCCTTCTCTCATGGATCTACTGGGGAAGTTAGACATGAAACAATTATATGCACAGTTTTCCTTGTAAGAGCTCAAAGATGGACTGTATGTATCAGGTCCATTTGCCTATAGATGTTAACTCATCACAAATCTGCCCTGCTGCCTGAGAAGGCAGCACTTTTCCCGTCATTCCCAAAAGTCTGTTGGCAGCAACATTGAGGAAGGCTTGCTGAAGTCCAGGGCACAGACCATATCACACTCCCACCAGATTAGCAACTGTCCAAAACCAAAACCAAACATACACCAAAGGAAACAGGGTTCGTGGGGTAGGCCTCACTCCCTGTATGGCTGGCTCTTTTGTCTGCAGCCCACTGTTTCCTGATCTTTTTGATGACATTTCGTACCTCTTAGTGTTTTTCTCCAGGATTCTGGGATCCTAGGCAGGGAATTTGTGATCTCATTTGTGAGATCTCTTGGAACCTTGGTATGAAATTCACTTGAGCAGAAAGCACTCAGCTGATTTAAGGACATCCTGGTGTTTCACAAATGTGATTGCCCTGTTCTCTCCTCTCAAAATACTACCAGTGAAAGCAAAGTGGTTGGGGAAAGTGGTTAGCACCGGAAATTTCCTTTTTTTTTTTAACTTAAAGTGACAGGAATGGTTGTGGAAAAAAAAATCCTTCTTTGGAAATTCCTTTGTTAGGATCTTTTGCTTGCAAGTAATATAAGTGGGTTCTGATTAACTTAAGCAAAATGAATTTAATGGAAGGATATGGCATAAATCAGAGATGTGAAGGAAAAGACCAAGAATTAGATTTTTAGAAAGTTTTGGAACCAAAAAAAAAAAAAAAAAACCACTGGGAATCTAGGCAGCAGGAAGTAATACCCATCCCTTCAAGACGACACAGACAGAGTGAATAACTGGGTTGAAGATGCAAACTTCAAGCAGAAAAGTTCTGATTGGCTCACCTTGAGTCCATCCTTGAACTATTGACTCCACCAAGATCCCACATCATGCTCCCAAGGAAAATAAGAAGGAAAACCAATTTAGCCTTGCTAAATTGCTGAGACTGACCTCCAACTTTTGATCCTCCTTCTTCAGCCTCCCTAGTCTCTGGAATTACAGGCATGTGCCACCATACCCAGTTGTTCATTTTTTTTTTTTTTTTTGAGACAAGGTCTTGCTAAGTTGCTTAGAGCCTGCTAAGTTGCTCAGGCTGGCCTTGAACTTGCAATCCTCCTGCCTCAGCCTCCTGAGTAGCTGGGTTTATAGGCGTGCACCACCATGCCTGGCTCAAAACTTTCTGTGGGTTTGTCTGGGCCAGTCAATTGTCCTACTCAGTTCAAGTTAAGAAGGTTAGTTATTCTAACAAAACACCATTATGTACAACTCTAATGCACCAATACAAAATGTGGAAGGAAAATAAATAGTGAAAGTTGTTCTGTGTGGGGCCCTAGTTTTCTTTGATTTCATCTGAATCTTTAAGCTAAGAATCTGCATAAATGGAAATGAAAAATGCCTCCGCAGCAGTTATGATGAGTCAAAGCACTGTCTAAGCGCCTTAGTGATGCTACCTCATGGAAGACCGGCAGTCCTATGGCGGACGGTTGGTTTTCGTTATTTCAGGAGTTGTATTCTGTGAAGTCACTGCAAATACTGAGTTAGTGAATGCTGAACCACCACTCCTAGCGGAGAAGCAAAGTTAGGTTCCTGCGAGTCTCTGCTCATAACATTTTCATCAACTGATAGATCCATAGCATTGTTATTTTTAAAAAATAATATTAAAGAGATACTTTAATATAGATTATTGATTCATCAGCATCAAACTTACAGCCAACAGCACTACAACTTGTACTTGAAGGAAGCTTATGTAATGCGCATGTGACATGTTATCTTCCTGCCCTCAGAACCACTGACCGCACTTCAACACTATCCTTGAGGGCCATTTTACAGAAAAATCACTGATAAAAGTCACAAAAGTGTGAGAATCATGGTGCTCCTTTATTGCAAAAAGAACTATTTTGTTCAGAGTATGAGAATTGAGACTCGAAGGCAGAACATCACTCTTCAACTTCAGCTGGGAGGGCATGTGTCAGGTGGCTCCAGGTTTGCTGCTCTGCACGTGTCTGTGAATGACCCTGAAGCACCTTGCGTGTTGATTCAGGGGTTGTGAGTGACTCTAGCAAGGAGGTGCTCATGCAAATATGGAGTCTGTGAACCTTGAGGATGGACTCTAAGTGCTGTCCCTGTTGTAGAGGGGACAGGGGACAGAGGAGTAGAGAGAGGTTTGCAGGACATGCCGCTGGGGAGTGCAGGGCTCAGTCTGACTTGTCTTTCTGGCCACAGAATCTGTGCTCCAAACAGGCAGGGTGGTGCAGTGGTCGGGTGCAGCACGGCCCCTGCTGAGAGCTGTTTCATGTTTAGTGGGCACTTAGGAAGTTGAGAATACGGAGTGCCATGGACTGAAGTTGTACTGGCATGGGGTGGGGAGGTGGTTTACCAGAATCAGTCTGGGCCGTTTTCATAGCTTGTGATGAGGGGCAACAGTGTATTTGACCAGGAGGCTTCCTATGTCGCTGTCATTGAGATAAATCTGCAAACACGTGTCATAGGAGTCTGGAAAAAAAATCTCATGGTTGTTCCCTTGGAAATCCCAACTTCCTGCGTTTGAATCCTGGCTCTGTCATTTATTAGCAGTGTGGCCTGGGCAAATTACTTAACCTCTCTGCATCTCAGTTTTCTTATCTCTAAAATGGAGATAATAAAAATGCTTCCCTCAGCCAGAGGCTGTGGTCTGAGAGGCTGAGGCTGGAGGATTCCAAGTTCAAGGCCAGCCTGAGTGATTAAGCGAGACCCTGTCTCAAAAGAAAAACTTAAAAGGACCGGGGACGTAGCTCAGTGGTTGAATGCCTCTGGGTTCAGTCTCCAGTACGGCTAAGATGAGATAAAATAAATACAAATAAAAATGCATATTTTATCAAGTCGTTGTGAAGATGAAGTCACGGTGGGGATTTATACTGTAGTCTCCCATTGTCCCTGGTTTCACTTTCTGTGGTTTCAGTTATCCACAGTCAACTCTGGTCTGAAAATATTAAATGGAAAATTCTAGAAATAAATAATTCATGAGTTTTAAATTGTGTGCTATTCTGAATAGCACACTGGCAATCTCCTGCTCCCTCCTGCTGAGGGCATGAATCATCCGTTTCTCTCGCAGATCCAGCCTGTATATGCTACCTGCCTGTTAGTCACTTAGCCATCTCTCAGTTAGAAGATCGACTGTCTCAGGATCTCAGGGCTCGGCTGGAGGGTTTGGTACCACTTGCAGTTCCAGGCATCTGCTGGGGGTCTTCACGTGGGTCCCTGTGGATAAACAGGGATTACTCTATAGCATTCACAGCAGGACCCGGCACACGTGACATTGTGGAAGTCTTTCCTCTTACGTCATTTGTCCCTGGTCATGATGGGACTGTCTGGGAGTCACACAGTACAGGGTTGTGTGCCTCCCCAACCAGTTCAGGCACCACGGTAGAAGCTGGGTCAGCTGGCGGGCTTCCGGTCTTTTCCATTCTGCAGGGGGAGCTGCCTGCCTCACCTCTGGTACTCATGCACATGACAGCTAAATAGAAGGGCTTGTTCCTCCTAGTATTAGCTTAATTATAGGGGCTCCCGAGGAGGGGTGTGCGGGACAAGCTTTGAGAACTCCCCCTTCCCCTGCCATGAGGCTGCTCTGGTACCTGAGAGAGGCGTGACACCGTCCCTGCCTCCTCCTCCTCCTCTTCCTTACATGCCTTTGTCTCTGTGTTTCTGCAGGCTTCATCTTCACTCAGGATGGGTCCTATTACTTTCCTTGTGTGTGTTTCTCTGCCCTGATTTTAGTTCCACAAGGTCTGTTTGGGTCTCTGTGGGTGTCTGGCAGCCTTTGCAGGTCTCTCTGAGTTACATAACTGAAGTTTTGTATTTTCTGTTCCTTACTGGGGATTCTTTCTGTGCAATAATTTTTACTTGTAGTCAAAGAAGTCGGGTACTAGAATTTTCTTTGGGATCCCCTAGGGTTTCCTTAGAAATGTTTTTCTCCTGCTGTATTTTCTTCTTTAAAATGATTCTTTCCTCGTCGCAATAGCAGTACATATTTGCTGTAGAACATTATGAAATGCAGAGAAAGCAGATAACTCTTCGTGTGGAATTGCGGACCCCTTGGTGTATATCCTCGTCTCTACCTCTCACACACATGCAGTCGGGGTAACATGACACTCGATGTCACCTGTGTTTCCGATCACATTTCCTCATTGTGTTTTCCATTTGACTCTGCTGTCTCCACTGCATGGTTTGACCAGTCTGCACCTGGTAGGTTCTCCGTGGCATTTTCCATTTCTCTCTATTTTAAGCAACACTCTGACTGCTTTGGATCTTGGATATCTTCAAAAAGCCCATGTGTTGAAGGCTTCGTCCCCAGTGTGGAACTACTGGGACACTGTAGAACTGGGACATGTAAGAGGCAGGGCCTAGTGGGAGGTCTTTAGATCACTGGGAATGTGCCCTTGAAGGTGCTTGTGAGATCCTGGACCCCTCTGCTCTGTTTCTGCTCCCTGGCTGTGAGGTAAGTGATTTTACTCTGCCCTGCACTCCCACTGTGATGTGTTTCCTTATGGTAGGCCTAAAGGCACAGGGTCAGTTGATCATGGACTAAACAAACCTTTTTTCCATATCAGTTAATGATCTCAGGTGTTTTGCTATAGTGACCCAAAGCTGATTAATGTGTTCATAAGATTCATACCTACATCCCTAATTATGTCTTCACTGCAGATTTCTAGGAGGTTTTAGCAGTGATGAGAAGGGGAATGTAATCCTCTCCTCCTGACTGCTCTGTGACACTCAAGGGGTCCCAGGCCCATAGGTCTCTGTGTCTGAAGGTTGAGGAGTGGACAGTGTAGTTGATCGGCTTCTACATCAACTCCTCTTCTCCCTGACTTTTCCCAATTCCAATTGTTTCTACTTCCTTGCTTTTAGCTGACTTAGCAACAGTATCCCCCTCTATTTGGGGGCAAGGTGGAGACTTTATTTTAAAAAAATTAAAAATTTTAAATTATGATTCAAAAACATATGACATGAGATTTGCTAACCTGACCATTCTTACATGTACAGTGAAGTCATTTAAAGCATATTCACATTGTGTGGACAAATTTCATGAACATTTTCATTTTATAAAGCTGATAAAAATGCCCACTGGCCTTAGTTCCCCATTTCCCCTCCCCCAGCCTCTGGTAACCACTGTTCCACTTTCTGTTTCTGCGTTTGGTTACTTTAGGTATCTGATGTAAGTGAGATCATGGCATTTGTCTTTTATGACTGGCTTGTCTCATTTAGCATAATGTCCTCAAGGTTCCTCTGTGTTATAGCATCTATCAGAATATCCTTCCTTTTTTAAGACTGAATAATATTCCATTGTATGTCCAGATCATGCATTGCCTATCTGTTCATCTGTTGATGGACACTTGGGTTGCTTCCTCTTCTTGACTTGTGAATTATGCTGCTGTGAACAGACATGTGCAAGCAACTCTTCCCTGCTTTCACTTCTTTTGGGTATGAATCTGGAAGTAGGATTAGGAAGATTTTTCTACGGACTTGGCCTCTAATTCCTCCATAGTTGCAGCTCACACATCCATTTGTCAAATTGGCTTTTCTTGGGTCCCAGTCACCAGTCTATGCTGTGGGGGACAGAATGGCTTGATAACTCCCTGCCTTCATGAAGCCGACTTTCCTACAAGAAGACAGACAAACATACCACAGACAAACACACCAGAAAGCAAATTGAAAGAACAGCATGAGTTCAATTTGTGATAAGTGTCATGAAAAAATTGAATCAGGACTCAGTTCAGGGGTGATGTGGAGAATGGTTACTTTAGATAGGAAAGACTTTCCTAGCAGTGTGGCATGTGACCTGCCAACTACAAGATGCGAAAGAGCCAGACATGCAAAAATTGGGGGAAATGCCATTCTGGGCCATGGGATGAGTGGTACAAAGTTCTTAGGGAGGAAACCAGCTTGACATGATCAGTGTGGAGAGGTAGAGAGGGTGTGGGGTGGTGGGGGGAGGTGGGCGGGGGCCAATTGCATGACTGCGTGGGCCAGGGTGAGCTTTTGTGCTAAGCGCAGTGAGAGGCACTGGGAGAGTTTTGGGGAAGATGGAAAGGACGAGATTTGTATTAGAAACATCTTCCATTGGCTGGTGAGTGGAGGTAGGAAGATGAGTCAGGAGACGATTGCAGACGTCCAGGTGAGAGATGATGGCGTGTCTATAGTGGAAGCAGTGCAGATGGAGAGACGTGGGAAGATTTGGGAGTTGAAAACACCTGCTGGTAGATGGGATTAAATTGAGGGAGGGAAATTAACCCACACCTGGATGTCTAGTCTGCTGCACATCTTTGAACTGCGTATCAATCCTGTGACAATATTTCGCAGATCGGTGTCGTCTAATAGAATTATAGTGTCAGCTATAACTGTGAGTCCATGGGTGCAATTTAACATTTTCGAAATAATCACATTTAAAAAGTCAAAAGAGACAAGTGAAATTAATTTTGACAATATGTTTTCTTTAACTCAGTATATTCCAAATGTCATCCAATCAACATGTAATTGGTATAAAATCATTAATGAATTATTTCACTTTTTTCCTATACTGAGTGTTCAAAAGTTGGTGGGTATTTTATATTGATAGCGCATCTCAATTCAAACTCACCACATTTCAAATATTCAATAGCCACATGCAGCTATTGGCTACCATATTGGTAGCAGCGTTATGGAGGAGGAAACAGGCTCAAAGAGTGTAAGTTACTTCTACAAGGTTATAGAATTGGTATTTGACCCTTAACTCTGGTACTCATGCTGTGCTCAAGGTTCCATGTCCACCCACGGTGGCCAAGGTCATCTCTATGTCAGTAAGTCTCCTTGGAATTTCCATAGATTTCCCCCATATCACATACATGTGGACGCAGGAACTAGCATTCTTCATATATTTGCATTTTTGTTTCCAAAGGAGACCAACCCTAAGTTCCTCCCCTTTTCCCTTTTCTGCTCCTCTTTGTGAATATCAGTGACATAGAAAAAGAGACAAGTTCTCTTTGCTTTCCGTGTGGGCTCCCTGCTTTACTACCACACACAAGCACAGTAGAAATGTGACATCTCCTTTTCTTTTGAGGCATTCTAATAACCCTTGTGCCTCACATCCTATCCTCCCCATCCATGTCCCAGTCACCAGGCAAGGTGACTCCCTGCCCTCATGGAGCCAATATTCCTGCGAGAAGACAGAAAACACAGCAGGAAGCATATGGAAAGACCAGGGTGAGTTCGATTTGTGATAAGTGGCATGAAGAAATTGAATCAGGACTCAGTAAAGGGGTGATGTGGAGAATGGTTAGGAAAGGCTGTAGCACCCCTCTGGTGCATACCCCCCTTTCCTACACTCCTAACTGCAGACTGGCTCAGTTCTCTACCTGACAACTCGAACTGAAGGAAAGGAAGTTCTGTTTTCAGCCTGGAGTTGTGGGTCTGGGTCGCTGGAGTTGTGGACATCCTTGTACCCTATTCCCTCTCTGAAGCTGACTCTGGAAGTAATCCCCAAATCCCAAGGCGCTGTATAGGCTTTCTGCCTAGCTACCCAGGTAGTAGTCTCCAAAGATTCTCCAGCTGGGGGTGCCAGGCCCCAAGGCTAATATTTGTGCGATTCTGGCTTTTCTCTGTCAGAATCCCACTTACCTCCTTTGGTGTATATTTTTTTCTTGAGCATAGTTAGCTGTAAGAATCTGATTTGCTTTACTCTGATTTCATCCCTCCCTCAGAGTACTGCATCCCGACACCCTTTTTCATTTTCCCAATCTGGTCTTGGCAAAACCTAGCTAGCAAAGTAATTCAGGCAAGTCCTTTCTCCTCAGTGGGCTGCTGGGTCCTTGCCAATAAATCAGTGCTCTCTCTAGATTCAGTATATCTCTTAGAACAGATATTGGTGCAAGTGACTTTTGAGGTTGTTGGACTGAGCTTTGAAAAGCATGGGTTGGCTTGGCTGGAGGAAGTGCCATGCAAACTCTCTGAGTGGGCTTGGTGTCCTCATGTGATGGAAGACAAGCCCTCACCAGAGAGACGGTGGGCTCTCACTGTAGCAGGAGAGGCCACAGGAGCATGCTGTCCTGGGGATGAACATTCAGGGCTATTCTTCTTGCTGCCTTTCTGTGTTCTTTTTATCCAGGAAGCTGACTACCATTAGCAAGCCAAATTATGCTTGGTAACCATTTCCCATTTTAAGTGTGTGCTGGTCTCAGGGAAGGGGAAATCCTCAAAACCCACTGCTTCTGACTCAGTACTGTTGGTTTTTCCATGACCACCAGCTTGCCTCCTTCCTCTACCACCCTAGTCATGTATGCTTTCCTTAACCATGACCTGTCTGGGCCATCCCATTGGCCTGGCTTTGATGTTCATCAGTAAGGAGTACTTCTTCCGTAAGTTCCAGAAAGGGACTTTTGTATGGGGACTGGGGAATAGGTTTCAGGTTATTAGATTGTCTTACTGGCAAGTACACAGCACACCTGATACAGGTCTCTGATCTTGTGCTTAGAAACTATGACTGCTTTCCCACTGACAATGTAAGTGGTGACACAGCTGGATGACCAAGACTAATGGGATGAATATGAGAACTGCAAGTGTTTGGCCATCCATCCATCCATCCATCTACCTATCTATCCATCCATCCATCCATCCATCCATCCATCCATCATCCATCCATCCATCCATCCATCCATCCAACCACCCACCCACCCACCCACCCACCTATCCATCCATCCATCCATCCATCCATCCATCCATTCATCCACCCACATTCAACATGGTTAAGATTTGGAGTTTTCCTGTATAGGTTGGAATCCCAGCTCTGCTACTCACCAAACATGCAATCTTGTGTTTTTAATTCACTCCTTGCCTCAGTATAGAATCAGATTGATATTGAAAATAATAACAAAACCTACTTCATAGTATTATATAGGTTCTGTGTTCTCTATTTTCCTCCTGGTTGAACATGTGTTAATAAATATTATTTTTGGAAAAAATAAAATGCACAAAGAAGCGTCAGGGACTCTCTTCAGCATTTCTCAAAGTCCTTCATCCAGTTCCCATGTTGGGCATATCTGAAAGAGGTAAAGGGTTTGTCAGGGATGATAATGGTGGTGGTGATGATGATGATGTTGATGATGATGATGACTATTTTTAATAATCCCTGGTTTGACAAAGAACCAGGAGGGATGAGCATGAGTTTTAAATTAGAACAACTGCTCAGTTATGGTGATTTCAGCTCTAGATCCAACTCCCAGTTTTCCAGGGGTGTGTTGCTCTGAAGCCTGGGCTGGGTGGCTGAGCATCTTCATGAAGCCATTTGTGAGAGGGGACACCTCATGTCTGCCCTTCACGCTGACCTGGGAGAGGAGCTTTTACCAATAACAACAGAAGAAGTCTGTAGGCCCTGACCAGAAGGGGATTTGTCAGTGTTTAACTTGGCTGGTGTCCCACAACCTACCTTCTTGTGCAGTTAGAATCCTTTCCAGTGTAATGTGCGAAAACCCTTGGGCCCCTGCCCACGCCCTCACAGAGCTGTATCACCAACATCTTTGAAGTGTCTGCAAATTGGGAAATGGTTGGATCCCACATTTCTCTGTGACATTTACTGAAACAAATGCCTGTTAATAAGTGACACGATTCCCTTGGTCTCAGTGATAAAGATGTACCTGTTACTGGGAACCCTTGAGAGGAGATCTTTGGTGAAGACCTGAACACTCACTTTAATTGGTGGTAGACAGATGCACTGGGAAAGCTCACAGTTTTTTTCCTCTATTCTTTTCAGTAAGAATGATGTGAAATAACACCCTCTCTGTCCTTCTGTGCCTTCTGTCCTGGACTTTAAAGACCGACAACATGGTGGGTTTGAAAAGCTCGGTTGCTTCAGGATGCAGAGTCAGCTGCTTTTTTGGATTAAATCATTTTAAGGTCATGAGCTTTAATTCTCACTTCAGTGATTCTCCAACCTTGTTTCGTGAAGCCCCGGAGCCTTTATCTCAAGGGATGAACATGTTAATTCCAAGACAATATTATTTCTGCTTTGTATTAATAAAACATTAAAACATATATCATCTTTGTAATGTGACTTATGAATTCAAAGCACTTGCATTCCTGTTTAGCTGGTCTTTGTGCAAAATTGTGTTGTTGGTGAGGATGCAGAGAGTCCTGTTTACTATTTTGTTCGAGGTGTGTTCACTGAGTGCCTACTGGTATGCAGTACTGAACAGAAGAGGAAAATATGGGTTCTCTTGGGAGCTTAACAGGATCCAAGGGCACATGCTGGACCCATTTTCTAAGGAAAAGGGACAGTTCAGAGAGATGAAGCAAACTTGGAAGTTTTATATCAAGTTAGCATCAGAACTAGATTATCACCCAACTCTTCTGATCTCAGCTTCCTGCTGATCTCAGGTCTTATGTCCCTGATGACCTGTGAGTGGGAGCAGCTCAATAACATGGGGGAATGGATCCATCAGCCTCCTTTTAGCAAGACTGGAAATCTGCATTCCTTGATCCTTCGGTCTGAAGGGTAAACGTGGAGTGGCTCTGGTGCTTCCTCTTGAACTCCAGGGATGATCTGACGGGGTGTAATCCAGACCCGGGATGGGATGCACTTCATCTTATCTTCAGATGCATCCTAAGTCATCCCCTGCTTAAATTCTTCCTTTTCTCCTCAAGAGATTCTGAGAATATTCAAATGATGGGCAAATAAAGAAAAAAGTAAGAAGGAAACATGGGAAGGAGAAGTTGGAGGACCGGAACGAGACTGGAGGAGAGGAAAGGAGAAGCCGGGAAAGCTTGCTGAACCCGGAATTCACAGATTGGCCATTGAAGCAATGTGGCACTTGGTTCCGGCTCCTTTCCTTTTCACTTTTCCCCGCTTCGCTGACAAGCGCGGTGCTTAGGCTGTGCGATGGTGGTTCTGCAGGAGGATTTCACGCCTGTCTGTCTGCACACCTTCTCTGGTTTCTTAGCAGTGGCCTTAGTGGGCTCAGTGTTCCAGGTCAGCTTCCTGAGTAATTTGATGACAGTTTATAAGCCCCAACTTTTAAATAGTCAGACATATGAACACCATAGGAAAACACAAAAGGCAAAATCATCATCTGCATATAAAAATGCATATAAACGTGTGCATATTCTCTCTTTTTTCTTTCTTTCTTTTTTCTTTTTCTTTTTTGGTGCTAGGAGTTGAACTGAGGGCCTTTGAGCTCTACCCTCTGCCTTTCTCTTTCTGTCTTTTTGTTCCCAAACAGTCTCCATGCTCTAATTGTTTTAAAACCTTTTTGTAATAAATCATGTATTGTAAACATTTTTCCATATCAAATATTTTTCCATGAAAAAGTTTTTGATAGCAGTGTAGATTTTCATAGAACAGGTGTACCACAATTTACCTAAATACTTCCCATTATTTAACCATCTCCTAAATAAAATATTTATTGTTATCTTTATGGATGGTTGTTTCTGAATATTTCCTAAGGATAAGTTCACATGTGTGTTAGCTTTTGCTGTGTAACAAGCCACCCCCCACCTTAGTGGCATCAAACAACGACTGTTTGTTGAGCTCTGCAGGTATGCATTTTGGGCCAGGTGGTTAGTTCCTGTGTGGACTGGAGACAGCAGATCTAGGCTAGGTCTGTTCATGCATTTGTAACCAGCTGGGGAGGTGCTTGGGATAACTGTAGAGTTTCACCTCCAGCAAGTCAGGCATGTTTCCATAGCAATCACAGAGTAGCAAGAGGAGCAAGAAAGCAAGCCTCCAGGCAAGGCTTTCTTCAAGTTTTTGCTTGAATTAAGTTTGCTTGCATGAAGTCTGTCCCCTAGGTCAGAGTATATGACAGGAAGACGCATGGAGCCAGTTTGAGAAAGCATTACCATAGGGCATGGCCACTGGAGGCTGGAAACTTCTTGGACCATTATTGCAGTCAGCCTATGAATGCAGTTCCTCAAAATCAGATTTCTGGGTCAAAGAGTGTGGCTGTCGTTAAGGTCTCTGTTGTTAGATCGTTCTTCAGAGAAGTTGCAAGGAATCTGCATTCCCATGCTGGAGTACGTGCGTTGCTGGATTTAATCATTGTTTTAATTTCTCCCCAGGAAAGAACATTGTATGTTTGCACCAGCTAATGCTAATGTAGAACAGAAGAATCACCTGACTGAGCTCAGCCAACCCACCAAGCTGTGAAAAAGAAATAGTTAATATTTTTAAAAATGCAAAAGAAAAAACATTGCAAAAAATGGAAACACTATATAACATTTATCATTAATATCTTCCCCAGTACTTGATTCATTCTGCCATTCTTCTTCTTCTTCTTCTTCTTCTTATTATTATTACTATTATTATTATTATTTTGGGTGCTGGGGATTGAACCCAGGGCCTTGCCCATGCTAAGGACATACTCTATCACTGAGCTGCACCCCAGCCTCTCTCAAATTATTCATTCACATCGTTGGGCTTAATGTATTTATATTATATTTAGGATCCTTGAGTCTGTATTCATTAGTGAAATTTGTCTGTAGTTTACTTTTTTTGGTCTGCTATCTCTGACAAGTTTTTTTCTATTTTTATCAAAACATCTGGGATATCTTCCATCTTTTCTTGTTTTTAATGCTTACGAAGGGTTTCGGTGGCAAAGGGTTTGCAGTGTTTTGAAAAGTTTGAGCGAATCTCCCACACCCCACAGAAAACAACTTAGGGGACCCCAGTGCCTTTCCTGCCTGGTGCCTTTTCTGGGATTGGTTACCTGGCAAATTTCCCAATGTATTCCATGATCATTACTGAGCCATTTTCAAATGTGCTGTTTTTTTTCTAAGGATAATCATTTAATTGAATTTCTAGTCTATTAGCATAGGGCTATGTATATTATTCTGTAGTGATTTGAAAATGTCTTTGCCATCTGCAGATCTGCCTCCTCTCATTCTTAGTGAGAAGTTCCTATTTTTATTTTTCAAAAATTTTCTTGATGAGCTTTGCCAAAGCATTTCTGCTTCATTTTCCCCCTCAAATAACCACCCCTTAAATGTATCCTCCAATTCTGTTTTTCTCTGTTTCCTGATAAATTAACTTCTGCTTTATTTTTCATTCTTTACTCAGTTTTATTACCTCTTCCTAGTTTCTTGAGCTAAGTGCCTCTATGTATTTTCAATTTTGTCTATTGATTTGCCAAAGACTGGAGACTATGGTGGTCTCCTACTATCATAGTTATTTCTTTAAGTATCTTTGTATTTTTTAAAACAAATTTTGCTTCTTATATTTTGAATGATTTTTTTTTTTTTGGACCCAGGATTAAACCCAGAAGCGCTTAATCACTGAGCCACATCCCCACCCCTTTTTATTTTTTATTTTGACACAGGGTCTTGCTAAGTTGCTTAGGACATTGCTGAGTGGCTGAGGCTGGCCTCAAATTTGCCATCCTCCTGTCTCAGCCTCCAGAGTTGCTGGGATTACAGATGTGTGCCACCAGGCCCAATTTTGAAAGTATGTTTGTTATAGGAGCCCAAGTTTCATCTCCCATCTGTATTCTGAAATCAGACAGATCTCCAGTTCAAATTCTCCTATCTTGCTTACCATAGGATGAACCAGTTCTAGATTTTCCTGAAGACTTGGCAATTGTAACAGTGCAAGTGTTACTTTTTTTGGATACTTAAATTAAATGATGTGATCAATGTAAAGTGCTTAATGTATGCCAGGCACATGGAACGCACATCACCATTGGTTTTTTAAATTATGGATGCACCTTTTATGAAGACATCTTTGTCCTGTGTTATAGTTTTGTGCTTTAAATTTTATTTGTCCGATATTAATCTTTCCCCTCATGGTAGCATTTCTCAATTCTTCATTTTCATTTTGTGTCCTTTTGGTCTTGGTGAGTTTCTTATGAACTACATATATTTAAATTCTGATTTTCTTTCCCCCAAATTAGGAGTCTTTGTCTTTCATGGGATAATTTGATCCATTTCCATTTGTGCAAGACACAGCACTTAACAGGCTTTTACTTTTTTCCTTTCTCAATCCATTCTCTCAACTTTAAAGATTTGAGAGCCAGAATTTATGAAAAATCTAAATATTTTCAATTTTGCCTGAATCCTTATTGACATGTGCATTATTCACTAAGGAATGAGTCCTAAGGTCTGCTTATTTCATTTATTCACCCCCCTTTTTTTTTGTGGTGCTGGGGACTGAACCCAGGGCCTTGTGCTTGCGAGGCAGGCGCTCTACCAACTGAGCTATATCCTCAGCCCTCATTTATCCACCTTTTTATGGAACCATTCCCTTTTATGGAATGAATTGATTGACAGATTAATTCAGTCAACAAGTACTTATTGGACACCTATACATGCCAGAGCTATGTTTGGTGGTGGGCAGAAGGTAGGTGACAGAGCCTTGGCCTGTGTCTCCATTGAACCTACTTTTAGAAGGAGAGAGAGAGAAGAAAAAGAAGCAAACAGACTTCAAGTTAAAACAAATATAAAGGAAATAGATAAGGGTCTCAAGCAAAGAATAACGACCACATGTAGGAAGTTTAATGGGGAGGGAGCTTCTTGTGTGGCCTTAGCTGCATGGAAAGAAGAAGGGCATATCAGGCAGAAGGATGTGCAAAGGCCCTGAGGGAGGAAATAGCCTCACTCTAAGGTTCTTTCTGTATATATTCTTTTTTCTGTACTCAACAGTTAGCTTGGGATTAAAGGAATACAAATAAGCGTGTGAATCTCTTGTCTGCTAAACCACACAGAGGGCTAGAAAATACTTTGAAGGCCAGCGGGGAGCTCTTCATTCCTCCCTCCATCCACCCACAGGCCCAACCACCCACTATCACCCATCCATCCACCTCCTACCCACCATTCATCCATCCATCCATTCATCCATCTGTCCGTCCATCCAGTGAACATTTATTGAGTACCTACTATGTGCCACCCCTGCACCAGGCATTGACCTTGTAAATAACACAAGCCCCTCGCAGAGTGTGGAGTCTGGTTGTGTAAACAGGCTGGAGGGCCCATGAGGATAAGGCTTGGCGGTTCTGACGGAGTGGGACGTGCCAGGGAGTGGAGGAGGCACGTGCGATGTGCTCCGCGGAGGCCTGAGCACGGGGGGTGGCGGGAAGGAGCCGAGAGCAGCTCCTGCCAGATGGCTCCATTCTTCCCCCAAGGAAGTGGGGACTTCATGCTGCGATGTGATACACAAGAACAGTGTTTCCTGTGGGTGTGCAAGGGCATTTTGAATCTAAAGACTACAGCTTGTTGACGTGTGAAAAAAAATTTTTTTTTCTTGCTTTTTCAGGCTTTGTGAAGGGGTAATCAGACTAATTTTATGAGCCTGGAAAAAAGGTTCTGGGGGGTGAATTTAAATGCAAACGTCATAGTGGCTGGAACCCTAATCAAATGCAGCTGTCACCTGTCACCTGTCTCCTAGGCAGACGCTGCTGGTTTCTCTAGCTGTCACCTGACAGCTAGGGTCTTCCAGATTCTGGAACAGATCAATTCCCTGCAGTTGAACAGATGCAGATTCTGGATCCTGCCTGATTTGACCTGAACTTCTAGGAACCTGACTGTCCTCAGCTGAGACGAGGAGAGGATTAGGGTCCTTGATCTCTTAAGTTCTTGTTGATCTTTGAAGTCCAGTTTTTCACTTGATCCTGTCCCTTCCCTCCCTCCCTCCCTCTGAGCTGCCCACCCACCCATGTGTCCATCCAATATCTGTGTGCCTGAGACTGTGCTTGGTGCTCACCCTGTGACCAGCAAATTAGGCTCAGTCCCTACCTCTTGGAACTTCCTAATAGGGAAGACAGACAAGCAAATATATAATATAATTACAGTTATGATAAGTGCTCTACATGAGAAGAGTAAAGTAGGTACAAATGTGTATCAAGGTGATGTGTCTCAAGTTGAGGATCAAAGAAGTCTTCCTTGATGAAGTAAGCTTTAAGCAAAAGCCAGGTGAAGATTGACAGACAAGCATCCATGCAGAGGTGCGGCCAGGACAGAGGTCTTGTGATAAGAAGGAGCCTGGTGAGAGCTGGAAAGGTTAAACTTCATAATGAAATACTAATGTCAGGAATACTAGCTGAAACTGCCTGTGGGCACCATGCAGTCCTTGACTGTGTGATCTTGATCGAGTCATTGACCTCTCTGAGCCTCAGCCTCTGCATCTGTAAAGTGGGATGCTAATGACCGAACTTACTCGGTTGGGTTGGTTTAAGGATCTGACCAAGTCGTGTCTGTGCGGTTTCTCAGCCCTCTGCCCAGGGCTGTGGTAAGTGTCCAGAAGATCATCGTCTGACTGTAACATTCATGAATGGTATTGGGTGAAGAGGTCCTGGTGTGGTTGAGGGCTTGTCTTTGGGTCTGTGGATGATCTCTTTGTTGGGGTCCCTTGGAGTTTCTGCAGAGGTGGAAGTCGGCCACGGCGCATGGCCACGCAGGTAGAACAGCAGCTCCTCCAATGGCTTCCACAGCAGGAGCGTGGAGATGCCAGCACAGCCTGGCCTGCAAGCAGCGGGGACGTTGGGGATTGGCCTTTGGCATTGGCAACACTGGTTGACATCAGAGAGGGCGTGGAAAGTCGAGGAGAATAATTACACAAAAGGCAATTCAGGGGGGACAGTTCGTTCCACTACTGTTCTTTGGCTGTTGGGGAGACAGCTCCCCTAGATCCCTCTGCTGAGAATCAGAGCTCTTTTCCTGTTATGGATTTCAAATGGTAACTTACTGGATTAAACAGAATGACGGACACATCTTCGCAGCATACAGGAAACCCTGTTTGTCACTACTCAGTCCTGAGAACTCTTTGTATATTATTGAGTAGGGAGAGAGACGCCCATGGAGACGGCATGGCCCCACTCTCTAGGACTCATCCTCTAACTCAGGTGACCTTGCTACCCTTTGGTGGCATTTGGCAGCATCTGAAGACATTTAGTTTGTCATCCCGGGGGGCGGGTGGGATTGCTCCTGGAATCTGGTGGGGGGAGAGCAGAGATGCTGCTACACATGTAGACGGACAGGACAGCGTCCCAGCAAAGAAGTGTGCTGTCCAGTGTGTCCGTAGTGCCCACACCAGAAATCCTGATCCAACTGCCTATGAAGGATCACTTTTGTTAAGTAATTTTTTTTTTTTCCCCCTGTGGTGCTGGGGATTGAACCCAGGGCCATGTGCTTGTAAAGCAGGCACTCTTCCAACTGAGCTATATCCCCAGCCCTGTTAAGTAATTTTTTTTGCGGAGGGAGGAGGCATCAATTTTTATGCAATTATCCCTTTACAGGGTGTGTGTGTGTGTGTGTGTGTGTTTGTGCGCATCTAAATGGCTACAACCACCTTTATCCTCTTTTCCTGGATATTTTAATTATCTACTATCAATTCTAATTGTTTACTTTTGAATATATGATGCAAAGTGTGAAGTGGTACAGATACAACAAGGCAAATGGTGAACAACTCGTCTCCTCTGTCCACTCCTGCCCCAGGCACTCAGTCCCCTCTCTGGGGGGACACCACCGTCACTGGTTTCTCACATGCTCGTAGAGATATTTCACATACAGATCTGATCCCTTTGGTAGATCAGGTTTTGGCCTCTTGTCTTTTTCTTATTTGACAATGTTATCTTAGAAATGTTTCCAAATTGGTCCATAGAGCTGCCTATTCATTTTAACACCTCTCTTTGTTCCTTTTTGTGGATGTCGTTGGGTGGACATGAGGTTATTTCCAGTCTTTTGCTATTAAAAACAATGATGCAACTGGGTGTCATGGGATTAGGGGTGGCTTATGCCTTTAATTCCAGGGATTCGGGAGGCTGAGGCAGGAGGATGGCAAGTTCAAGGCCAGCCTCAGCAATTAAGCAAGGCCCTAAGCAACTTAGTGAGACCTCAGTGATGCTCCTGGTTCAATCCCAGGACCAAAACAAACAAATGACAAAGATGCAGAGAATCTGCTCATCTCTAACTGTGGACACACCTTTGCAAGCATGCTCCATAATCCAGAGTCCTGCAGGTGGAATTCATGGGTTAAAAAGGTACGTGCATTTTACATTTAGCTAGAGGTTTCTGACTTCAGCAGTAGCTGATTCTGTGGGCCGTGCCTGCTCCCTGTGCCCCTTTCTGTCCCCTGTGACCCTCCTCTTCCCCAGGGGTCTCCTCTCCTTTCCCCTCACAGTTGCTTTCTCTAATCTACACCTTTTTCCCTAATAAAAATGAAGTTCCTAAGGATGGTTTGAAAATATGATGCTTTCCCATCATTCCGAGGCTCTGAGCACATGAGGGTTTGGGGTCTAATCTTTCCAAATTGCTCATGGTTCATACAGCGCAGCGAGAGCCTCTCTCTCTGCAGCCGATCCTTCGTGATGGATCACACACACCCTCTTTCCTGATGATCTTTCTTCTAGGGGTAAGTAGAAGGCTTGGGTTCTCTTGCTTAAAAAAGTTCATTAACGCAACGGGGGCACCTGCTGCTTGATTGGGAGGACGTCAGCTTCAGAGCCCGCTGGCTGGGATCTTGCTGTGCAGACTGGAAGTTGTGGGGTGTTTTTATCTGCAGGAAGCAGCTCTGGGAGCAGAAAAGGAGTGAGAGAGATGGATAGATGAGGGAATTAGAAGAGGAGGAAGCCGTGGGAGAGATGTCTTCTTTTAGAGGCAGGCACGGCAGATTCCTCCTGCCCATGGCTTTGGCATGCCACGCAGGAATTAAATGGGAAGTTGGGTTGCTCCGCCAGTCCTGATCAGCCACCAGCCTCACCAGGTTTCCGGAGTTGTGAACTGTTGTCTGAGCTTGTGACGGTCCCCTCTGAAGTCTCTTGCAGGGATTGGCTGGCAGCAGTATTTTCTCTGAGGTCCCAAAGATTTGAGTGGCCAAGAGGACATGGAAGGCCATTCCCTAGCAGCAAAGGTCATAGCAGTATCTCTGGCCTGGGAAGCACACTCCTGAATCTGGGAAAGGTTCCTGGCACACAGTAGACACTCAATAAACATTCACGGAAAAATGAGAAAACTTGATGACAGATGTTGGTCTGGATTCTTCCCCCTGGGGAGGGACTTGTTTTTAACCCACCGCCAGATGATAAACAGCTTCAGAGTGCAGGGGAGGGTTGCTTGGGAGAAACCAGGGTGTGTACAGGGTGGGGTGGGCTCTTATCTGTGTGGCCAATATTATATCTTTTCTAAAACTGGGATTTCTCTGCTGATAAGGGAGAGAACCTGAAGAGGTGGCATGTAAATATTTGCCTTATCCTTTAAAAAAAATCTTTTTTATTTCAGAATAATTGAATAAAAAAGTCTAAGCCTTCAATTAAGTCTAAGACTTTCAGAAAAGTTGCAAAGTTTATAGAGAGGATTCCTTTGTGTATCCTTTACTCCATTTACTCTAATGTTGGCATCTTATGTAAACATGATGAATCTGCCCCCTGGCATTTTGTGGAATAATTAGAAATCCTCTGAGAATTCATAGTGACTTCAGTTTGGGTCATTGATGCTGTCATCACCATCATCATGACCATCACAACAAAATATTAATAATGGCAGTGATAGTTATCAGCAATTATGATGGCACTTCTTCTGTTCTAAGTTCATTTTTTGCAATAACTCTTTTGACCCTTTCAGCATCCTGTGAGGTATGAACACTGTTAGAAGAATCCCCATTTACAGATGGGCAAGTTGAGGCCGAGGGCTCAGGTACTCAGCGGGTCTCTGGTTAGTATTTGAAATCTGGGTTTCACATTCCCCGCCATTGTTTTCTGCACAATAATGAGCATAGCTGTCACTTCTTGATGACGATGTGTTCAAGAGCTGGATTCGAAGTTCGACATGTGTTAGTGGCAAATAGCACTGATTTTCTGCTCAGGGCCAAGATGCACGGCTGGAAGCTTTTGTGTGAAGGAGGAGGAAGAGCACTTCAGCATGTGTCTGTGTGCCTGTGTGTGTCGGGAGGAGAGCCGGAGAGTCTACTGGTTTCTGTCCTAGTTATTTTTTTCCCAAATGTATTTAGACGGATCTGCCTGGTGCATCTGGACACTGGCTTCTCCACCTCAGCTCCCTCCCAGCAGCAGTGAGGATTCTCGAGGCGTGGTCAGAACGCGGACAATCAGGACTGCTTTAATGTTGAGTCAAAAAAGATAATACTTCAATTAAGCTGCAAGCACATGTCTGGGGACTGTGGGAGGGTGTTTGTTTGCTGCCCTAGAGCGGGCGGGGGGGGGGGGGGGGGGGGGGGGGGGGGAGAGTCAGTATCAAAGCAAGTTTGAACTGTGGGTTTGGGATCTGGAGGAGGGGATGTCATTGGCAGGCTCCTTGGGGAGGGGGACATGAACCCATTTTCCTCCCCGGGTCTTGCAGAGTGCAGCGGTCTCACTGCCTGGACTATTTTTCCCTTTACAAAGAGTGGGCTCTTGCTCAGGCTGCACGTCTCCTCCTCAGACAGGCCTTGGCGGCCACCCTGTTGATAATTACCGGCTGTAAGCTTCCTGAGCTCGGGATCTCTGCTCATTGCGGCATCCTCTGGTGTCGGGGACTGTGCTAGGCACGTAATGAGTGGATGGTGGTCTGTTTTCAAGTCCTGGCTTGTGTCTGTCTTAGAACTTAGCACTCTTTGTCACTAGCTTGTCTGTTTCCTTGCTGATGACCTGGCGAGTGGTTAAAGGTGGCTCTGGGGTCAGAATCCCCGAGTTCCAGTCCCAGGTCTTCTCCTTCGCTGCTGCGTGGGTTTTGCTAGTTGCTGAGTCTCTCTGTGGCTCAGTTTCCACTTACACACAAAAGGAATAAGAATAGTATCTCTTTCATAGGGTTGTTGAAACAACTCAAGTTAGTCTTGGTTAAAAAGGCTTAGAAAAGTGTCTGGCATGTAACAAGTACTTCATAAATGTCAGTTATTGTTAGCGCTCAAGAATATCTGGGAGTTAAAGGCTGGGGGAATCTTTGCATAAAATGTGCTTTTCCTCTTTGAGTGATAAAAATCTCCTCTAAGAAAGAGGCAAGGACAGATGGGGATGATCTGAGAGGCCCAAGAGATCCTTAAAACCAGGCTGTTGAAGTAATCCGGCATTTTTCTTGCTATTTTCTCGGAGAAGGTCCATATCTAGCGTGCTCAGTCTTTCTTCTCTCTGCTGCTTTTGTGGTTCTTCTTTTGCATTGGCCCTTTTTTTTTTTTTTTTCAAAATCAGCGCAGCTCGGAATCCTGCTTGCTAGCTTACTGCTGGGATCCACTGCTTCCATTTAGAGAAGCAGCTGGCCCTGGAATGCAGCCGCCAGGCTGCCAGGCTGACACCGAGGGCTGAGCCAGCCAGGAATGCACTTTGCAGCTCACTCGGAGCGGGACCTCAGGTCCACGGAATTTCTTCTCTGGTCTTACTCTGTCTTCGTCTGTGTCAGTTTGAAACATAATCCAAACGGTGCACACTCCTGATTTTAATCCCAACAGTAAAACGCATTACAACATGGTTGAAGTTTCCTCCCCTGCTCCTCTTGTTTCCCAGCAGGGTTACCAAGTTCATCGAATGAATTTGGGATGCAGAAGGAATAATGGTTTAGCTTGACGCAAATATCACATGGCACAAACTTCTACAAAAATATAGGTTGTCATTTATACGAATTTCAGATTTAACCAGGTGTCCTGTAATTTTATTAGCTAAATCCAACAACCCCAGAATCTCTCCTTGGGCCAGTTGGGTGTATCTTCTTCCAGTAATTTCCCAAACATGTGCGACTCAGGCATGAGACTTACTCCTGATGGAATCCTAGCATCATGAACAGGCTGGACACGTTGCAGATGCTTGATAAATATTAGTTGAAGGAATGATTACATTCTCCCCATTTTTCTTCACACAGTTGGGCATGTATTACACTATCATTTCATATTTAGCTTTTCCTTTTAATACTATCTCACAGAGATGGATACGGAGAACTGCCTCATGTATTTCTGAGGGTTCTGGAGTATTTCCTTTTATAAATGCATGGTAATGTATTTAACTAGTCCCCTGACAGTGGGCCCTGGAAATAGGAAGAGTCATTTGCTATTACAGAGAGTAAGGTCATGGACATTCCTATATATACCGCTGAGTTTGGGTGTGTGTGTAAGGACAGATGGAACACGGGAATGAATGGCTTACACCAAGGCTCTGTTCTTCAAGATGTGAATGGATGGCGCTAGATTGTTTTCCACAGAGAATCTCTTCACACTTCCCTTGGATGTCTTGTTCCACATATTGTTCCCATATCATCAAACTTGCTCATTTTACCAACCCAATCACTGAACTCCTGATACCTCGCGGTCATCTGAATTTGCATTTCTTTGCTTATGAGAAACATCTTATGTTTCTTTTCTCTTCAAACTGCCTTTTCTGATCTTTCGACTATTTTCTTTCTTACTTTAAGCTTTTAAAATGTATTAAATAACATATCTTATAGGCTTACGATTTACCTATAATATCATAATATAGAATTGGTTATTACTTGGAAAAAAAATGGATCTGTATGGGAACTTTCTACCTGGTGAGCATGTAAAATGTCTTAGTCAAATTTACGTCTTTTTTCCACGTATTCTGCGTTCTGTGTCTTGCCTAGGAGGGCCTCCTTCCACCTCAGTGAGATTACAGAGCAATTCCCCCATATTTCGCTACTTTAACTTTTTCTTTTTTCGTTTAAATCTTTAATCCATCTGGAATTTATTTTGACTTTAGGAGGGAGGTGGGGATCGAGCTTTATTTTTTACCAGATGGCCAGCCAGTTGTCCCAATCCCATTTATTAAATAATCCATCGCTTCCCACAGAATTGAAATGCCGCCTTTATCATATATTAAATTGTGGAGGAGGGATTTTGTGCTCATTTTCTGAGGGTTTCCAGAGTCAGCGAGGCAGCAGGGATTTTGCGGGGTGGGGGGGTGGGGGGGTGTCTCAGCCAACTAGAGGCAGAGATCCTGGCCTCAAGGGGGAACTGTGATTTATGTAGCCAGAACTCCTATGTGTGGGACCCTTGGAGGTCCCTGGGTAGGGATGGGGCAAGAGCAGGGGGGAGCAAGTGTCTGCGATTGACTCACAGCGGGACTTCATGACCTCCGCACTGTTGGCATTTGGGGATGGACAAGTCTGTTGGGGACTCTCCTGTTCACTGTAGGACATCCAGCAGAATCCTTGGCTTCTACCTGGTCAATGCCAGTAGCAGTCCTCACCTTGAGACACGACAGCATGTCTGGTTGAGGACCACGGCTTTATCAGACCTGGGCTGAGCAGACCTCTGATGAGAGAAAGGGCCCCTGAAGCCCTTTCTTGTACTGAGGTTCTGCGACGAGCAATATCAAGGCCTCTAGATGTCTGGGAGCCAGAACGGAAGTTGCCTTTCTATCTCAGAGACCAGACCTCCAAATTTGTCGCGTGTGCTGATCTGTGGAGGAGGAAGGGTGGGAACCACACAAGTGGACTCTGGGAGGCACAGAGGTTCCCACTTGAACCTGAGAAGCAAATCTTCTAAGACTCCCCAACTCCCAGCCTGAGCCATCCCTCTTGCCAACTGCACCCCCAGAGAAAGGGGCTCCCTGGGCCATGGATGCAGGAGCCATGACCCCAGGAGCCGGAGGCAGCAGAAGTTTTATGATTTAACACTGTGTCAGTTTATTCCTTGAGGAGCAATAGAATCCACAGGCTTATCTTTGGAGCAGCAGGAAGTGTATGTGGTTGGGAGATTGGAGGCGGTGGGTGGGGAGAGAAATTCCATATAGAATAATAAGTAGGTGTGGGAGTGAGATGGAAGGAAGGGAAGGAGGCTGGTCCCCGGGGCCTCTGGGAAGGAGGACACGCAGAGGGGAGCTGTCTGGGGGTTGAGCAGCCGCTCTGGAGACTAGCCAGTGGGAGCGAGGACCCGATTGTTCATGGCAACACGTCAGAGGGAGAACAATGGTTGCTGGGTGGGGTGGAGGTGGGGAGGAGCAGCTTGAAGAAGGAGACGCAGGCAGGAAGGTGTCTCCATGGGCGCCAGGGAGAGAATGGGGGGAGGGCAGCTCTAATCCGGGAACAGCTTTTGCCAAAGCACCTGCATAACGACCAATGGGAGTTCTCGCCAGGTGTGGTCCTGACCCAGGTTGCAGGTTATGACAGGGACAGGCACCTTGGATGCCTTCCTAAGGGGCTTGGGCTCTTCCCTTTAAAATGTCCCTCACCTGGTCAATATGGAAAACCCATGATGTACAGGTGAGCCCAGGAAGACAGCGAGGAACCGAGGCATGCCACCCACGGATTGGCCTCCTGCATAGACAGCCTCACCTCCATGTCCTTGGTGTCCCCCCTCGTGCCGGCTGGCATCATGCTCCTGAGGACCAGAGTTTGCTTCCTGGTGTTGATGGCGCCTGGTGCATGTTGGCGTTCGGTACCTACCAGCGGGGTGCCCGGGGCCATGCTGCACACCTGGTGGCACCTGCTCTTCTCCATTGGCAGTCAGCGGTCCACCCTCCTGTCAGCCACTGCCTCTCCAAGGCAGGGCTTTTTCATGGGTGCAAACCAACGGACTGTAAGTGGGCCACACTTCATTCCACCGACCCCTTTCTGCTGTTCATCACGAGTGCCCTGGTCTGTTTGGGCCACAGACTGGGTGGCCTCACCAAGAGAGAGGTACTTTCTCCTAGTTTTGGAGGTTGACGTCTGAGATCAAGGCACTTAGTTAGGGTTTTCTCGTTCACAGATGGCCACCTTCTCCCTGAGTCCTCATATGACAAGCTCTCTTGCATCTCATCAGAACACCAATCCCATTCCTGGGGTTCTGCCCTCATGACTAACCACCTCCCAAAGCCCCACCTCCTGTCACCATCCCACTGGGAGCAGGCTTCAGCATGTCAGAGGGGACACACATTCAGTCCAGAACAACAAAAGTGACATCTTTGGCATCTCAAGTCCTCCTCCAGCACACCCTGAATATGCCATCAGGGTTGCCTCCCTCCGTACCTGTCCATCTCCCACTCCCAGCTCTCTCCTGGCTTCTCACCATCTCCGTGGGCTTCACACTGGACAGAACAGAGGATGTCACCTTCTGCAGCCATTGGCGTGTAGAAGACTGCATGTGACATTGGTTTCTACCTTCAGAGTTTCCTGCCAGTGGGTCCTGCTGGGATTTGGGGGCCCTAGTTATCATGAGGTCACCGTGTGGGGAACACACTCCCACCTCCTTTCTCTTCAGATCCTTCTGGGGGCCAAAGAGAAAGGCTCAGGTTGGCGCCAACATGCCTTCAACACACCGAGTGCATCCTAAACAGAGCAGGTCTCAGGCTCAGACAGTGACCTCAAGCCCAAACAAAGTAATGTCATCGTGTTTTTGCTGTGTTTATTTTTATGGTGAACTTCTAGTTATGTTCAGACATACTGATTTTTCGATCCATTTATTTAATTTTTTTAAATTGAGCTAAAGTTCACATAAAGTTTATCATTTTAACCATTCAAAAATGTGCAATTTAGTGCTTTTTAATAAATTTGCAATATTATGCACCATTCTGGAATGTTCTCACTCCTCATTTCTCCCTTCTTCCCAGCACTTGGCAACACTAATCTACTTTCTGTCTCTATAGGTGTGTATATTCTGGACATTTCATAAAAATGGAATCATACAGTATGTGGCCCTTTGTGACTGGCTTCTTAAAATGTTTTCCTAATTCAAGCATATCGTAGCACATATCATCACATTATTCCTTTACATGACTAAATAATATTCCACTGTAGGATATTCCACATTTTACACATCCATTCATTGGCTGGTGGAAGTTGGGGTTACTTCCACTTCTTGATTGTTAGGAATAGCTATGAATATACATGTGCAATTTTTGTATTATGAACATATGTTTTCTTTTGTCTCTCTCTCTCTCTTTTAGTTCCAGGGATTGAACCCAGGGATACTTAACCACTGAGCCACATCTCCAGCCCTTTTTGTTTTTATTTTGAGACAGGGTCTTGCTAAATTTCTGAGGCTGGCTCTAACACTTGATCCTCCTGCCTCAGCCTTCTGAGCTGCTGGGATTTGCAAGCATGTGCCACTGTGCCTGGCTGTTTTCAACTCTTTTGAGAATCTTCCTAAGAGTGGAATTTCTAGGTCATAGGATAGCTCTGTGTTTAGCTTTTCCAAACCATTTCCTTTATTAGATATCATAAATTAAAAACGAAGTCAATTTAGGTAAAACTATTAAGAATATTGCAGATGGTGTGTGGATGTGGCAGACAGCATGAAGGTGGTGTGTGGTCATGGAAGGAGGGGACTCCTACCTGGACGCGCTCCCTCACTCCCATTGACCAGTTCCCATCCATCCTTCCAGCCTTCTGTTCTGCCTTTCCCTGAAGCCTCCATGAAGTCAGCCCGGCCTCTTCTCATCTTCCAGGAACTGTCCATTCTCAGAGATACTCTCCTTTGCCCTATCCCTGGGGATGCTCTGCCTGCTTGTTTCCCCAGGAGCTGGGCTGCTATGAGCTCACCTTTTTTTAGGACCCTAGTTTAAGCCCTAATTGTACTTCCCCCGCTCACTGCCTGCTGGCTTCTCGGCCATTCTTCTGCTTCTACCCAGAGCTGCTCTGCGACAGGATGCGTATTGCAGTGGCCTGTTCCCTTCTGAGCACAGCCTCCTGATGGAGGGTTGATGGACACTTGCTGAGCTGACTTTCCTTGATGCCCTGGCTCCGGCTCTGGACCTGCCCATCATCCTCCCTCTTGGGCTGTTTGCTGAGGGTCTGGGCTTGGGGTTTACTCTTCACCTCCTCCCAGGTTCTGGAAGAGGTCTTTCTGTCTTGGGAGGTGAGTTTGGGTGCTTGGTGAGCTTGTTTGGGTGCAAGCCTCAGGAACTGAGTTGGTCACGCTGGGAGGAGCAATAGAACAAGAACACAGGGTCACCGCTTGCTCCCAGGGGAAGAAGGTCAGCTTGGCAGAGGGAGGGAAGAAAATGGGAAGAGTGTTCAGCCTCTCATGGCTGCTTCTCTGTGTCTGTACTCATTATTCTTGCCTCTGGGCATGCCTGCTTCCTTGGTTCTTCTCTCTATATGGCATGGAAGGTCGGCCTCCTAGAGTTGTCTAGTAGTGATCATGGCCTTGACCATGGAAGAATATGATTGGCAGCTCTTAGGGCTGGTGGCCAATGGATGAACTGCAGCAAGGATCTGGATCGTCTTTACCATCACCGTGGGTCAGAGAGGCAGTCAAGGTCGAGATGGTCAGGAATGGAGCCCTTAATGGTGTCCAGTAGGATTTAGGGCAGATCTTGAGCTGTGAACTTCAGCCTCCACTTCTTCCTAAGGCTGTAGACGAGAAGGAGGAGGCAGGCTAGTCATTTGTAAGTGTAGGAAAAGAGCAACGTGACAAAAACAGTTGACACCACACCTGCTAAGCTTGGAAGCTCTCAGTAGTGATCTCTGTGGAGAAGCCAAGCACGAAGCAGCTGACCTGCTCCATCTTGGGGGAAGGCAGTTCTTCTGACTTTTCTGGTGGGGTGGGGGAGGTTTGCAACATCTTTGGAAACATCCTGGCTCTTTCCCTTTGTCCTTTGTCTCGGGATGTCTGCTCGGGCAGTGTTTGGCTTGGTGCCCTGCAAGAGGAAAACGAAACCTCACTCCTTGTTTCTGGGCTGCTGCCACTCTTGTGGGTGTTCTTAGCTTAAACTGTGCCTTCTGTGTGCCACCTGCTTGGGGACAGAGAATGGCCTCTCTATTTGTGTCATAGGGGTGAGAATGCTCCCCAGTGTGTGGAAATATTCCCAAGTCTTTAAGCCTTGGTTACTCAAATCTGTACAATGGGCTCACAGAGCCCACAACTGGGGAACTGGATGTGCAGCAACATTCGGGAGAGGCTCCGTGCTGGCGTGACCAAGACCCTGGGCTCTGGAGTGAGGCTTGGTTCTGAGCATGTGCACCACCCCTTGGCTAGGTTATGTCAGGCAAATTGTTTCTCGTCTCCGTGCCTCATTTTCCTTGCTCATGGGTGGGAATGACCAGAGTCCCCCCTCAGAGGGTTGCCGGAGGCTTCCATGAGTTAAGACACATATGAGCCTCAGATCACTAAGCCCTCAATCCACGTCCACCGTGACTTTTCTACCTGGTTGATCGTACTCTCTCAGGTGGTACCTGGGACGGGGGAAGGAGCCAGCCTGTAATGGCCTCTTCCTGGTCCAGTCCGGCTCTGCAGTGGACTGCGCTGGTGATGCCCACCAGGCCTCAGCTTTCAAGCATACATTTTTCTTTTCAAAACCACTTAGCAGGGCAGATTGGTACCACGCCAGCCCACGCCAGATCCTCCGTGCTTCTCCCTTCAAAGTCTGTTTACCTTCTGCAAGACCAGGAGCCATGAAACCCTCTGGGTGGCCCTTTTCTGGCTGTGACATGCACCGGAGGCCCATTTTGGGCTGGTTTGCATTGTGTTAGCAAACAGCAGGTGCGGTGGTGGCCTCCCCTCCCGCTCCCGCCGGCCCGCTCCCTGGGGACGGCTTGGGCTGATGCAGTTTTAATGAATACACATTACTGTTTATACTCTGCAGCCAGGGACTGGCTGCTTGTTTGATGCCGAGGTTTACAGCTCTGCCTTTTGAAATCCTGTCTCCCTCACTTGTGCTTCTGGCCACGCTGACGTTTCCTTGGCCCTCCTTCTGCTGTCCCTCCAAATAAGGTGTTCACTGTGAAGTCCTGTGCCAGTACCAGAGCCACCGCCTTGCCTAGGAGGGAGCGGATCATCTAGAACAAAGCACAAGAGTGGACTCTTCTTAAAAAATTTTTAAAAGTACATTTAAAAAAAAAATCCTCAAATGTTTGCCTATTAGAGAACAATTAGAAAACAGAAAGGAGCACAAAGAAGAACCTAAAAATCACCCACAGCTCCACTGAGGAAATAAAGAAGGAACCACGAACATTTGGGTTTATGTTCTTGCAGATTTTCATCAATGCATTTCGTCTATGCATTTTAAATTAAAATTAGAAACTGGACTTAAAACATATTATTCTCACATCTGCTTTTTGCACCCCACAATTAGTATATGATGACTATCTTTCCAAGCCAAGAAATTAAAAAAAAGAAATATACATTTGCAGAGTCTTTTCCCCAAGCACCGTTGTATACGATTCTATGGTTGTTGTTTCTGTCCTCATTTATAGAAGACTTTAATTGCATTAACATTTGAATCGTTCTGCACACTCACTAGTTCAAAATGAGAAAGGTTCAAAAGGACCTCCTTGGAAAGTCTCTTGGCCTTGGCCATGCAGTTGAGCTCCCTAAAATCAATCAATATTACCAAATTTTTTTTTTGTCACTACTTCTGGAAATAAGCTATAATATACATGGGAGTATGATTGATTTTTCTCTCCTCCATACACACACATTCAAATGTTAGCTTACCTTGAATTTTTCACGTAACAGTATATCTTAGTGTTTGCTCTGCATCAGTAAGGAAAGAGTCCCCTTATCCTATTTTATGATGGCATAATGATCCATGGTACTCTGTGTTTTAAAAACTGGGAGGTATTGACTTGGAAACCTTCCCTGTGGTTCTCTCCAGGACGCCCATTCAGAGACCAGGAGGGACTGCGGGTCCAGATTATGAATGGGATTGGCCTTGATGGGTCTGAATGACAAAGACAGAGCTGGTGAGCCACATGCCAGGTGGCGGTCGCTGGCACAGGGCCATTTGTGACGCCTCTGCAATTTCCCAGATGGACCATGTTTGAAACAGAGGCTTTGCCCTTCATTTACATTTGGTTGAGAAAAGGTAGCACCGCAGGCTCAGAGAGAGGACTGGATGCTGCTTGCACGTTCTGGCAGGACATATTGGGGCCATCAGAGCACAAGGGATCTCCCAGAGCTCTTCAGAGGACAGCATTGGCCTTAGTATACTTGCCTCCAAGTCGAAGGTGTGAGATAGGGGACTAGCAGAGCGTTTTACACTCAATTCTTTGTCTTTCTCAGGGATATTAAGTCACCAGTTCAGAATGTTTCCAGTATGTTGAGGGAACACTTTGAAATATTAGGATGAGGGGAAAATAAATGAAATGGGGTTTATCAGCAGAACAGTGAAAAATCCTCTAGAGTTAAATAAGAATTGTTTTGTGCAGGTAAATGAGCAGTATGGAGCTAAACAGGAGGGGCGACTGATGTGGGAATGGGGGAATTTTCTGTCACTTGGATGGGAGGGAGTCAACAAGAACATAGGAGAGACAGGAGGACGCCTGAAAGGTGGAGGCGCAGAAGCTCAGAGGGTTTCCATGGAAAGACATAGGAGGTAATCATCCATCCACTAGAAGACCTCATCCAACATCTTTTTTCTAAATTTTGGTGAATGTCATGACTGTTTTCCTTATTGGTTAGAAATCAGGGCAAGAATAAAGACTCTTTTCTACTGTTGCCTGTGTCATGAGGAATGAAGTGCAACAAATAGCCAACCAAACATAGCCATTTTTAGTAATTTTAGCATACCTTCTTAAATAAGTCCAGTAGGACTTGAACAATTGCAGAGAGGTGCTAAGTGAAGAAAAATAGTGCACAAAAGCTTATGAGATCAGCCAATGCTGTGCTTAGAGATATGTTCATAGCCTTAATACTTTGATTATTAAAGGTCTGGGATGCTTTGTTTTGAATATAATCAGACTATTCACATATTCTAATAGACCTATGTAATGGCTCAAAAGCATGTCTGGCATCCTTCTTAGAAACTCCAACCAGATCCAATTTTCTTTATTCAATCTATAATGACTTTTTTTTTCCTCCCAAGGTGAGACATTCTTTTTGTTGTTTAACTTTACATGTATTTGTTTAAAGAGACACACTAACTGTATTATCTGTCAAATTTATTTTTGAACCTTGATCACAAATATGATCTAAGGGATATAAATTGCTAAGGATCCAGAAAGAAAATTGTTTCCGAAAGAAAGTAACAATGGCTCTATTATTTTTGAAATGTTTCCTGGGAGGCATCCAAAACCAAATCAAAATGAACGACTTGAAAATACATTTGTGAAGATCCTCTGGGAATATGCTTTGAACACCGAGGTTCATATGAGAACAGTTACAGAAGAATCTGGAAGAATATCTGGAAGAATTTTCTGGTGTCTGAATATATTTTCAAATGACCAAATATCTACATATTTCAATATGAATTCTGTTTTATTAGTTTTTCTTTTTATAAGACAACATGTTATCATTGCAGAAATCAGAGAGTAGGATCAAACAAAAGAAAAATAGGGCAGATGAGTATAGGTAAACTGGAACTTGTCACTGAGGGCTCAGTTTCTTTGATCTTCTCACCCTGCCACCCTTAACAGGGAATTTTCTTTCAGATGAACACAGGATGGTTGCAGAACCTCCAAGCATCTGATCTGCATCGTAGGCATGAAGAATATACAAAGACCTGAGTGAGCTCTTTTCCTCTCAAGACGTTACCCTTTTTTACTTGAGAAGAGATAGTGGTGCACTTTCCAGAATCCACCCATGTCCTCATGCTGGTCAGGGCTGAAAATGAGGCTGAGTGCTAGATTTTTATCTGAAAGAATTGTGGTTTTGAATAATTTCACCATCCTGTAAGGGAGAAGGTAGGTGCACATTGGGTGTGCAACTCACAGATCTGTCACAAAGGACTCCCTTTAGTCTTCATCATGGTGACAAGTTGGTTTTTTTTCATAGCATTTTCAATACTTTGGAGTTTTGTAAATAGTACTTTTTATTAACATATTATCTTTTCTCCATCAAATGGGGAGTGTTTCTGATTTGTAATAGGAGATAATGAATACTCAAGTGGATGGATGTACAAAAGTTTTTGTTCGTTTGTTTCCTGTTCCTTTCAGAGAAGGTCTGTATTTGTCTAGTATTGAACATTGGGATGGATTTTGCTAGCTGTTAGGCAATTTTTTTTCTTCTTTTTCTTTTTCTTCTTTTCCCTCCCTCCCTCCCTCCCTCCTTCTGCATCCACCTGCCTTCCTTCCTTCCTTCCTTCCTTCCTTCCTTCCTTCCCTCCTTCCCTCCTTCCCTCCTTCCCTCTTTTCTCTTTGCCTGGGATTGAACCCAGAAGTGATTAATCACTGAACCACACCCCCAGCCCTTTCTATTTTTTTTTTTTAAGATGAGGTCTCACTAAGTTGCTGAGGCTGGCCTCAAACTTGCGATCCTCCTACCTCAACCTCCCGAGCCACTGGAATTGCAGGCATGTGCCACTGCACCCAGTTTAGGCATTTTTCTGATTGTCTTTTTTCAGTTTCTGACTGAAAGACAAAGAAAGTTGAGCTCTGTAGAAATTTGCTTTGGCAGCTGTGTCAGCTTTCTGTCACTGTGACAAAATGCCCGACATCAACAACTTAAAAGGAGGAGAACCAGGCATGGTGATGCTGCCTGGAATCCCAGCACCTGGGAAGTGACACAGGAGGGCTTCTTGAGTCCAGGAGTTCAAGATCAGCATGAGGAACATAGACTCCAGCTTAAAAAATAAAATAATATGGAAGAAAGACAGATTTTTATTTTGGTACTAGGTTTCAGTTCATGGTTGGCAACTCTATTACTTTTGGTCTGTGGTGAGCTGAGCATCATGGTGGGAGTGTGTGGTGCTCACTTCACAGCAACTGGGAGGGGGTCTGGGAGAGGGAGAGAAGCAATGGGTGTCGTTTATCCTTGTTCTGTCTCTGCTCCTTCCGGCACTCCTCCTTTACCACTGAGGTGTCGGGGTTCTGGAGGCTTCCCTGAGATTTCCGACTTGGTGGTTTCTGATGTTTGGACTAGCATTTTTTCTCCCAAGAGCTTCTCTTTAAGCCTCCCTCAACTTCAGTCCACACTCCTCTACTTCCACAGAGAATTGAAGTCTCCCTGCCCCAGGTCCCATCTGGGTTGTGGCATTTGATCATAAAGAAAGGATGCATGTCAACACTCCTGATTTTTACAGCTTGTGGGAAGATGCACGCATCTTAACCATTTTTAGGTTACCATACTCTAGTGGTAAGCACATTCATTCACATTTAATGCAACACATCTCTAGAATCTGTCCGCCTTGTAAGACTTAAACTCTATACCAGTTAAACCGTTCTCCACCACCTACCCCACTTCCTGCAGCCCCTGGCCACCACCAGGTTACTTTCTGCCTCTGAATTCAACTGCTCCAGCTCCATTAAGTGAGGGGAATTGGACAATATTTGTCTTTCTGTGGTTGGTGTGTTCTACTTAGCCTTCAAGGGTCCGCCTTATTAACATGTGCCAGAATTTCCTTTTTTTTTTTTAAGCTAAGTAATATTCCATTGCATGTTTATATCACTTTTTAACTGTTCACCTGCAATGGCTATTTGGGTTGCTTCTACCTCTTCTTGGCTATTGTGAATATCATGCTGCTGTGAAACTCACTGTACAAATATGTCTCCCAGACTCTGCTTTCAGATCTTTCTGGATGTGGAATTCCTGGATCATACAGTAATTCTATTTTTAATTTTTTGAGGAACTACCACACTGTCTTTCCATAGCAGCTATGCCACTTTGCATTCCCACCAACAGTGCACAAGACTTCTGATTTTTCTACATCTCCCCCAACACTTGCTATTTTCTGCTTTTTTTTTAAATTTATTTTTTTGTTAGTAGCCGTCCATGGGTACACAGTGGCATCTCATTTCCAGTTGCAGTTCTCTCATGATGAGTGATGTTGAGCATCTTCTCATGTGCTCGTTGGACCTTTTTATATCTTCTTTGGAGAAATGTCTATTCAAGTTGACTTCCATGATTTTGCATTATCGCGTCTGTATCGAGTCAAGCAAGCCAACCAGAATAAATCCTGGCATTTAGACCGACTTTGTGGTTTTCTGCAAATAAATTCTGCCCCCAAATAACCTCCAACTTGCTGGGAGCAGTCAGCACGAGAACAGTTCTGAAGATAACTTTCTTTAAAAAAGGAAATTCATGAAAGTATCATGCATCTTCCTTTTTTGACACTAATGGAACAATTTAATGCAATTTCAGAGGGAAGTGGAGTCGCTGTGAAGGCTCATGTGACGGGGGAAGGTTCCCCAGTGCTGTCAGGTGGTGTGTGTGGGAGCAGAATGGCCTTCTCTGCAGACTCACCGGGGAAGGAATGGGAGAGGCAGCCCCTTGTTGGCCGCTCAGGCTCAGGGCAGAGCCCAGGAAGGGCGATGGAAGAGGGGAAGGCCGGTTCTTCCAGACTCCTGCAGTAGTTGCTGGAAACTCCTTAGTAGAAGTATTCTGCTGCATCCGACAGATTCCGTGCCTTCTAAGTACAGGGTAATGGAGGCAGTGTACCCAAGTGTACCCAGGAAGCATAGTGGTTTGAGAAAACACAACACTCTTTGGACTTTGAATCTTTCTAGGTCTCAGTTTTCTCATCTCATAAATGGAGTTTTTTTTGGAGGTGGTTACCAGGGATTGAAACAGAGGGGCTTAATCACTGAGCCACATCCCCAGCCTTTTTAATATTTTATTTAGAGACAGGGTCTTGCTAGGTTGCTTAGGACCTCGCTAAGTTGCTGAGCCTGGCCTTGAACTTGTGATCCTCCTGCCTCAGCCTCCTGAGCTGCTGGGATTACAGGCATGTGCCACCAAACCCTGCTAAATGAAGGTATTAGTAGGTTCTACCATAGAGGTGTGGTGGGGTTTAAACAGGAAAAGGTAGGTGAAATGTTGGCATCTAGTGTGTAAGTTACTATTAATTGCTGGGGACTTGGCCATATCCTTGATGTTGTGATAGCCTGGTTCGTATAAACCTGTAAGGCCAAGGCAGAAATGCGGGGCTAAGATGTGCCGTGCCCTTGTAGCGTGAGAGCACCAGGAATGAACCATGAATTCTGGAGCATGGTTCTTGGCTGGGCGTCGAGGTGGACTTCACTAGAAGAAGGCATCTGGAGTTGAATCTTGCAGGCTCGGTTAGTTTTGATGAGACTTAGGGAGACAGCAGGGCAGGTCAGGGAGCGGTACTAGCAAAGTCTCAGAGGTGGGAAAGTTCCTGATTTACTGCTGACTGAGATGTTGGTTTGGCATGGAAAACCATTGCAAGATAGCAAAAACCTCGAAACTCCATGTTCAAAGGGACGTTGGCTGATTAAACAACATCTTCATGTTCATCCACAGGCACATATCTCTGTGTAAAAGTGTCACAGATTCAAATCCTGCAGGAACCAGGCAGGAGACCTAAGTGAGTGATGTGAGTGGGCCTTGAGCAGAGGTGGTGTTGAACTCAGGAGTGGGTGTCTTGTTCAGAGGCACACCCCAAAGTCATCTCTGCCCTGCTGGAGTGTGATCCTAGGGCCGTCACCTCTGCTACCTTTTCAAGAGGGGTCAGGAATTTTGTGCACAAAACAGAACATTTTTAAAAAAGTGGACCACATAAAAGACACCTGCATGCTAACACTGTCACCCCTTATTTATGCTCTATTAGAATTTTTAAAGAGAATACATGCAACCTTTATTTGGCAGATCTGCTTACTGAAATCTTCATGTGCTGAGAGCTTGTAAAGGGGTTGATTCACTTTGGAAGAGCCAACGTGGAAGGCCATACATACTATGGTGACTTGACAGCAAAAATCGCTGCAGGAACTCCAGGTGCATCTTCTCTAAGTGATGCTGTTGCTTTGACTACACATTTTCAAGAAGAAAAATAACACACTCCCCTTCCTCCAGGGCATTAGCCGCCAAAGCTGCTACCAGCAGAACCCAGCATTGTGCTTTGCTGAGGGAATGGAAGATGTGGTTTGATCAGCAGTCCTGGCCACACAGGTGGAATGGTAGCCAATGTCTACCTGAGCCACATTCACTGGCCAACATCCAGAGGGTGGTCATTTATTTTAGGTAGCCAGTGTTGACAGGTACAGTTTGGATTTTGGCAAGCTTGATGGATGTTAATAGGATCTGCCTGTTCTTTAGAATTGCACTTCTCCCCCTCCTTTGCTACCTACACATTTGAATGCAAAAGGTACCTAGATAACGCTGACATTTGAATCTTAAAATCTTAGGTTTGGAAGGAAAACTTAACATTCATTTATTGAACCACTGTTTATATGAGGCAGGAATCTTGGTTACAGGAGCTGGAAAGCTCAAACTGGCTTGATTCAGAAGGGAAGCCATTGCTTCACGTAACTGAAAAGTCCAGGTAGTTGCCTTCAGGTATAGTCTGATCCAGGGGTTCATTATGGTACCAGGACATGATTTTTCCCATTCCATCCCTACTTCTTCTGAATTAGCTCCATTCTCAATAGAAGACTCTCCCCCCATCATGGCAAGAGGACTGTGGAAACTCTACTTGCATTTCCTCTAGGTTCAAGTCCATGCAGGGAAGGGTACTTCCCTCTTTCTCATATCTCAGTGGGTCTGAATTGGCTACCAGGGCCAGTGAGAAAGCAGTGCTCTGATTGGCCAGCTTTGCCCACTTTTGGAGTTCAGGATGGAATTAATGCTCCTTGAATTAGATGGACCAAGAGTGGGAAAGGAGATTTGGTATTGTTATTAAAATAAGGCTAAGTGAACACCACGGTACCATCTAATACTTGAATTCCTTTTCTAGCACACCACTGGTGACTGCCCAGTACAGTATTGGCCACAGCAAATCATGTGGCCACGTCTGATTTCAAGAGTGGAAGACAGGCTTCACTCTGCTACATGCTCAGGGTTGGGAAATCAGAATACTTGACCCAGGGCTCCCCATGCAACCAAACTTCCGTATTTCTATTTTCTTCTTGATCACCCATTTCTGTTTCCTCTAGTGACAAATGCAATGAATATTTTGAGACCCAAACTTGACCCTCCAATATTTTATCTTTGTTTAGTTACTTTCAAATCAACCAAGCTATCTCTATATCTTGTTTCAAAATTCAAAGATTCTGTATATATTACGATGACGACAGTTGATAATATACTATATATTTGAAAATTGTTGGGAGAGTGGATTTTAAGTGGTCTCATCCCACCTCCCCAAAATAAGTATGTGAGATGATGCATATGTAAGTAACTTGATCTAACTACCCCCAGTGTAGACCATAAATAGATACAGTTTTGACTTGGCAGTAGCAATGACAACAAAACCCCCCAAGTCTCCTTAGGCCCACCCAGTTGAACATTATCTGCTCATTTAACAAGTGAACTCCATGTAGCTTTATTCTAGACCTGAGTAAAACTATTTAACAGGTCGGGGTGGAACTCATTAGGTAAGTCCTGTGCCAAGGCACCCTGGGCTGGGTGCAGTGGGGTCACACCAGTAAACCTAGTTTCTCAGGAGGCTGAGGCAGGAGGATTGCAGATATGAGGCTAGCCTGGGAAACTTAGCAAGACCCTGTCCAAATAAATCAGTAAGTAAATAAATAGATAAAAAGATAAAATGAAAAGGTTGGTGATAGAGCTCCGGGGTAGGGTGCTTCCTTGGTACCTGTGAGGCCCTGGGTTCAATCCCCAGCATTGCAAAAAAAGAAAAAAAGAAACAACAACAACAGGAACCAAGATCAGTTTGTCCTGGCTGGGGCAGAGTGTCTGTGTTCGTATATTTACAGGGCGGGGGGCATGGTTAGGAATGAGACCAGACAAAAGGAAGGCAGGAACTGATCAGAAAGGGCTCATGTGTCCCATTAAAGAGCGCAGATTTGATTCTCTACAAAGTCTTTTCTTTTTCAAAGCATTACATGATTAAATTTGCCTTCAGACACCACTCTGGCAGTGGTAGAAAATGAATTTCAGGGGGACAAGACTGGAGGGAGGAATGTGGTTAGAGGGGATTGTAGCGATCCAGGCAGGACTGAGGAAGCCTGAGTGGTTGTGGGGAAGGGGAGAGGTGGCTGGAGCTCTGGGAGATGTCTGGGGAGTGTTGCTGGAGAACTTGAGGATGGATCTGGAGTGGGTGGGGAGGAGGGAGACAGAGAATGAGGATATCGGGGTGGCTTCTGTGTCTGGCTTGGCTGCTATGTGGGTTGGGGGTGCCTTTGACAGACAGGCCCTTGGGAGGAGGAGCACATTCTGGGGAAAACTGGGTTCCCCTCTTAGGTGCCTGGTTGATGTCTGGTGGCATGGGGCTCTCCAGACGGGGGACTTAGGGCATGGATCAGGACAGAGGCATGGAGCCTGGCTGCCTACCTCAGGCAGCCGGAGTCTTGGAGGGTGATGAGGTTTCCCCAAGAGCTTGTGTGGACCCAGATGAGGGGAGAAGTGGGCCTCAGGCTGGCAACGTGGACTTTGGCAATATTGTTGAAAAGTGTAGAAATGAAAGTCCGGGCAGAGTTGTTTCAGGAAATGTGTATTGAGCAAGGGCTTGGGCAAGGTTCTGTGCTCGCTCTGTCGTGGGGATCCTCCGATGAATGGAACTCAGGCATCGTGTCAGGAAGCAACAATTTATTGAGCATCTTGGGTAAAAAGTGAATTGTGCCGGTTTCTTTTTGGAAGGGACCTCTTTTTTGGTCTGGAGAAATACTTTGATACTTTGATTAAAAAACCTTAGGGAGAAAGTAAAATTCCCTTTCTTCAGGTGCCTGGGTTGCAGAGAGGATAGACTGACTGGTTTGTAAAATAGAAAGAGAGGGCATTGGGTGTTTTGAGACTACCCAGTAGGGAGGAAATGAGGAGGAGAGGACTGGGGAGGTGGTGGGAGAGAGTGTGCTATGACATGAGACCCCCCTGCAGAGCTCCCTAAAAATCTTCTGCAACATTCTGCGCATAGAATGCTTCTATTTACCATCTGCTGTGGTCCAAATGGGATTTATAGAGATTCATGTGATTATCGACCTCCTAATAACTCTGCTTACATGGAAAGACAGCTGTCTCCCAAACAGCTGGTTCTTTGGATGTGGGAAGTTTTCATGGGGGGCAGGGATAACGTCTGGAGGATAGATGTCAGCCATGGAGCGGGGTGTTGATGGGTCCAGTCTTTCTAACGCCCTGAGACAGCCAGCCATACTTTGCTTGGATGAGCAGGTGCTCAAGGTGAGTTACTTTTTTTTTTTTCCTTCCTTCTACCTGAATTTGTAGAGCTGCTTGTTTGAAGAGCATTTCAATGACTTGCCTGCAGATTCTGGGGAAGAAGTTAAATCCAGCTCTCAGTGTCGGTCTTTCTAGATTTCTTCCCCTTGTCTCACTGTTGTTATGTCTCCAAATGCTAAGGTTTTAGTACTTACTGTAAGACTCATGGGGCTGGTGTGAATTATTACATGTGAAACTCAGTACCCAGCACGTAGACCATTTAATATGATTGCTATTATCAGTTAGCCCAAGTCCATTGAATTCGCACAACACTGTCATCTGGTAAGTACTGTTACTATGCCACTACTATTGATGGGGAATTGGAAGCACACAGAGGTTGATGACTTGCTTAGGATCACTCAAAAAACAGGCAGCATAGCCCATCTCCATGGCAACCATTTTCAAGCACCAGCGCCTGGAGGTGGATGTAGTCTAGTATTGGCTGGTCCCCTGAACACTGAGCATATCTGGTCAGAGAAGCACCGGAAGCTATTAATTGCTGAACAGTGCCCAGCTGTGACTAGGGGTCAGAGAAGGTTCCCTCAAAGACTTTACTATCCAGCCCTTGGATCTGCCGTCTCTCAGGAATGTTGATCAAAGGGAAATCTTCTCTGTCGACCTCAGGCGAGAAACCAGGCTTGCCCCCGGTTCCAGGGAGCATGATGGGGCCAGACTTCAGTTTCTGTGGTTCCAAATTCAGTTCTATTCTCCTCTTGGGAGACCACGAGGCCTCCAGACGAGACAGATGGCAGACAGTTCCAGGAGTTTTAAATAGACCAAGCTCACTTCAGAGGTAGACGTGCGTGGAGTGATCTGGAAGACAGGGACCCCTGTGTGGGAAAGCATTTTGGCAAAGAGGAGCCCAGAGAGGAGGTCTGAATGCTAGGATGAGTGCAGTCAGCTGGGGGTGAGGGTGTGAGAAGGGCCCTGGGCAGGAGCCAACTGAGGCTGAGTGGGGAGGAGGGACAGGAAGCTGCCTGTCAAGATGCGGAGCTCGGAATCTTCATGGGGTCTCCCTCCTCTCCAGCTGTGCTCTGCCAGCTTCACTACTGAAAGGCAGGGCCAGGTGGTTGTTTTGGGATGACTGCTGCCTTTTATTCCCTAATCTTCCTACCTGCACCATCTTGGAGGTCGATGTCCAAGAAGAAGTGTGAAGTTCCGGCAAAGAGAGCTTGCATAGACCCCTTTGAGGCAATTTTGAAGCATTCCTTACTTTTTGACAGACAGGTCCCAAGGGATGTTCCCTGGCATCCAAGTTTGAACAACAGAACCTGGCATTCCTGCCGATGGCTGATCGGACCAGGTTTGACTCCACCTCGTAATCTCTCCAATACTTGGATTTAGCATTCAGAGATGCCAGCTAGCCCTCATGAGCACCAGCCTGGAAGGACATGCTGTTTGAGGAACATGTGGCATACACCAGGAAGCAGAAGTTCTGTCTGACCTGTGACAGTCAAAGGAAGCAAGCTCGGAGGTCCTGTGGACCAGGGAGAAGGCAGGGGTGGCCGCCTGGGTTCCTGATGATCCTACGTCCAAGTCACACTGCCTTTTCTGATTCCATGGCTTCCATGGGATACCTTTGTTTCCTTAAGAAACACTTCTTTCTTTGCTTGAGCTACTTATGAGTTGGGTGAGCAACTGGGGTTATTGGAATGTTTCTGGAGGACATATTATGGGACTTATTAGATGGAGTTTTAGTCAACTCTGTGTCTCTGTGACTAAAAGTCCTGACAAGAGCAAATTAGAGGAGGAGAAATTTATTTTGGCTCATGTTTTCTGAGGTTCAAACGATGATAGGCCCACCTCCATTCTCTGGGCCCGGGGTGAGGTGGAACATCATGGTGGAAGGGCATTGTAGAGGAAAGCGTACTCAGGTTACAACAGCCCAGGAAGCAGAGAGAGCTCTGTTCACCAGGGACAAAATACAAACCCCAAAGGCACACCCCCAATGACCTACTTCTTCCAGCTGCTACTTGTCTACATTACCACCCACTTAATCCACATTGGTGGATTAATCCACTGATTAGGTTACAGCTCTCATAACTAATCATTTCACCTCTTAGCATCCTTGCCTTGTCTCACACCTGTTTCGGGGGACATCCCATATCTAAACCATAATAATAGGGTGCAATTCTGTTTGAAGGGAGTCTTGTAGGTGTATGGGGAATTAGAAATGGGAACACCAGCTATAGCAGATATGGTTACTTGCCCATCCAACAGCCATCTCCCTCTTTGTTCTTAGTTTTGTTCAGAGGCAATGTGCCCAGGGGCCAATGTATGAGTGATCCATCATATTTCCATATCCCTTTTCAGTGATTGGTCTGGAGGTGGTATGGGACCCAGTTTGGTCCATGTAAGAGAAGAGAACTCTCTCTTTCATCTCAATCCCTTCTTCTTGCCTTGGAAATTGTTAAGTGAGGATGTAATGGTTGGCGCTAAGGCAGTTAGTTGTATTGTAATTACGCATGGATGCCTAGAATTCTGGTGGCACTGACCCAGATGTGATCCCTGGTGATCCCTGAGTCACTCATACATCCCCGGAAACCTCTTTTCTCTATTACATTTTAACAGATGAAATTTATTGACAAGTCCCTTTCATTTATATATAGTTGACTATTCTGTAAATTGATGTCCAAAGTATTTTAATTGATATAACTAAGTTTCGTGATTTGGAGATTTGGGAGGGAAATGAGGTGAAAGAGCATGTACCGCTGGGGGAAATAGCGTTTTAGAGCAGAAAAGTTAACCTTTTGTACAGGAATACCTTCCATTCTGGCATTATGGTATGGGTTTTACAGTCCTTTGAGAGTTGTGTGAACTGGTATCTAACATCCATTCATCTGTCTGTCCATCTACCCATTTGTCTCTCTTCTTCGGGAACTTTCCTTTTGCACAAAGGAGGATTTTCTTTGGAAATCTTTTTCCTTGGTTCTGTCTGCTGTCATCTGGGCATAAATGCTTTACTTCATATAATTAGGTCACACGTAGAAAAATAAGATTGGGTGGTTTTTAGCTCTGGAGAGAAGGGGATTTTGCCTTGGTCTCTCCCTGGGGACCTTCTGCCTTCACAGTGTCTGACATTTTTAAGAGCTGTGTTGAGTTTTAGGCATTAGGGAAGAAAGTATTTCTCTAGTTTTTGGGACATTAAAAGCTTTAATTTCTTCTTATTTATTTCCTGGTACTTCCTCCAACATAATCCAGCCCTAAGAAGAGATCCAATCTTGGATTTTTTTGGATAGAAAGGGTCAGGGCATGCCTTCAGAGAAATCTTATGGCATTAGAAATGCCTCTTTCAAGGGATAATTACTATCTTCATAGTAATTTTAGCAGGAAAATACTCTTGATTTTTTGATTCCTCCTTGCTTTATCTCAAGTTGGTGGTCTTCTTTGTTACAATGATCGACTCCAGGGAATATTTTCAGGGTGTAGCATTTTCGCACATCTGGATTGTTCTCCATTCCGAGTGAGGTGCAGTCAGCGGTTCTGTGTGTGCCTGTCCATCTTGGTCTGTTTGGTGCTGGGGTAGTGGTGATGGGTGTGGCAATGGGATGAAGGTGCTTACCAGTTTGGTTTTCAATTGAGGATGTTGGGTTGTGGGTGGAGAGGAAGAAGGAGGAGGAAGAAGTGAGGTGGTCGGACGGTGATCCACATTCTCAGAGTTGCTTTCCCTTAGATACTGAGTTCTTCCTTTTTGAACAAAGTTGGCTTTTCCTCTCTCTAGAGTCTTTGAGTGGGGGCTGGGGAAGAGGAGGGATTTGCCTTGGGCAGCCGGGACAGCTGGACCCCGTGGCCACAAACCTGGCTCAACAGTCACCTGGAGAACGTGTTTCTATGTGCAGATTCAGAGCTTCACCTCTGCCTGCCAAGTCACCAGGGCTCACGTTACAGGGACCCAGGGAGCTTGTACAGGGACCCAGCGCCCTGGCCCTACATCAGACTAATTAAAGCAGAATTACCCAGGGGTGGGGCTAGAGTGGCCACGTTCATTAAAGGCTCCCCAGGTGACTGTAATCAGCATCCAGGCTCAAGAGCCACTCGGGGAGATAATTTGTGCTTTCTATAAAGCCTGATGCTGCCAGCCTTTTGAAGATGGCCACTTAGCTGTATAGACAAAGGAGACTCACCTTTCCTTCAATGCTGCCATGGATTGCTTGGTAATGGGCATGCTTTGAGAACAATCCAACCACAGAGATCCAAAAAGAACATAAAATTAAAATGCAATCACCCCGCACTGGGCATTACATATATCTTTCTTCCACCTCAGGAATCTTTTAAATTAAAACAAAATAAAACAAAAAAACAGAATGTTTTTCAAATGCACTGTTTTATTTGTAATACATTCATAGGTTCCAAAAAAATACAAAAAGAGAAGGACTGAGTTTTAAAGTCTCTTGTTCGCTCTGCCCCTGGTCCACCTGCTTTCCGCTCATTCTTTGGCAAGCCTTCCAGAAGGATTTTCTTCCACCCTCTTTGTTTTTACACAGAAGGTAGTATGCTGTAACCTTCATGTTCCACCTTGTTTTTTTTCTGCTAACATTTTGTTCATAGACAACAGTGTAATTGACTGGCATTTCCCCCCCTCATTTGTGGGGCACCTTCTTGGATTGGCTCACATGGTACTAATATTTAGATGTTTTAATTTATCCCTCCCTTTTCCCTAGTTGCCACATCTTGGAGGTCATTGTGTACCAATATCAAGAGAGCTTCCTTATACGTAAAAAAAAAAAAAA